>QEPC01005294.1:750917-776189 GCA_003113815.1 Sphenodon punctatus
AAATCCTGCCCTTCTTTGAGTGCTAGTAGCGATGGCAACTTGAAGTACCCTTGCTGGCACATGCAAATCCTGCCCTCCTTGGGGTGCTAGGGGCTGCTAGGGTTTGCAACTAGAAAGGCCCTGTCTGACATGTGCAAATCATGCCCTCCTGGGGTGCTAGTAGCGATTGCAACTTGAAGTACCCTTGCTGGCATGTGCAAATCCTGCCCCCCTTGGGGTGCTAGAGGATGCTAGGGATTGCAGCCAGAAAGACCCTGGCTGGCATGTGAAAATCCTGCCCTTATTTGGGGGTGCGTAGGGAATGGGACCACAACTGGAGAGTGCAGACCCTTGCTAGCCTGGCACATGTTTGGGTGGGGGTGCTGCTCTTGCTCATGCCTGACTGCTGGAAGAGCCCCACACACTACAATACCCCCTCTCTCTGTGGCAGACATCCGCTGCTACCCGCTGATGACCACTGTTTGTGCCTGACTGATGGCCACCACCCACCCACTCACCAGCACGCCAGTGAGCTCACTCTAACAGTTTACAAACCTGGCAGCACCTCCTGTACCCGCCACTTGCTCTTCATCCAAGGAGCCATCCACCACCACCGACGGTCCAGGGACTAGGCAAGCGATCGCTTCCTCCTCCTTCTCCTCCACCAACACCGGCTCCTGGAGCACCAAGTCAGCCCCTAGCCGGGAAAGCAAGACAACAGTCTTCTTCATTTTCTTTTTTTCCCAAAAGCTCTTATACACAGACAACAACACACAGTCACTCACCAACACTCACCAACCAAAACAAAACAGCGAAACCAAACACAAACATCCAAGACAAATGAAACTGAACAACCAGTCACAAACACACACTCTCTTGCCACACAGCTCCACATGCACTCGAATTTCCAGTTTCCGGCGTGATCACGCACTCTTGCGATACTTTTTCCGAACACCCAAACCAAACAGAACACAACCAAATCGAACAGCTGAACCCAAACTTGGAGAATGAACCGAATGACCAAACCGAACCGGACTGAACCGAACGTCCGAACACGAACTACGATCTGTTCGCCCACCCCTACTGGCTAATAGCTGCTAATGGACATATCTTCCAGAAACTTGTCAAAACCTCTTTTAAACTCAGCTATAGTACTGGCCCTTACCACAACCTCTGGCAGTAGATTCCACATCCCAATTATATGTTTAGTGAAAAAATATTTTCATTTATTTATTTTAAACCTGTCACCCATGAGTTTCATGGAGTGTCCCCTAGTTCTAGTACTAGCCGAGAGGTTAAATAACTGCTCCTTGTCTATTAGTTCCACACCACTCATGATTTTATAGACCTCTGTCATATCTCCTCTCAGTCGTTTCTTCTCCAAGCATAAGAGCCCCAACCAGCCCAGCCTCTCCTCCTACGGGAACCCTTCCATGCCATTGATCATTCTCTGTATCTTTTTTTCTAGCTCAACTGTCTTTTTTGAGATGGGGTGACCAGAACCGTACACAATATTAAGGTGCAGTTGCACCATTTATTTGTATAGAGACATTATGACATCCTCAGTTTTATTCTCTATCCCCTTGTGAATAATTCCTTACATTCTGTTTGCTTTTTTGACTGCTGCTGCACATTGGGCTGAGGATTTCATTGTATTGTCCATAACCACTAGTGGTGGGACCCCGGGCCCATTACCGGTTACCGGATTTACCGGTTCCCGGTTCCCCGAAAACCGGATTCCCGGTTTAAATCCGGTATACCGGTACCGGATTTATTTCATTGGTTTCAATGGGGCGCTGTGTCCCCATTGAAACCAATGAAATAAATTAAATTCCCTCCCCCTCCCCCTCCCAGGCTGCGCGGGTGGAAGGGGGGACACCCCCCACCCACCCTGCCCAGCCTGGCTTTTTGTTTAAAAAAAGAGTAAGCGCGACCCCGAGGCGAGGCGAGCCCACCCCCCAGCACCAGCGGCCGCGGCGTCCCCGCAGCCGCCGGTAAGTATGACCCTGACCCGATCCCTGGGGGGGGTGTTTAACACCCCCACCCCCTCCAGGGATCACCCCTACTAAAGGCTCAGTGCGCTTGCCGCTCTTACCTTTGGGAGCTCCGGCGGCGGCGGGCGGTCCGGCGGCCTCAGCGCCGGCTGTGGCTGCCGGCGTCAGGACGCTCTAGGCCTTCCGGTGAAACCCGGAAGTTCCCCGGAAGGCCTAGAGCGTCCTGACGCCGGCAGCCACAGCCGGCGCTGAGGCCGCCGGACCGCCCGCCGCCGCCGGAGCTCCCAAAGGTAAGCGCACTGAACGTTAGTAGGGGTGATCCCTGGGGGGGTGGGGGTGTTAAACACCCCCCCCAGGGATCGGGTCATACTTACCGGCGGCTGCGGGGACGCCGCGGCCGCTGGTGCTGGGGGGTGGGCTCGCCTCGCCTCGCCTCTGGGTCTTTCTTACTCTTTTTTAAAACAAAAAGCCAGGCTGGGCAGGGTGGGTGGGGGGTGTCCCCCCTTCCACCCGCGCAGCCTGGACTCGGGGAGGGTTTTTTTTTTAAAAACTTTTTGGCTGGGGCTTTAATTTTTTTTACATTGCAGCCATTTTTAAATGGCTGCAATGTAAAAAAAATCAGGTACCCCGGAATCCGGTACCCGGTCCGGATTACCGGGTCGAATCCGATAATGCCGGTACGCCCGGTACCGGCATTATCGGATACCAGATTCTACCGGTTTCCCACCCCTAATAACCACCCCCAGATCCTTTTCCTGAGTGGTAACACTCCTGGCTTAGTACCCTGTATTGTGTACACATAGTTTGGATTATTTTTCCCTACGTGCTTCACTTTGCACTTGTACACATTAAATCTCATTTGCCATTTAGATGCCCTGGCACCCAGTGTTTTAAGATTCCATTGCAGTTCCTCACAGTCTGCTTGTGTTTTGACTACCTTGAACAACTTGGTGTGGTCTATAAATTTGATCACCTCACTCTCAACACCCTTTTCCAAATGATTAATGAATACATTAAACAGCACCAGTCCCAATATAGATCCCTGAGGCACACCACTTTTTACATTTCTCCAGGTTGGATTGCAGGAGAGTTGTTTGATGGCGACTGGAACGCCGGAGTCTTCCCTGCCAGCATCTGGACTTGCAGAGCCTGCGCAGAGGAGGAAAAGTTTTGCAGTGGGCTCCGTCAGGCGAGCAGTGAGTGGGAGCTAAAGCATTGCCGGAGACGGAGGTGTGTGAAATTGACTGGGAGCTCTGATCCACCTCCTCGCCCTGATTGGCTGAGAGCACCACCTGAGCCCACCCATACTCCTTATCTTCCCTTTGAATGCCTGTGGCCGTGCCGCAAACACGCGTGCCTAAGGGCTGATCACGCAAGTGCGCACCCTTGTGTGCGCAGCCTTAGGCGCTGGCCGTGGCTGATCATTGGCTGTTGGAGTCTCGTTTCTGGGGCTGCTGGGAATGGAGAAGAAATGGCATAGTTCCTGCCCCAGTGGTAAGAGCAGAGACAGGCATTTTGGCTATTAACTGTCTTAAGAAGCAGTCAGCCCTTGGATATTGGCTCAAGCTAAATAACTTGGATGAATTTTCCTTGCCAGTGCTTTGTCTGAAGGAAGAGTTAGAACATTCATGGGTGCTACCTTATCCCTGGATTACCCAAATTACATCATATTTGTCCAATGCAGGCCTTTTGTTCTCTTGTTTTTTGGGGAAAAAGTTATCCCTGCAAAAAAATCTGGCTAAACTCAGGATGACTGACATCTCTAGGTAGGAAGACCTGGCTGCTTTGACCCACTGGAAGGTTGCCCCTCGGCTCTGTCATTTCAAACAGTTGCAAATGGCCAAGTTGTATCTTAATGCTTTAAATGAACCTATGTTGCGCAGAGCCTTTACGTGCCTCTGTTTTCAGTTGCTCCCCTCTGCTGTTGTACAGGGCCGTTGCAACAATATACCTTATGACAAAGGGCTCTGTCCTTGCATGGATTCCATAGTGGAGGATTTAGAGCACTTTCTTTTTTACTGCCCCTTGTACAAGTCACTGCAGCAGACTTGGCTAGCCTCCCTTTGGGATGAGAGATACTTTTCACCAAAGAATAAATTAAGTGAGCTTTTGGCAACTCAGGAGGAAAAATCTATGCAGGCTATTGCTTCCTTTGCCCTTTTAGGTATAAGAGTTCGGAATACAGTGCTGTGACTAGCCCTGAATTGGTTTTTGTTCTGACCATTCAGTAGTTTCATTGTAAGAAGTTTGTGTTCCTCTGATGAATTATGGTCTTGTTTTGTAATTTGTAATTTGTTTTATTATTTTTGACCATGGCAAAAGCTAGTATCTAACAAACATTATTATTATTACATGTCTCCATTGTGAAAACTGATCATTTAGTCCTACCTTTTGCTTTCTATTTTTAACCAGTTTCTGATCCATAGTAAAACACTACCTCCTATCCTGTGACTTTTTAATTTTCTTAAGACTGTCTCATGAGGGACCTTATCAAATGCTTTCTGGAAATCCTGGTACACTGTATCTACTGGGTCTCCCTTGTCCACATACTTAAAGAATTCCTCAAACAATTCCAACAGGTTAGTGAGGCATGACTTACCTTTACTAATTCCATGTTGACTCTTCCTCATTAAGCCATGTTTGTCAACATGCCCTGTAATTCTCTCCTTAATGATGGTTTCCACCATTTCCCCCAGCACAGATGTCAAGCTTAGTGGTCTGTAGTTTCCAGGATCGCCTCTCTATCCCTTTTTAAATATCGGAGTTACATTTTCCACCCTCCAGTCCTTGGGTACAGTGGCAGATTTTAGTGACAGTTTACAAATTACTACCAGTAGGTCTGCGATTTCATATTTGAGTTCCTTCAGAACTCTGGGGTAAATGCCATCTGTCCCTGGTGACTTGTTAATATTCAGTTTGTCAATTTGCCCTAGAACATCCTCCAATGTCACATTGACTTGTAACAGCTCGTTTAATTCCTCATCCACAAAGCAAGGATCTGGCGTGGGTATCTCCTCAAAATCCTCCTCAGTGAAGACCGATGCAAAGAACTCATTCAGCTTCTTGCAATGTCCTTATCCCCCCTAAGTGCCCCTTTTACTTCCACGTCAATGAAAAACAACAGATTTAAATAACGAAAACAAAAAACAAAAACCGAAAATGTCATGGTTCTCTGGTGCACACCTCTAGCAGCTGGTCAGGTGCAGTTGCAGGGACATTTGTGGGGGGAGGGCACAAATGGGTGCATACCCAACTCCACATATGGAGCAACCCACCTTTTTGCCAATTGCTCTGTGAGTGGGAGATGCGTGGAGATGCGTGGGTCATGGAAGCACGCACCCACACACCTCTACATTTAAACAAGACATGACACCACGGACCCTGGGTGTCCATACGTGGGAGCATCTTGTTTAAAAATGGCCAGAGACCTGGAAGGGACCTCGTGGGTCATCCATAATCTAAGCCCCTGCTTGGAAGCAGGATGACTACAACTACAAAATCCGAATCACATGGCTACCAAGCTTCTTTTTGAAAACCTCCAGCAACAAAGAGCCCATCTAGACAACGTGTTCTATTGCCTCACAGCAACTATTGTTAGGAGTTTTTTCCTGATATTCAACCAAAATCTGCCTTCCTGTAATTTGAGCCCATTATTTCCTGCCCTCTGTAGCAATGCAGTACAGTTCTTTGCCATCTTCTTGTGGCAGCCCTTTAGAGATTTGAAGACTGCTTATTAGGTCTTCAGTAGGCTAAACATACCCAGTTCCTTCCATCTTTCCTCATAAGGTTTTTCTCATTGGCTTCCACTGGGTCTTAGGTGCTTTGGAAATTTTACCCTTAGGCCTGTGTTCAGAGAAATCCTGTTGATTGTAGATTATTTTCTAATAAAGCAGTTTCCCTACATATGGAAAGATTTTAATTTTTACATGTACATTATTTTCCTGTAGGGATGGGCAAATGCGGTTCGGAAGTTCGGAGTTTGGCACAAACTCGGCCTGTTCGGATGACCGAACCGAACTTCCAAACCGAATGCTCGAACTTCCAAACAGTTCGGAAAAGTTCGGGTGAGTTCAGATGAGTTCGGGGGTGGGAAAAACTTGACTTTGGGTGGGAAAAACGTGACTGAAAGAGGGAGGCAACTGAGGAGCAGACTTCCTGGCACCGGGGTGGACAGCAGGGGTGGTTTCAGGGCTAAAAATAGCAATACCGGGGGAAAAAATGTAATGTTCAGCTGAGTTCGGACGAACCGAACTCCGCCGAACCGAACAGCCGAACCCGAACTCGGGTTTTGAACCAAATGACCAAACATCCCAACATCCGAACAGCATGCTGTTCACCCATCCCTATTTTCCTGTGAGGTCTTGCAATTTGTTGGCACTAGGGGTGTGTATGTTGTTTTCAGTTTTACAATAATGATAACAGAAATTGTAGTTTTCATTATTTTTATTGCAATAACAAAAACAAAAAATAAAAATGAAAATAGAAACAAAAATGACATTTTGTTTTTGAAATAAAGTAGAAAAAACCTGAAAAATATATTTCCAGCTATAACACTTTTGTTTCTTATTCAATTCTGTTGAAACTTGGGGAGATTGTACCACCAAAGGAGAAACTAGTTCTACCTATTTTTGGAATGATTAAATAAAGGGAATCAATTTTGGAAGCAATTAAATGCTGTTATTTTAAGAAACACATTCATGGCTACAACTTCTTTATCTTCCATCCAATTTGCATGAAACCTGTGAATATTATCTCCCTCCACAAGCGTAACACTCCTGCCAATTGTCAGAAAGATTGGATAAAGGGTCCTGAATGTATAAAAAATTAACTTGAACATACATTTATAGCTGTAATATTTGTATACTCCATCCTATTTACAAGGCATTTGGCAGGAATGTATCACATACCTTCCCTGTCATCTCTGCCAAACTACAGCACATTTTGATAAAAGGACCAATTGAAGTTGTCCCTTTGAAGACCATAATTCAGACAAATAGCACATGCAGTGTCAGTCAGAGGCAGGTACCTGGCATGACGGGGGAGGGAGGCTGTAGGAGGGAGGTTGTGGAGAAACCCAAAAGACTGACATACACATTCACTAGCCAATTACTGCATGCTTCCAGCTTTACAGGACCAATTGGTAGTGGCTTTGGGGGCGGCCCTCAGGTGGGCATAGAAGGGACATAAATGGAACTTTGGGGATAGCATACCAGAAATTAGGAGACATAATTTACAGATCCAGGCTAGCCAATTATCATCACAATCACATCCTGAAGCACTGTGACATAGGACATAAGAGAATCTCTATTGGCTCTTTCCTAAACAGATGCTTCTGACTTCCCAGTAAAAAGTGGGGGGAGAGATGTTGGGATGCTCACAGCACAGAATGAGGATATTTGTTTGACATTTCTGCTGACCAATTGGCATCACAAACCAATCTTATACAACAGTGACATGTAAGAAAATCCCTGGCATAGGTTCCTTCTCTGCATATGCTGTGCTGGCATATAAAATTGGGAAACTTTATCACCTGTCTATGATATTTGGCAGAGTTGATCGCGAAGGGGAGATATACATCCCTGAAAATTGGTTGGACTATAAAGATGTTACAGTCAGACATACATGTACAAGTTAATTACTTATACCAGCAGGACCCTTTATTCAATCCTTATGAACATTTGCTTGGATAGTAAATATTGGAAGGAGTGTAAACGTGCCAAGTTTCATCTACATGCAACGTGAGGCAAAGAAGTTACTGCTAAGAATGTATATGAAGATTTTTACAAAATAATATAATTTAACTGCTTATACAATTGGAATCCTTTATTCGATCGTTTTGGAATTTGGTACACGTAATGCCTTCCATTGGAGGTATAAGCACTCCAAGTCTTTGCCAAATATAATGAAAAACAAGACGTTATAGCTGAAAATGTGTTTTCCATTGAAACCAACAGAAAATGAAAATGAAAGCCAAAACCAAAAACAAATATTTTGTATTTATGAAAATGAAAATGAAATTTTAAAATAAAGAAAATGAAAAATGAAACAACATGGGCCCCTGGTGCACATCTCTAGGCACTACTGTGAGTCAACTCAACTATGGCATCATCTTGGGGAAAAGATAGCATTGCTCACTTGTGTGGTTTCCCCAGGTGGGTAAAGTCATTAATGTCCCATTAGTTTAGCTCTAAATAAATAATTCTGCTTTATGCCACAAGGTTTCCCTGTGTAGCCATGGAGGCTTATCTGTTTTTCATCCTTAATATTATGAATAAGTAAATGAATGTTGATTTCATAATCTACATGATATTCAGATATATTTAATACTTCTATGTATTTTTCCTTTGATATTTTAACACTGGCATATTTAACACATCTCATTATGCACTGATATGAATCTCCATCTCTAAAAAGGGAGGTTACAATTAAATATGTATCTGCCAGGGTCTCCATGAGAGTGCTGCTCTTGTTTAAATTAGTCCCTTTTTTTGTTTTCCAGTTATGATTATGGCTTTGCTCTGGAAGGGATAATTGCAGTTCTTTTAAAAGCAATTTATTATAAAATCTCATGTGTCATGCTCTGTCCTTAGGTACTTTGATTAGGACTAAGAAACAAATGCATTAAGGAAGCACAAGAGTTTATATGTATGCATTTCTTTACTTGCTGGAACTTTCCCTTAATGACAGAAGACAAAGAGTTCAGATGAATGGCATGGGGACAATATTTGTGACCCAGTGTACTGATTCATCCTGAATATAATCTGAGTAAATACTCTGTAGCAGGGGGGTATCTCCCCAGGCCGCACGGGGCGCGTGAGAGTACTCAGGGGAATTAGCAGCACCCTGCTATGATCGTCTCCCTCTTCTAAGAGGGACACGCTATGTGGGGTACCCCTGAGGGGGCCCCACCCTTGGCCTTCAACCTCCCCTTAAAGCCAAGGTCTACGCCACCAAATCACGTGGGTCTAGGGTTTAAGCCCTGCGGGGTCCATAGACCAGTCTTTTCTATGGGGTATCCGGGCCCCAAGGAGGCAGCACCCCTATATACTGGGACCTCCGGGTGGCCTTGATTAACCCAGTTCCACTTGACCTGCTCCATCTCTGGATTTCTCCGTGGGCTGCAGGTCCGGGTCCCAGGGAGTTCCATGCTGGGATAGCCCCAGTCTGGAGGAAAAGGGAGCTCTGGCAGGGAGCTCCTTCTCCTAGGCCACCCTTTCTCAACTGAGCTCCAGGCCTTTATAGGCCTTGAGCAAGCTTAGTGCACTTTGGGCCATCTGAGCACGCTCCCCTTACCTTGTGCTTAAGAGACTTCCAGGCCAGGCCTTGTGGTTAAGAGGCTACCTGGCAAGGCCTTGTGGTTAAGAAGCTACCTGGCCAGGTCTTGTGCCTAAGAGGCTTCCTGGTCGGGAAAGCCACCCTATTACCCCCCCATTTAAAAAAAAAAAGGGGCACCGGGAGTGGCCTTGTACCCCTAAACTTGTAAACTTAAAGGGGTGGGAAACTCCCACCCAACCCTGTACCCAGGGACTGCATCAACTGAAACAAAAGGTCCCAGGACACCCCTAAGGGTTATCCCCCCTCCTGAGATGGGGTAGAGTCTAGCACGGTCCCAGGGCTGGGATCACCTAAACTTTGGATGAGGCCCTCAGCGACTTTTCTTTTGGGACTTCTTGCATCCTGTCCCCAATTCAGGGAGAGGGGTCATTATTTTCAGGCATTCAAAGTCCATCCTATGCGGTTTGTCAAGTGTCCATCCACACCGTTCACAAAAATACTGCGAGCAGCCCCGGCCTCGTGGAGTTACGACCACATCGCAGTCACACCAATCACAGCCGTAGACGTTACCCGAGACTGGTGTTTGGGCATCTTGGTTCCTTGCTTCGGGACAGTTGTTAAGAAGCTGCCCAAGCAGTCAGCTGCATTCAGCAGGGCCTGGGGTTCCCTGATGTCAGGGTCTACGGCTGTCGCCTCTGTCGCAGAGCTGGCGGGGCTCTGGTTACCAGCAATAGTTGTTGTCTGAGTCTCCTGGGTGGTATATCGTACCCGTTGGGGGGGAACTGCCTTTATCGATTCCTCTCCAGGTCACTTGGAGTCCCCACTCCTGACTCGTAACCCCTTCACTCTTTTTCTTCAGTGCCCCACACAGTCTCAGTAGCCTGCTCTACGTGACTAAGTTCGCTCTGGCAAGCTTTATTTTTGCCCCTAGGCATCCCCAAGTCTTGCAAGGAGTCTGCTCCTGCTTCTTGTCTAGTTGGCTTCCTTTGGCCTGCCTGACTGGGTTGACGGCTTCCCTTGGGCTTGTATTGCCGATCTCAGAGTGACCTTGGGTAGGGGCGCCTTAAAGATTAGCGGTCCCAACAAGGCAGCTGTTGGTGCTGGGTTAACCCATGGCCCCTTCTTGGCGACATCCTTTTTTGGGCGACCACCCCACTCCTGAGAAAAGGTTGGCCAGTCCCTTCCTAGAATAGCCGGCCAGGGTAAGGTAGGGATGACCCCGACCTTTAGGATATAAGAAATCCCCTTTAGTTTCACAGGGACCCATGCTACTGGGTATTCCTTTCTGTCCCCATGGACACATTGGAGTTTTAGTTTGTCTATGGGACTGATCCACTGTGACTGTGTTAGCTCTGATTGCACTAGGGTTTGGTTTGACCCTGAATCGAGGATAGCCTTCGCCGGCTGGCCTCCTATGGTAAACCATCTGGCATACCTGTTGGGGTTCACCATAGTGGTGAGGTTTTGAGCGGTTAACCCATACAGCCCTACGGTGAGGTCTGTTTCCATAATGGGGTATTCTCTTTGGAGATGCCACAATTCCCCGCACTGGAAACATCGGACCCTGGACGGCATTCTGCTAGCCTCACCTGAGTACCTATCTGAGTCCCCAGGGCCCCTGATCTCAGGCTCTGAGCCTGTGGCCTGCAGGGTTCCCCACTTTAGTTGCCGGTAATAAGCCCAACCTTTTCCGGGGTAACTCTTAGTTTTGCTTTCCTTTTTCCCCCTTTGGGGTACTGACCTAATTTGTCCTGTCCTTCCCTTTTCCCTTTCATGGGACCTAAGCCTGAGAACCTTGGGGTGGGTCTCAGTTCAGGGTCTCAGTTACCAGAAAAATCTCTGTGGCTTCTACTGCCTCGTCATCATCTGGCTGTTGCCGTCTGACCCACTTCTGTAGATCACTTGGCAGGATGCTCAGGTACTGCTGCAGGACTACCTGGTCCAGGACCTGATACGCACTCCGCCGCTCTGGTTTAAGCCACTTCCGGGCCAAATATTTTAGTTTTGCAGCTGTCACTTTTGGCCGCTGGTCCCGGGAAAAAGTGTATTGCCGGAACTGTGGTCTGTAATACTGTAGTGGTCAAGAATAGTGGCTTTTAATCGGTCATAGTTAGCTGCTGCTTGCTCTTCCAGAGCCTGGTAAGCATCTTGTGCCTCTCCCCATAAGTAAGGGGCTAGTCTCACTGTCCAGGTAGCCTTAGGCCACCTAGCCATGGTGGCTACCCTTTCAAATGTTACAAGGTAGGCATCAGGGTCATCTGAGGCTGATATCTTGGTTAATAGCAGTCCCGGCAGGTCCGTTTCCTGTTTACCTGGGGCTGCTTGTAGGTGCGTGGAAAGCGTACACATTAGTTGCTCTTGGTGGCTTTGCACTTGTTGCTGTTTGACCATAATATAGGCTTGCATTTGCTGCTGCTGGATGTACCTCACCATCATGTTTTGTTGCTTTACCACCAACTTCAACAGATTCTGTACCGACAAAGGCAGTTCAGCTTCCGCTTGCCCGTCCATGGTATATCACTTCCCCCCCCCTTCCTCACTATGTCTTGCGCTAAAAGGCTGGTGCCTTGTATCCAAGGCTCATCTGCCTATGTGAAAAACCTCACAGCCTCCAGCAGGTGATGCCAGCGTGGGGTTTCACAATTGGCAGCTGAAATATCAGGTAATTCTAGTAACCGCCTGTGGGAGGCGCTAGTGCCTGCATTCTCCACCACTCTGTAGAAGGGGGGTGTATCTCCCCGGGCCCCAAGGGGAGTGGGAGAGTACTCAGGGTAATTAGCACCACCCTGCTATGATCTTCTCCCTCTTCTAAGAGGGACACACTATGTGGGGTACCCCTGAGGGGGCCCCTACCCTTGGCCTCCAACCTCCCCTTACAGCCAAAGCTGATGCCACCAAATAGCGTGGGTCAGGGCTTAAGCCCTGAAGGGTCCGTAGACCAGTCTTTTCTATGGGGCGTCTGGGCCCCAAGGAGGCAGCACCCTGATATACTGGGACCTCTGTGTGGCCTTGATTAACCCAGTCCCACCTGACCTACTCCGTCTCTGGATCTCTCCGTGGGCTGTGCAGCTCCGGGTCCCGGGTATTTCTGTTCTGGTATAGCCCCAGTCCAGAGGAGAAGGGAGCTCTGGCAGGGAGCTCCTTCTCCTAGGCCACCCTTTCTCAACTGAGCTCCAGGCCTTTAAAGGCCTTGAGCATGCTCAGTGCACTTTGGGCCATCTGAGCATGTTCCCCTTACCTTGTGCTTAAGAGGCTTCTTGGTCAGGCCTTGTGCCTAAGAGACTTCCAGGCCAGGAAAGCCATCCTATTACATACTCATTTGCACAACACCTTGCCAAATTGCCACTTCTTTCTTAAGACCTGATCGAAGGTCCATGTGTGTGCACAGGCTAAATCTACCCTTGCACGTGTGTGCACAGAGGGAGAGGTGGGCCTGCATGGGGCAGCATGGTCAGGAGAGGGGGGGAATTTGCCTGGAGAACCATACACATGCACACTTTATGCACCCACAGACGTTGGATCAAGGCCCAAGTCTGTTTGCTTTGTCCAGTAGTAATTCATTCACACAACTATTGTTTCCCTGGCATTTCAATGGCCTTTCCCTTGCAGTGGATTGTAGATAACAAAGGAACATCATCAAGGAAGACAGGGAGAGGTAAGGATTTCACACAACACTTAGAATGAGGGCTTGTGCCACTACCCCCTCTAAAAGAGTGCTGTCTGAACAAGTCCTTAGTCCTCCTAGGGCCTTGGTTCTCAAACTTTTTGTGGGTGAGACCAAGCAAAGCATTTATTAAAAACCTGGGATCCACAAAAAAAATAAAAAAATCTAGGAATAGCGGGGCTGCAGCAGCAGGGAGGGCCCAAACCTGCCTGGCAATAGCAGAAGCAGGGAGCTGGCATTAGGCAGCTGGAAGCAGCAGGAGGCACAGAGAAGAGAGGAAGGGAAGCTGCAGGAAGCCATGTTCCCTCATCTATTTGTCCTGTTCCCAGGCTAGGGTTGAAGTGGATTTTTCACTTGGTTTCCATCTCTGATGAAACTGGGCATTTCATTCAGTTCGACTGGAACTTGTACCGAGTTGGGGGGGGGAGGGGATAGTCATTTGCACAAGTGTAGAATCACGTGCAAAAGCGACCAATCAGAATCCCAATCAGAAATTTATTCCAATTAGAATTCTGACCACGATTTAAGTGGCCATTCCAATTTTGCGGAGTTTTTCAGCAAAATCAGAACGGCCTTTCCCAACCAGCCCTATCCAAGCCCTCACTAGTATAGGCAGCCTGAACAATTGGCAGCGAGGGAACTTGGCAAGGGATGTGATGCAGCTTACACCAGGGCTTATGGGCCTCCTGGAAGTGGGAACTACCTAAAACCATCCTTGGATCCACCAGCTCAGAACCACTGTCCTAATGGTTATTTCAGATTTAATAACACATAGAACTGAAGTTTAGAATATAAGCTGATGCTATAACAACCTTAACTTACTGCAGGTTTTTGTGCTGATTATCATGTTTCCAAGTAATGATCCAAGCTCCCCTGCCAGAGAGCATTTGACCCAATGTCGGACTTTTCAGTTTTGTAATCTTGAACTCCTTTTTAAAAAAAAAAACACTTTGCTTTGAGTGCACAATAAAGTTAGATCCTCCAAGAGAGGTAAAAGCTATTGGGCGTGACAATCTGCCATGTAATCCACATACAGTAAGCATTTTTGTGCCCCAGTCAGTAGCCAAATCAAGTTGAGGGTCATTGCATTTTACTCTCCTACCTGGTATATAACATCAGAAAAGAGCAGTGGAGTGTTTTACCCACTGTGTTACCTAATAGCATCCAGTTAATTGTCACAAATTTTTTGCTACAGTTGGCCTACACTTCCAGTAATAAAATTAAATACCAATTTAACTTCAGGGAATGAAGAACAAGGCTAAATTCTATATTCTGTATCCTGTCAAAGTTCTGGTGCAAAAGTGCTCAAAGAGCATTGGGCTCTGGTGATCTCAGGTAAGCATGTGCTTAGTTTTGCAATTGGGATTTTGCATGCTTAAAGTTATGCATGAGTATAGCTATACACATGGGATAAGAGCCCTGTTTTGTGAAAGATGAATTAAGGGTGCTGTAACTTGCAGGGCACCTGCCCCATGTTTTTTAGGGATCCTGCCCTCTGACCTGAGTTCTCTTACACAAAAATGCTCAGTCCCAAATCTACGTTATAATGCTTATCCCACCCCCACCCCACCCCTTGTGCCTATATGGCACATTTGTGAGCAGGAGGGCAGGAGGGGAGGGGGAGCATTGGATTTGGCCCAGCAAGGCCATTTGACTGTGGGCCACTTCCACTGACTGGTTGCATTAGGTGGCACAGGATTGTGGGTGGGCAGTGTGCCCCTGGATCCCCACCGGTCACACAGTTCACACTGTAGATCCTGCTCAGCTGTGTCCTCTGGTGTGAGGAGATGGTTTCCTTGCTCCCTCCATCCCCCTAAAAAAGTTGAGTGGTGCCACTCAGTTGTTGGCAGACAGGGGGGAGCGGCTGGGCAGGTGAGTTACCCTGTTGGGAGCAGGCATGCATTACCCGAGAATGGCTTCAATGGGGGAGGGGTCTTCTTGGGTATTAATCCCCACCCCAGGCAGGCTAAAGGGTGGGCCAGGAATCCTGTTGGGGATATTGGAGGTACCAAGCAGAGCGTCAACAAGATACCTGACAAGTCATGCATCCTGTTGAATCTGGGGTGCCCGACTCACCCTGGTTGCATTCAGCCACCAATTGGTAACTGAATGTGACCTGACGAGCTAACCAGCTCCTCAGGTTGACTCCCCTCACCGCTGGGCTACTGCTCCTCTGGTCCAGAAACTGCTTGCTTCTCCCTACAGGCTGCTCAGCTGAGCTGGGGACTTCCCTGTTCTGCTTTTTCTGAGTGGGGAGGGAGAATGAGGAGACCTCCTCTCACCTGCGTGCACCCCTCCATGCATCCACCATTCTCAGGGGGACCCAAAATGAGGGTGCATGCAGGACCCTTGTACACACCTGATAGGGATCTCCCTGGGAATGGAGAACCCATTAGCAGGGTGTATGCAGGTGGGAAGAGGCCTCCTTGCTCCCCCTCCCACTCATAAAAAGTGAAATAGGGATGTCCCCAGCTCAGCTAAGCAATGAGAGGACTGGGGAGAAGCAGAGAGCAGTGACCAGGACCAGAGGAACAGCAACCCGGCAGTGAGGTGAGGCAGCCCAGGGTGCCAGGATCAGCATCATGGAGTGTTGAGGGATTCCCCAGTAATACCTGCATTTTCAGGCACTGGGCTCCTGTTAGGGGGCTGGGTGCCTACTGGGGGTGCCCACTAATACGAGTAGTGGGTATTACCCACGGGTAGTAAATGTTCTTCCTACTGCAGATCTAGTACCAAGACATGGAGAGCCAGAGGTTCAAAAGACACAGCATGCAATCCTGGACCAGATGGAGGCCACGGAAAGGAGCCTGCAGAATATGGTCCATGCTTCACCCATGGTTACCAGCCTGAAAATGACACATACCACCCCCTGGATCAATAGATGCCAAGTGAGGCACACTTGGGAATGGGGGGAATGGGTGGGGGTTCTCTTCAGAGATGGTTCCGCTCTTGATGGGGCAGGTGGCCCCTAGCTGTATGCAGTGGTCCCCCCAGGGATGGCTGGCCCAGAGTATGTAGACCCCACCCTGCCAACCTAGGCATACCCAACTGTCACCCACCCTGGTGACAGTTGGGTATGCCTAGGTGGGCAGCCAGCCTGGCCACAAAGTGCTGCATCTGCAGCATACACCATGGCGGTGTGGCCTTATGCCCCCCCAAGTATTAGGTCAGCTTGTGGGAGTCCCTGAGAGCCCTCTGCTTGATATGAAGCAGTGTCAGCATCCATTGGAGTGCATCTGTCTCAATCCACTCACAAGGAAATTTGGAGGTGGATGTGGATATGTTTGTCCTCTTCTTTAGTGACCATATTCCATAGACTAACACCCCTTATGTGGCCCAAGAGAATGAGTGGTTTAGGATGCCCAGAGCAGTCAGTAATTGGAACAACTGGGTGGCGGGCTACACAATTTTCTAAGGAATGGTTTTTCAGCTTGATCCCGGTCGGGCTATGAAACTGTTGAAGTAATTTAGTATAGTTAATAGGGCATACAACAATGGTAATGGGGCTAGGTGACTTTGCTATGAGGAATAATTAAGGCAAAGGGCCGCCATTACCCTGGGCTTACCATGGAATGTGCATGCCCATGATTTGTGGTTTTAATACATGTTGCAGAACAGGAGCTTTCACAGAGTGGAAAGTGAGCATGTCCTCTCCAAAGGCATGGTGGTTGCATGGGAGGCCCCCATAGTGACACACAGAGACCTGATGGGACTTTGATGGCCTGCTGGGACTTTAACAATGCAGGAAGGTATTTTCATACCTCATGTAGGTTTTGACACATGTGTACAGTGCTTTGGCCCTCACCCTGCATCCAGCTGCTCCAGTGGTAAAGGATCCTTTGGGAAAGGCCACCAGCACTTTGAGAACAATTCTGGAAAAGGGGAGTGTAATGCAGGCACTAGGTAGCACGTAGCAAGGGCTCCAACCCTAGTTCAACTTAAAGTGCTGGAACTCTGGCTAATGGTCTACTCAGACCAGTCGGTTTCTGCTTATGTGATTGATGGGTACAGAGATGGGTTGGAGAGAGAGGTGTGCACCAGGGGCCCATGTCATTTTTGTTTTCATTTTTTTGTTTCTGTTATTTAAATCTGTCATTTTTTGTTTTCATAAATATCAAATTGTCATTTTTATTTTTGCTTTCATTTTTGTTTTCCATTGCTTTCAATGGAAAACACATTTATGGATATATCTTTTTTGTTTTTCACTATATTTGACAGAAACTTGGAGAAACTATACCTTGAAAAGAAGGCATTATGTGTACCAAATTTCAAAATGATTGGAGAAAGGAATTCAAATTTAGAAACAGTTGCATTAATTTATTTTACACAAATCTTCATATTCATTCCTAGATGTAACTTCTTTGTTTTACATTTAATGTAGATGAAACTTGGCACAATTATACCCCTTCCCATATTTACTATCTCTAAAAATATTCAGAAGTATTGGGTAAAAGGTCCTGGTGGTATACACAATTAACTTATAAATGTATGTCTGATTGTAACATCTTTGTAGTCCAACCAGTGTACATTGAATTTGGCAGAAATCTATATCACACTTTTATGATCACCTCTGCCAAATATAAGAAATATGTGATAAAGGGTCCCAATTTTATAAGCATGCACAGCATAGGCAGAGAAGGAGACTATGCCAGAGATTCTCTTACGTGACATTGTGGTATAAGATCGGTTTGTGATGCCAATTGGCCAGCAGAAATGTCAACCAAATATCCTCATTCTGTGCTGTGATCATCCCAACATCTGCCTCACTTGTTACTGGGAAGTCAGAAGCATCTGTTTAGGAAAGAGCCAATAGAGATTCTCTTATGTCCTCTGTCACAGTGCTTCAGGATGTGATTGTGATGATAATTGGCCAGCCTGCATGTGTAAACTATCACTCCTGTGGAGGATGAATCTGGTACAGGGGCAAAACCTAAAAGATTTCTCTCACTGTATTAGGCTTCTGGTCTCTGCTCCAAGATTGGTAGGTCTCTGTCCTAACAAGAACTGCTTGCATTTTCAGTTTTAGGAATTGCTTACAGAAGCTTACTCTTGATAAGGAACTATAACCTTGAACACAGTGTGCCTGGAGCCAAGAGCTAACTACAACTACCCGACTGGAAAGCTACCAGTTTCTTCTTATCTCCTTTGTGTTGTCTATATAAGTTTCTGGCTTTCTCTGTGAGAGACAGACAGAGGAGAAAGATTTCTTTTTACTGCAGCTGTGCAGTTATTTTTCTTTCTCCACATAGCTATGTTACGCACTTGGAAATAAATCTCACCTTTGACTGACACACATTGTCTTTGTATGTTAATTTACATCACGCTCCTGATTTCTGGGATGCTATCTCCAAAGTCTCAGTTATGTCCCTTCTATGCCCGCCTGAGGGCCACCCCCCCCCATGCCTATCTCAAAGCCACTACTGATTGGTCCTGTAATCTGGAAGCATGCAGTAATTGGCCAGTGAAAGTGTCTGTCAGTCTTTTGGGTTGCTCCACATCCTCCCTCCTACATCCTCTCTCCTCCACCATACCAGGTGCCTGCCTCTGACTGGCACTGCATGTGCTGCTATTTGTTTGAATAATGGTCTTCAAGGGGACAACTTCAATACTTATAAAATTGGTCCTTTTATCAAAATGTTCTATAGTTTGGCAGATTTGAGAGGGAAGATATGGGATACATTCCTGCCAAATATCTGGTAAACAGGATGGAATATGCAAATGCTATAATTGGAAATGTATTTTCAAGTTAATGTCTTATACCATCAGGACCCTTCATTGAATAATTCTGACATTTTACAGGTCTGTTAAGCTTGTGGAGGGACATGAAATTTATAGGTTTCATACACATTGGATGGAATACATAGAAGTTGTAGTCATGAATGTGTATGGAGCTTTTTGTAAATTCATAACATTCAATTGATTCTAAAATCTGTTTCTTTCATTGAACTGTTTCAGAAAGTGGTACACATAATGCCCTCCATTGTGGGTACGTGCACCCCAAATGTCATCACAATTTAATAAGATACAAAAAAGTTATAGCCAGAAATACATGTTTCAGCATTTTCCCTTTATTTCAAGAACAAAATGCCATTTTCTTTTCTATTTTCATTATTATTATTTGTCATTTTTGTTGTTGCAATAATAATGAAAACAACATGTACACCCCTAGTTTGGGATACCATGGCAGGTGGGGACACGAGCACAGGATGTCTAGTAACTTGAAATCAGTACATGGAATGGAAGGGTGGTGTAAGCAAAGATAGAGAAGGAGGTTAAAGAAGGTAGGGTGGTTTTCCCCTTTGACTAGTGCTGAAACTCAGTATTCAATTTGCTTCATTTGTACTGAGTATCTCGGTATTCAACTCAGTTTTACTGAGTAATGGAGTAATTGGCCTGGTATTCGGTATTTGGTACCTGGTCCTGTCCTTGGACCAACAAAAGAGGATGTTCCTTCCCCTACTCAAGGTGATTTGGTACTCAGTATTCTGAAACTACTCAGTACTCGGTTTTATTTTATTAAGTATTTTGCCGATTATCGAGCGTTCATTTAAGTTTCCAATGCTGAACACTCTGAATCAGTCCTCGGAAACTCAGAAATACTTGCAAATATTTTTTTTACTATTGGTTTCAGCCCTACCTTTGACAAACTACCAATTGAGGTACTTCAGATCTGCCCCCTGAGAATCAGCCTCCAAAAGGCTGCAAGCACATATCGTCTGACAATAATCTCTCCTACCCAAGAGGTGACTTGGTCAATAATGCTATCCATCCTGAGCTCTGTTCAGTGTATTATTCATCTTTTGTCTCGGCTGCTGAGATAGTGTGCATTTACAGAGCTTGGGCACTGGTGGCTAAGAGCGATTTAAAAGCTGCCTTCTGACTCCTCCCAGTCCACTCAGATAATTTTGAGCTTCTTGGGTTCACCTTTGAAGGAAATTTTTACTTTAATAAGGCAATACCTATGGAATGCTCCATCTCATGTGCAGCAATTGAAAAAAATAACTCCGTTATGGAGCAGGTTGTGTGGAGGTGGATGAAAAAATAGCTGATTCAGCATTATTTGGATGATTTTGTATTCAGGGGCGGGCTAAGTCATGAGAGTACATGTCGATGCTTAACGAGTTTAGAGCAGTAACACTGGAACTGGGGATGCCACTGGTGGAGGAAAAACAATCATGGCCTGGCTACTTCCCTTACCTACTTGGGGATCAAATTAGATACTAAGGTGACTCAATCCCGTTTGCTGGCAGATAAGCTAGTTGATCTGTGTGCTTGCCCATTGCCTAGGGATCAAAAAGATCAATCTGTGGCAGCTTCAAGAGGGATTTGGATTAGGGAGCCTGAATTTTGTTTTCAGGGTAGTCACTGTGTAGAGTCTTTTTATCTAGATTGTATGCCTGCATTCCCTCCCTGCATCATCACATCAGCATCATGCACGAGATGCATGAAGACCTTCAAATTTGGAACTCCTTTTTGAGGGACTTTAATTAAGTAAATTTTTGAAGGAAGCAGCTTTTGCTTGAGTCAGAGCTGCAGATTCACTCTGATGCAGTGGAATGATGTATAACTATGCCCTAAGATTCAGTTAAATTTGAGAGAGTTTGGGTGGGGGGAGGGGCTGGTGAGATTCTTCATCCAGCTCTTTCCCAACCATGCCCCCTTTTCAATCATAGTGATGTCACAGCACCAGAAAAGGAGGCGTGGTCACATCAGAAAGGGCAGTAGATCTTTTTTGCACCCATCCCTTTCTGACATGGCCACATTCCCCACCTGAAGGGCTTAGAAGGGATGGGAGCCAGAGGGTTCAGTGACATCTCTTTGTCCCCCAATTCAGTGCCCATGATGCCAACTCAAGGACCAAATAGTAATAACTTTTCTCTCTCTTACCCTTATGTATCAATTATAAAAACCCTCCTATTTTGAGTTTCCTTTATGTGTAGACCAAGTTATCTTTTGGGAGGAAGTTGCCTGTGAAGTGCAGCCATGAAGCTGGTTAGCAAGGGAAAATCGGAAGGAATAAGAAATGGTCTCAAGAAAATGCAAAGCGATCTGAAACAAAGGAGACATTAAAGCTCTTATTAAAGCATCTGTGTGGCTCACCTTTGTCATAATTGTCCTGTTGATAGAGTAACAAGGAACAGATGGTTGCACTTATATGAACCCTCTGTAAGCCAGATGGTCAGAACATCTGATATAACCAATGACTGTGTTGTTAAGATGAGCTCTAATAAGGTGGGCTGTCAAGGGGTTCGACCTTTGCCAAATTTTAATGTTTAGAAAACTAATTAACTTCAGTGCTTTGGTGTCCATATAAAGAATGTGCTGTCTGTGGAGGTGTGTAATCAAAGGTACACAGAGTTGATATTAGTGACACAGTAATCAATAAAGATAGGCTGTGTAATTACTGTATTCTGTGACTAAGGACTGTAACACTTAATTACAAATAACTACAAAAGCTAATGATTATAGATCTCTTTGTGTGTGTGTGTTAATAGAGGTTTGGTTGTGGTTAACTTTTTTATGGCCATAGTGACTAATAACAATAAATGGAAACCTGCATGAATGCTAATGATTTTGAGTATTTTGGCATGAATGATTACCTGACCAAAATAAATTATAAAAACTCATTATTTATCATTTGTTATTTTTCTGTTTCAAAATCTTTCTGTCATCCAGTGAAATAGCAAGGGATTTTGAAAGGATTGTTTTAGTTTAAGCAAAATTTATAACCTGCCCCCTCCTGCCCACTGGTAGCTCGGGGTGGCATACAATAATAAAAACATAATATAAACATAATATAAAATACAAAAATACAGTATAGAAACTATTCAAATAGTCAAACAAACAAGGCCTGAAAATCCCTCCCCCATCCCCACAAAAGAAAAGAAACCCCCCACCCTTTGCCTGTCTTCCTTAATGAATGCCTGGCGAAACAGCCAGGTCTTACGTTGTCTGCAGAAGGAGGGGACATCCAGAGAGAGTCAGATCTCCACGGGGAGGGAGTTCCACAGCTGTGGTGCAAATACTGAAAATACCCTCTTGAATGTTGCCACCCGGAATACCCAGGGGATCTCTAAGAGGGAGACCCCGGTCGACTGCAGGGGTTGATCCAGGACATGAGGGGTGAAGTGGTTACATAGGTATGTGGGGCCCAGTCTATCTAGGGCTTTAAAGGTAATACCCAAGACCTTGAATAGGGACCGGAAGTCTATAGGCAGCCAGTGCAGAGAAGAGAGCACCGGTGTAATGTGCTCGTGGTGGCCCATCCCCACAAGGAGGCGGGCCTCCGCATTCTGCACCAGCTGAAGTATCTGGTTCATCACCAACAGTAGCACCACATAGAGTGTGTTGCAGTAGTCCAGTCCCAAAGTGATTTATTTATTTATTTATTTATTTATCTACAGGGTAGCCCGGGGCAGTGAACAACAAATATAAAAAACATCAATAAAACATTTTAAACAGTTAAAAATCCCACATTATTCAGGGAAAGAAAACTCCCTCCCCCCAGGACATGAGGGATGACCCAACCCCTACCCCTCGCCAAAGGCCTGGCAGAACAAGCAGGTCTTACATAAACATTGAAATAATAGGAGAGTGGGGGCCAACCAAGCCTCCTCTGGGAGTGAATTCCACAGCACAGGGGCAGGAACTGAAAAAGATCTAACATCGGTGGCCACCCACCTCGTCCAGGGAACCTCCAAAAAGGCTCCGACGGATGATCTCAAAGGTCACACAGGCACATGGGGAGTGAGGCGGTCCCGCAGATAAGTAGGGCCCAGGACATTAAGATCTTTAAAGGTTAAAACCAGCACCTTGAACCTGGCCTGGTGCTTTATAGACAGCCAGTGCAGAGCCCGGAGCACTGGTGTCATGTGCTCCCTGTGGGCCACCCCCGTAAGGAGACAGACCATGGCATTCTGCATCAGCTGCAGCCTCCAAAACAGCTTCTCGGGCAGCCCCGTGTACAGCACATTTCAGTAATCCAGCCTTGAGGTGATGAAGGCATGGATGACAGTGGCGAGGTCGGAGTCTGAGAGATACGGCCGAAGCCACCAGACAAGATGTAACTGCTGAAATGCACTCCCCGCCACAGCCACAACCTGAGATTCCAAGCTGAGCTGTGAATTCAGAAGTACACCCACACTCCACACTTGAGAGACTGTGGGAGGATGAACAAGAGGGGATTCAACCATCCCCAGCCCCAGCCCCAGCCCCCCAAGCCCTCACTCACCAACATCACCTCCATCTTGTCAGACTTCAATTGCAGATGGCTCAACCTCATCCAAGCCCCCACAGCTGACAGGCACTGGGAAAATAAGGAGACTGCGTGACCTGGGTCAGTAGAAAAAGAGAGGTAGAGCTGAGTGTCATTAGCATACTGATGACACTGCATGCCCTGAAACCTTCTCACAATCTTCCCTAATGGCTGCATATAGATGTTAAACAAGAAAGGGGGACAGAATGGCACCCTGCAGGACTCCATACGTGAAGTCCTGGGGGGAAGACATACACTCCCCCAAGACCACTCCCAGTGAGTTCACCCAGCAGGAGTAAACGAAACCAGTCCAAGACAGTCCTGCCAATCCAGGCACAGTCCCACAGGTGGGTCACCAACACCTCATGGTCGACAGTGTCGAATGCAGCTAAAAGGTCTAGCAGGACCAACAGGGTCAGACGACCCTGGTCCAATGCCAGATGGAGATCATCGACCAAGCTCACCAATGCAGTCTCCGTACCATAACCAGGCCTAAAACCAGACTTAGAGGGGTCAAGGAAACTGATGAGGTCCAGATGTTCCTGGAGCTGCCATGCCACAGCCCATTCAATAACCTTCCCGAAAAAGGGGAGGTTAGAGACCGGCTAATAACTGACAGGAGCATCAGCGTCAAGAGATGGCTTCTTGAGAAGGGGACCAACCACAGCCTCTTTCAGGTAATCAGGCACTCTGCCCTCCCAGAGGGAGGCACTGACCACCCCAGCCAGCAATGGCTGTAATGTCTCCTGGCTGGCCTTCACCAACCAGGACAGGCATGGATTTTGTTCACAAGTAGTGGCATGAACAGATCCCAACAAGGACTCTACATCAGCAGGCGACACCATCTGAAACCGATCCCACAAAACAGGACAGGACGGGGCATCCATAGCCCCAAGATGATCCTCTGCAATAACTGTTATCTACAAAGTACTCGATTAACCTGGTCACAGCGGTCACTGGATTGCTCCAGGTCCAGGTGGAGCCAGGCAAGACTGACCAAACCCTTCACCACCCGGAAAAGCTCTGCTGGACGTGACTTTGCAGATGCAATGAGGGCAACAAAGAACCACTTCTTTGCTGCCTGCACCACCACAGCATAGGCCTTTAAACTTCTCTTATGTTGTGATCGATCATACTCGTCGTGAGTCCGGCGCCATGCCTGCTGTCCCGCGTCAAACACCGCAGGCCCTCAGTAAACCAAGGAGACCTGCAGGAGATTCTGGAGGGCAGAGGACACCTGGGAGCCACTCTGTCAATGGTCTCGGCCAACAAGGTGTTCCAGAAGGCTATGAGATCATTGACAGAGCGGGTGTCCAGGTCCAGGGGAAACTACACCATAGCATTCCAGAACTGATCCTGGTCCATAAGCCTCCTGGGGAGGAACGATCTAATAGGTCCTACATCCTGTTGGGGGCTGACATGCACCAGAATGCACGCCTTAAGGAGGTAATTGTCAGACCATGACAAAGGCTCCACCCCCCTAACTCCCACTAACTGACCCCCCACCTCAAGGCCGGTGCAGAAAACCAAATCCAGTTAATATCCCTCCTCATGTGTGGGTCCACAGATGACTTGGGACAGGCCCATGGTTCTCATGGAGGCCATGAACTCATGCCTTTCTCCTCCAAGATCGGTGTCAGTGTGGATATTAAAATCCCCAGGACCTCTAATCTAGGGGTCTGGAGGATCATGTCTGACACCAGATCAGCAAGAGTATGTAGGGATGCCACCAGGCAATTGGGTGCACGGTACACCAGCAGCACCCCTAATCTGTCCTCGGCCAAATTCAATACAAGATGGAGAGACTCAACACCTGGTGGAGCCTGCAACAGATACTTCCTAAAAGACAATGCATCCTTGATAACCTTTGCTACCCCCCCTCCTGTCCCTCCAGTCAAGGCTGATGCTGCACAGAGAACCCAACTGGAACAAGCCAGGTCTCTCTAATACTAGTGGTGGGACCCCGGGCCCATTACCGGCTACCGGATTTACCGGTTACCGGTTCTACAAAAACCGGATTCCCGGATTAAATCCGGTATGCCGGTACCGGATTTATTTCATTGGTTTCAATGGGGCGCTGTGTCCCCATTGAAACCAATGAAATA
>QEPC01005302.1:9763-28256 GCA_003113815.1 Sphenodon punctatus
GGGGATATGTGACTATCCACCCCTATAGCAGGTCTGGGGGTCCATCTGAAGACAGCCATTGTTACAAACACAGGCAAATGACAAAAATATAGAAGACAAAATGCTATAAGGAAGACCAAATCCAGGAATAATTCAGTGTTTGCTCTTTCTTGCAAATACATATATCCAGACAAACATTTAAATCGAAGCCAATATAGTTAAGGGATTCATATCTTAGTAAATAAAAATTATTTTCTTGCATGTATCAGGGGAAAATCCATGGATATAACAAAAATATTTGCATTCTTCAAAGTTCATACTACAAAGAGGTGGAGAAAAAAACAAGATTTTTAAACTAGGGAGGAAAAAACCTATCACCCTAGCAATACCTTCTCTCTCTAGGATATTTAGGCATAAGCAGTGCTCTGAAAGGCTTTATGGAAGCGTTAATAAGAATGGTTGCATTTTACTACTGTCAAGGCAGCAGAGGGATTTCACACCCACGCAGGACCAGTAAGGACCAGCCCACACCATTTGCGGTACTGGGGGGGGGGACTTAATAGCTGCGCAGCTGGGAGGCGATTGGGTCAGCACCAAGTACACCAACGTGGACGCTAGTGCAACTTCCTGCTCCTCCCCTTAAAGTATCACAAGAACTCGGCAGTGCCGCAGGCATGGGCAGCACACCTAAGGGCTGTGCGCCCTTGTGCGCGCAGCTTTAGGCGCTGGCCGGGCGGGGTGGAGGTACACTGTGGACTGTTGCTGGATGTTGCCTTGGAGCCCCAGGACTGGTTGTCTGACTCTGTCCCCTGATTGCCTGAAGAAGACCATCCTTCCGCCGCTGCAACCTTAAACTTTGGACTCCAGGTGGAGTATAACTTTTCATCATATAGTACCATTTTAAATGGCGACGACTAGGAAAAAAGGGAGTCAGGGGCCAGCAGTTGCATCTAATCAACTCTAGTCAAGGCAGATGAAACTTAATTATTTTCCGACTCTCTGATCTAGAACTAAGAACCAGGATGGTTCCAATGATGGGTATTCTAGAACTAAGATCCAATGATCTAGAACTTAGATCTAGAACTAAGAACCAATTATGGGCCTTCCCCCTGAGTCTGTAAAGCCGTTGTTGGAAAATTCCTCTACGAATTCAACTGTGCTTAGGGAGTCCTCAATCCCTAAGAAGGCAGCACCTTCTCCTCTTTCGGACTCTTTTTTTTCTGAAGGGGGAGGATTCTGCAGAAGGGGATATTTTCCAGCCATCTGGAAATCCAGCAAAGTCACAACTGAACCCATACGAATTGATAGGAAATAAGTGGTTTTTAATGGGTGATTTGATAAAGAAACTGATAGTACAGCTGGGGGAGATAACATCACTCCTTCAAACACAAAAGGAGCAGATGACCAATGTGCAAGATTTTATTGCTGACCTTAGAGCGGGGCTGCTGAGTAAAGGAGTACAGGAGCTTTTGAAGGCATTGCCATTTTCCCCACAGGAGAATGTTACTGTAGATACATCCCTGGATGTAACTAAGGTACCTAGGCCTAGGGCATTTGTTCCTAATATCCCTATCAGCCCAAGTATCCAGCAGGCTCATATTACTAACACCCACACAGCCCAGTTACAAATAGACAATAAGACGGTTTCTTTCAGGATACACCCTCTACCAGATGGCCGTTTCCCTGAGTGGAATTCTAGAACGTCCACCCAGCATCATTTATCCTATATTATATCGACTCAGATTCCCTTGTGGAATATGAGACACTTTTTAATACTCCCAGCACCAAAGAATTTGCAAATAATCATTGCTGGTTTTTTGCTCACCTTTTTTAGTTACGGGGATTTTGGCTCAATTTGACTTGTTCTACTCTTGGGGGATCCAAATTGGAGAATTACATATTGACCCCTCTAAATCTGCTTTGGGTGGGGGTGAGATACGTAAGGGCCCCAGGGTCCTCTAAGAGCCCTGTCTTGTCACCAGAGAAGTGTGGGGTTAGACCCTTGTCCAATCTCCCTCCTATAGATTGTGAGAGGCACCTGCACTCTGTGCCCATTAATACCTGACTGCTTCACATTGCGGCAGGGGAGGGATGGACCGAAGTTGTTCAGCCCTTCGGCGAATCTGTGTCTACCCCTCAGGAGGGGTTGCACCCCCTTTGATAATGCCTCGGATGGTGTTGTCCCTGCCTTATCTGAGACTTCTGATAATTTGATCTCTAAAGGGCCCTCTCCTACTATGCATTTAACCCCATAAAATCATGTGAACCCTACTGTGAATATTCAGTTAAGTCTGGCTCCAATGAATGAGCTGGTAGAAGGTGTCCCTTCCTCTTTCTTACAGACCTCTTCTGTAACCATTGCCTGTAATTCAACAGAATCCACTTTGTGTTGCTGACCTTTGGAGTGTCATGGTTTTCACCCCTTTTTAGTCTGTTCATGGAATATCACGGGGTGGACTGCGCATATTGGTAATCCGGAATTTCTCAAGTATATTACCCAATTTCAAGTAATATTGATTCAAGAAACTTGGGCAAAGGCTTCTCTGGAATTGCAGGGATATGTAATTTATTATCTTTTGGCCACCTCACATAACCTTAAAGGCTGCCTGACAGATGATAAATTTGAACATTTTGTACAGGCAGAATTGAGCTATCCTCCTTTAGCTTTGGGGATAGTTTTACAGTTGGACAGGTGTTCCATTATATTTTTGAATGTTTATGTCCCACCCAGTAACTCTAGATATTTTGATCCTAAGGCGTGGGATAAACTGGCAATAATACTTGATGAAATTTTTGTTAAATTTCCTCACAGCTGCTTTGTTCTAGTAGGCGATTTTAACACCAAGATCGGTAAGGACGATGAAGCCTTACGTATCTATTGTGGTATTTCCAATAGGACTCTCCTAGATCAGCTCAATTTCAGACAATCAAAAGACACTAAAATTACAGCATCTGGAATAAACTTTGTAAATCTTCTTATGTCCTATCATCTCTCTATCCTGAATGGCTATTGTTTCCACGATATTGAGGGGAAATTTACTTTTTTGGGACCCTGTGTGTCCAGTGTTATCGATTTTGCAACAGTTCTAACTCACTAGAGGTCTTGATAATTTTTTTGGTAGGATGGACTCAATTTAGCGACCATTTGCCACTTATACTTAGTTTTGACATACAAGAAACCTTGCTATTGCTGACAGTAGGTAACAAGGAGGCCTTTTTTAATGGGAAACACTGTCCTGTGAAATGGACCCTGACTTTGGATGATCATGTCAAGAGGGAGAGGGAGATTTTTTTGCTGAATAACATTGGCCCTGACCCAATTGAGGCCTATGATAGAATGACCGATTTTATGCAGGAACATCTGGTGGCTCTGGCACCATACACATCTGTCTCCTCCGCCAACTCTGGAAGGAAGCAACCTAGGTTTGACGATGAATGCCATAGGACAAAGGTTAGAATATCTATAATTTATAGCAGCTATCATTGCGATTAGTCCTCTTCTTTGCCCGCACAGTATTTCCACGCAAAGAAGGAATACAAAGAGCTAATTAAGGTAAAGAAAAGAATTTACTTTAGGCATAGATGGGAGGACCTTCTTGTGGCAGCCAACGCCAGCGATTCGTGTACCTTTTGGAAACTACTTAACAGTTCCTTCTCTGGGATTAAGCCCTCTATGCATTTGGCTCTCCCCTCTTGGGTGTGGGAGGATTTTTATCACCAGCTTTATGCAGAGATGGAGGTTGGTGAGACCAGAAAGACCCTTTGGGGTTTCCCCCTTGGCCCCCTATCTCCCATTCTGAGGTGTTGTCATTGATAGACACTTTTAGAAACAACACAGCCCCAGGGATGAACCATATTCCAACTGAATTTATTAAAATGGATGCAGAATGGTGGATTGCCCTTCTGTCCTCTCTCTTTATCACTATTAACAACACAGGGCTTGTACCTCTTTCCTGGATAAAGGTTGTTGTAGTGCCTATTTTCAAGAAAGGTTCTCGTCAGGATCCAGCTAATTATCGCCCCATTAGCCTTCTTAGTATAGTTAGCAAAATATATGCCAAATCTTTATTTTTAAGGTTAAGCCTGTGAATGGAAGATAACAACATTATCTATCCTGAGCAGGCTGGTTTCCAGAAGGTGCACTCAGTAGTGGAACATTGTCTAACTTTAAGCCATCTTATAGGGAAATACATGAATTCCAACNGAACTCCCTCCTTCCAGGCAGGGGGTACCCTCTTTGGACACAACACTCACAGTCCAGAGGGTCTTTCAAGTCTCAGCATCTTTATTGGACACTTCCCTGTGTCCTGTGTACCTGAGATGCCGACTCATCCGCCTGTACCCTACAGCGCCAGGTTGGTCTCTCCAGACCTCAGGAACAAGTCACTAACAACCCCCCAAAGTCCATACCACCAGGCCTTCAATCCCTAGTCCCTGACCAAGCCTTCCCCAGGCTAGAGGCTCCCTCCTGGGCACAGCCTCCTGAAATACCTGGGTCCTACTCTGGTTCCCTAGCGGTCAGCACCCTGAACAGCGTAGACCATGAAGGCTTACCGGGAGATGTTGCCTCTTTCGCTCCCTGGCAGAGACTGAGTTCCCTTCACTCAGCCCTTGTCTTATATAGGTAGAGTGGGCGTGGCCAGGCCTTAACTCCTCACAGCCTTATGGGGCCACCAGCCCTGCCCACTCTGTCTTAGGGGTTTCTGAGCCTGTTAACCCCACAGGATCTTCCCCAACTCTGGGGTTGGCCCTGCCACACCCCTCTCAACCCCCCCTGGACTGCTCCCTGCTACAGATATCATTCCATTAATGGTGGATTTAAGGTTTTTTCCACCTCGTTTGGCAGATCACCATTTAGGCTGTCTGTTATATGGAGATGACCTGGTCCTTCTCTCCCAAACTCCTATAGGTCTCTCTAGGCAGTTGAATACCCTTTTTCTTTACTGTAAAACCAATCAATTGTCTATTAACTTTAAGAAATCGAAGATCGTTATTTTCTAAAGAAAATGGTCGGTATATAGCTGGTCTGTGGATGGCCATATAATAAAGCAGGTTCGATTCTTTAAATATCTTGGCCTGTATTTTCATTCCTCGGGTACTTGGAGAGAGCACTATAACAGGGCTATCTCAGAGGTCAAGGGCACAACTTTGGCACTTTTGAAGTTCTTTGCTGGCACTGGGGAAAATGTGACCAGGCTTGCCCTGGCAGTATTTAATGCCAAGGCAAGAGCCAAATTCCTATATGGGGCAGAACTTTGGGTACCCATGATTACATCTAATCTGAATCTAGAACAATCCAGATTTGTACAGTCCCTGGTTAAAGCCCCCAGAGGCATGACATTAGCTGCTGTTAGACTGGAATTGGGCCAGAAAAGTTAGACCTATAAGGTCTGGTCCTTGGTCCTAAAATTATGGCTTAAAATCAATATAACATCAGCAACTGGGCTCACTTGCCTGATGAGGACAGATCAATATAGAGGCCGGTGGAGCATTAATATTGAAACCCATCTTCTAAAAATGGGTTTCTACATGGACTATCTGTCAGGTAGAGACTTCCAGTCAGTTCTCTCAGAAATATTACTTTGGTGGAATGATATGGACTACCAAACAGAACAGGCGAAGATTAGGTCCTCTCCCCATATGGCGGGCTATCTGTCCTTGGTACCAGCCAAGGAGAATATGGCCAGTTATTTGAATTCTAAGATTTCCCTCAGAGCTAAGTGACTCTTTTTGTGTGCCCACTTTAATGTCCTCCCGACTAAACTTTTGGAGGGCTGTCAAGCAGGAATTCCCTACGTGGAGAGACTTTGTCCATTTGATCGTCTAGAAGTTGAATCTACAGAACACGTGTTACTTAGGTGTCATCTGTACAACAATCTTAGACAAACTTTATTAAAGCCCTTTTGGATAATCTGATAGACAGGTTGTACTCCTTTATTTTAGAATTAGCTCTCTTGGATGCAGACTTGAAATTGTCAGCAAGAATATCAAAGTTCTTAATTTTGGCAATTAATCAAAGGTGCAGATTTTTAGAATTTAAACCAGCTATATGCAACTTTCAGGTGGATCCATGACACTCTCAGGGTACTTTAGGATGTATGTAGGACTGTTGTCTAATGATATTTGACTTTATGTGGCCTCGAGCCCTTGTTTCTTTTCTTTTGTTTGAATTTATATGTTGTTTAGGATATTTTTAACTAATGGACTGATGTATTAGTGAATACCCTCTTTTGGGATATTCTTGTTTTTTGTTTTTTAGTTTTGTATGACCTGTCTTTATGTTTGTATGTGAGCAATGACCTTTGGTCACGCTGTTAAATAAATATGACTATGACTATGAGTGTCAAGCAGATAGACTTGTTAATGTATAGCAGATTAAAGAATGAAATCCTGATAAGCTATTTTGGTGTATAAATTGGGATAATTGCCTAAAGAAATTAAATAATTCTTTCTGGAAAATGGAGGTATATCCCTAGGTAATTTCAGGAAAATGGAGGTATATCCCTAGGTAATTTCAGATGTTACGGGATCACAGTCAACCACCCTGAATCACACTGGATTCAGGGTGGTGGCTGTGATCGCGCAAACGTCTGTTTGAGCCCCGCCAGATGTTCATCACGGTGAATTCCTGGTGAGTTTCAAAGCTAACCATGATTCTGGATGTAAGGCCAGCATCACTTCCAGAATCGTGGTTAGCTGAACTACGATCAGAAATGGGGCAAAGGTAACATCTGTTACCTCGTCCCATTCTGGACCGTGGTTCTGACTGTGGTACAGGATCAGGTACAGCAGCCGGATTGGCCACTGCACCCACCCATCTCCCCAAGGGCAGGTGGCCGGAGGAGCATGGGGGGTGGGGGATTCCCCTCTGTGATCAGACCGGCCAGTCTAAAGGACGACTGTTCTGAAGACAGACTGGGATCCAAGATGGATCCTGGTCCAGGGTTCAGCGTGGTGGGCTGAAAGGCCCATCACGTCTGAAATTACCCCGTCAGTGATTATGAGGATTTTAGTAAATGCTCCCTGCCCCCCCCGCCCCCCGGTTCTCACTGGGCTAATTTTTGACAATTTTAACATACTTTGGTTATTTTTTTAAAAAAAATCTAAATTCTAAGACTCAGGTCCCATAGGGTAAGCCAGAAAGGCAGACTTTCTTCCTGTGTGCAGTCCTATTGAAATCATTTGAGCTTTCATTCTAAAACACTTCAATTTATTCATAAGAAGTCACATCTTTATACTTAAACACAAGGCAAATTATAGAGAAAGAAGAAAAGAGAAGGAAAATCTAAAATGTATTGAAGTCAAGCTCATTATTTTGAATGCTTAGATTTTGGAGTAATGTTAGCAGCCTATGATCTCATAATGTCTTTCGTATAGATGAATCCCTGCGCTAATTTTGAACCCTAGTCCCCTCAAAATAGGCTTTGCATGGCCAGCATTCACAGATAAGATTTCAGATGGGAAAAAAGATATCTAAAAATGTTTTTGCTACAGCTTAATTCATCATTACTACTTGTTCAATTAATTTTCTTTTTAATTACCTTTTTAGCATTTTAGTCAACTGTTAACATTTGTCCTGGTTTTGCTCATAAAAATATCTCCTAGCCTACAAGTTTTATTTCTTTTGGTAAGTGAGTCAACAAAAAATGAAATATATTTTTGGGTGAAAAAGACGAGAAAAGGACTCTCTCCTCTTAGTTGAGAACATATTGTAATTAAACTAAATTAAATATATAATGTGCCTTTCATCTCTAGATATGATATGAGATTAATGCCATGAGCATGAAGTCAATATTTCATTAAAGTGCTTGCCGTCAGCTGGGATTACCTCTGACTGCTTCTGATGCTTTATTGCAATTCAGAGCAGCAGACTGAAAACTACCAGAAAAGGAATGTCATCCACCAAAAGACTATTTATTTATTTAGATTTTTATCCCATCCTATCCCCCAAAGCTCAGAGAGGCTAACAGCACAATAAAGAGCAACACAATAAAATACACAAATAAAAAAACCCCAAAGTATTAAAAAAAATATTTTTAAATCCCCCTGAGCCTAACTCTGCCTATTAAATACCTTGTCAAATAAGCAGGTCTTACGCTGCTTCCGGAAGACTCAGACTAGGGATTTGATGAACTTCTAATGGAAGGGAGTTCCAAAGCTGTTGAGAAGTCAACAAGAATGCCTCTGCACTGGGGCTGAAATTCAGGCCACTTTTAGACGTGCAGGTCACGCTTGCGCAATCTGCTGGTCTAAATGTGGCCTAAATCTCTGTGGTTTTCAATTTCTCCGTGAGAAACACATTTCTCAGCCCATTCTGGGAAATGAGAACAAGCCAAGAATGGCAGCTTTTCACTGCTTTCTAACCAAGAACTTGAAAGGCCTTTGTAACTTACAAGAAGTGGCCTGGGGTGCTGGGGACCAGTTCCCTCAGTGCACCAGGGCCTGTCAGTTACAAAAGCTGTNATTTTAGAATTAGCTCTCTTGGATGCAGACTTGAAATTGTCAGCAAGAATATCAAAGTTCTTAATTTTGGCAATTAATCAAAGGTGCAGATTTTTAGAATTTAAACCAGCTATATGCAACTTTCAGGTGGATCCATGACACTCTCAGGGTACTTTAGGATGTATGTAGGACTGTTGTCTAATGATATTTGACTTTATGTGGCCTCGAGCCCTTGTTTCTTTTCTTTTGTTTGAATTTATATGTTGTTTAGGATATTTTTAACTAATGGACTGATGTATTAGTGAATACCCTCTTTTGGGATATTCTTGTTTTTTGTTTTTTAGTTTTGTATGACCTGTCTTTATGTTTGTATGTGAGCAATGACCTTTGGTCACGCTGTTAAATAAATATGACTATGACTATGAGTGTCAAGCAGATAGACTTGTTAATGTATAGCAGATTAAAGAATGAAATCCTGATAAGCTATTTTGGTGTATAAATTGGGATAATTGCCTAAAGAAATTAAATAATTCTTTCTGGAAAATGGAGGTATATCCCTAGGTAATTTCAGGAAAATGGAGGTATATCCCTAGGTAATTTCAGATGTTACGGGATCACAGTCAACCACCCTGAATCACACTGGATTCAGGGTGGTGGCTGTGATCGCGCAAACGTCTGTTTGAGCCCCGCCAGATGTTCATCACGGTGAATTCCTGGTGAGTTTCAAAGCTAACCATGATTCTGGATGTAAGGCCAGCATCACTTCCAGAATCGTGGTTAGCTGAACTACGATCAGAAATGGGGCAAAGGTAACATCTGTTACCTCGTCCCATTCTGGACCGTGGTTCTGACTGTGGTACAGGATCAGGTACAGCAGCCGGATTGGCCACTGCACCCACCCATCTCCCCAAGGGCAGGTGGCCGGAGGAGCATGGGGGGTGGGGGATTCCCCTCTGTGATCAGACCGGCCAGTCTAAAGGACGACTGTTCTGAAGACAGACTGGGATCCAAGATGGATCCTGGTCCAGGGTTCAGCGTGGTGGGCTGAAAGGCCCATCACGTCTGAAATTACCCCGTCAGTGATTATGAGGATTTTAGTAAATGCTCCCTGCCCCCCCCGCCCCCCGGTTCTCACTGGGCTAATTTTTGACAATTTTAACATACTTTGGTTATTTTTTTAAAAAAAATCTAAATTCTAAGACTCAGGTCCCATAGGGTAAGCCAGAAAGGCAGACTTTCTTCCTGTGTGCAGTCCTATTGAAATCATTTGAGCTTTCATTCTAAAACACTTCAATTTATTCATAAGAAGTCACATCTTTATACTTAAACACAAGGCAAATTATAGAGAAAGAAGAAAAGAGAAGGAAAATCTAAAATGTATTGAAGTCAAGCTCATTATTTTGAATGCTTAGATTTTGGAGTAATGTTAGCAGCCTATGATCTCATAATGTCTTTCGTATAGATGAATCCCTGCGCTAATTTTGAACCTTAGTCCCCTCAAAATAGGCTTTGCATGGCCAGCATTCACAGATAAGATTTCAGATGGGAAAAAAGATATCTAAAAATGTTTTTGCTACAGCTTAATTCATCATTACTACTTGTTCAATTAATTTTCTTTTTAATTACCTTTTTAGCATTTTAGTCAACTGTTAACATTTGTCCTGGTTTTGCCCATAAAAATATCTCCTAGCCTACAAGTTTTATTTCTTTTGGTAAGTGAGTCAACAAAAAATGAAATATATTTTTGGGTGAAAAAGACGAGAAAAGGACTCTCTCCTCTTAGTTGAGAACATATTGTAATTAAACTAAATTAAATATATAATGTGCCTTTCATCTCTAGATATGATATGAGATTAATGCCATGAGCATGAAGTCAATATTTCATTAAAGTGCTTGCCGTCAGCTGGGATTACCTCTGACTGCTTCTGATGCTTTATTGCAATTCAGAGCAGCAGACTGAAAACTACCAGAAAAGGAATGTCATCCACCAAAAGACTATTTATTTATTTAGATTTTTATCCCATCCTATCCCCCAAAGCTCAGAGAGGCTAACAGCACAATAAAGAGCAACACAATAAAATACACAAATAAAAAAACCCCAAAGTATTAAAAAAAATATTTTTAAATCCCCCTGAGCCTAACTCTGCCTATTAAATACCTTGTCAAATAAGCAGGTCTTACGCTGCTTCCGGAAGACTCAGACTAGGGATTTGATGAACTTCTAATGGAAGGGAGTTCCAAAGCTGTTGAGAAGTCAACAAGAATGCCTCTGCACTGGGGCTGAAATTCAGGCCACTTTTAGACGTGCAGGTCACGCTTGCGCAATCTGCTGGTCTAAATGTGGCCTAAATCTCTGTGGTTTTCAATTTCTCCGTGAGAAACACATTTCTCAGCCCATTCTGGGAAATGAGAACAAGCCAAGAATGGCAGCTTTTCACTGCTTTCTAACCAAGAACTTGAAAGGCCTTTGTAACTTACAAGAAGTGGCCTGGGGTGCTGGGGACCAGTTCCCTCAGTGCACCAGGGCCTGTCAGTTACAAAAGCTGTATGCATAGGGTCTATGCTCTTTTTGTCAGAGCCCTGTGCCAGGGGAGGAAGTATGAAGCCACTCGTTCCCCTGTCCCACATGCAGGTCTTTGCAAGCGCATGAGAGCTAGTTCCCCCGCTCCTCCTGCCAGGGCAGCCCCTTGGGAAAATCCCAAGCTGTTCTTGGCAGTTTGTAAAGCCTTGTGCTGATCCCTGCTCTCTCCCTCTGCACAGGGCTTTGCAAAGTGGTATGGGATTTTCTAAGGGTCTGCCCTTGAAGAGGGAGTGTGGGACTTCCAGGACAGCCCCTTGCAGTGGCTTGCAAAGCCCGCTGTGCTGAAGGGAAAGGGTTGATCTCTGCTCTCTGCCCCCATGCAGGGCTTTGCAAAGGGACTTGGGCTTTCTCCAAGGTACTGCCCTGGCAGGGAGAGTGGGGGACCTGGGTGCCCCACTTCCACTGCCAGGGCATCCTCTCAGAAAGCTAGCTTTGCAAAGGGTTACTCAGAGTGACCTCTTGCAAAGCCAAAATCATCTGGCTGGACAATTTCAGCTTGAAACTAGCTAGGCAGCCACTTGAGGGCTTTGTAAAGGGCTGCATTGGCCAGAGGAGCTGGGATTCCCAGGGTCCCAACTCTCCAGGTCAGGGAAGCCCTTGCAAAGTCAGGTCAGTTTTCTGATCCTCCCCCTCACCAAACAGACATTGGAGGGGGGATCTGGGCTCAAAATCTTACTGAGAATTCAAACCAGGTGTCGAGATTCCAGGAAGATCTCAAGCCTGCTTGTTTTTGTAGTAAGGTAAAATTATACTGATCCATGACCAATTCACAGAGACAAAAGTTTGACTGCGGTTTCTACATGAGAAAAGTGTACCAAAAGAAATTGGTAAGTAGTCCTAAGAAAAATGTGGCCACTTGCCGCAAGGGTGTCAAATTTCAGTTGGCCGCCAAAACGCTCTAAAAATAACTTACAACACCATCTAATACTTGAATGGTGCAGTATGTGGTGTCTAGCTGGGGGTTTCTAAGGACATGAAAATAGTTTTGGCATCATCAAACCTTTCAAACAAAAAAAAATGTTTAATATGGCCAAAAAATTCAAGATGGACACTACAAGAAATGTTGATTTGGTTTGGTCTCCTACTAAAAGCTTTTCTAGTATCAGCTTTTCTTTGTGCATATGAGATCACTCATGGAGGAGTTTTGGTGGTCAACTTAAATTTGGCACCTTTGCATCAAGTGCCTACATTTTTTCAAGGGTTACCCAAACAAATGTTTTTTGGCACACTTTTCTCATGTAGAAACGACAATCAAACCTTTGTCCCCATGAATTGGTCATCGATCAGTATAATTTTACCTTACTATGAGATTTCTCCAAAGAATTTTTTTAATTCTAATTTTAGCCCTACTCTGTGTGACTCTCTGTCAAAGAGATCTGGGCCAGTGATGAAATTTGCAGAAGAGTGCTCCTGGACGATCTTAGAGACCATGGAAGGACATAAGGGAGAGGTTGTGCTAGTGCCAACGCCAACAGTTAGATAGAGTGTTATTCCGGCTTAGGTAAATGAGACTCATGAGAGTGCAAAGTCCTAGCACCAATGCTATCTGCCTGGGTGACTATACAGAGACCCAAAGAGGAAAGATTGTTTAGGTTTCTTTTCTAATCAATACACTAAAAAAAACAAAAAGCAGAAAGTCTGGTCTTAGAAGAGGACACCAGCATAGTAGTTTCAATTCCCATCCCCAGACTTCCTTGTGTGGGCAGGATGTTGAATTTTCTTATGTTTCAGGCCAGTGGTCACTCTTTGTTTTCATTGTATGAGTAGAATGGTGCCATTTTGTTATCACAGTATGGATCCTTGAGGTTTCCAAGCAGGCAGGTAAGCAGTATGATTTAGCTGATGCCATCCCCAGCATAGCTGGCTATGCTGAATTCTCAATTGGCCATAAAATTATATTCAGACTCTCTCCACCAGGGCCACTGTATGATTGCTAGGCATAAGCTACCGCCCACCTTGGACCACATTCACATGCTCATACAGATATTCTGGCATGGGAAGAATGGAACTGCATGGTATAATCATGTTCTGCTTCAGATGTCAACAGGGAAGATCATCACCATGGCTCCATGAAGAGATGCCATGTCTTACAAACAGAGCTGGCTAAGATGTGATGTTCCATAGCCTGCAGTGTTCTGTAATGCTTCTGGACAGCTTTCATAGAAGAAAATTAGTGTGATTTAGCATCTGTCACTGCCGTACTGCATCCATCATCAGCGTCCAATATCTCTTACCTTCAACATGTCAGTAGGGCACAAAGTCAAGAACTAGCAACTTAGTTAGCTCACAAAAATATCTACAGGGAGAGGGTTATATTATTAATACCTCACACTAGGGCATCTTCAAAAGCTAATCAGGTTATATACATAGGGTGATTTCAGACATTATGTTTGTCTGAAATCACCACAGTCAACCTCAGTCAACCGCGGGGGGGGGTGAGGGTGTGTGTGAACAGAGGTGAACGTCTGTTTGCGCGCATCCAGATGTTCACCTCAGTCAACCACCACCTGTGGTGAATCTAACCATGCTTTGTTCTCCTGCACCACGGCGGCGAACGAAGCATGGTTAGGGGGAATCCGGAACACGGTGAAGGAAAAGTAACATCTGTTACCTTGCCTCCACTGCGTTCCAGGGTCCTGGTGGTGGGTGGCAGGCAGTGGCAGCATCCAGATAGGCCACTGCGGCTGCCTGTCTCGGGGAGGGAGGGCGGGCGGCCGGGGAGCTCAGGGGGCGGGGCCATGCGGCCGTACGCTGTGTCGCACGGCCCCACCCCCTCCGGGAGGGGGGCTGCCCCTTTAGATGTTACGGCCGGGTGCCTTCACCATGGGCCATGGTTCGGTGGTCCCCACAGCCGGGGGTGAAGGGGGGAACGTCTATTGGCTCCCCCCTTCACCCCCGCCCATGGTCCGAACGACCCCACGGCCTGTAACTTCTGAAATCACCCTTAGTCCCAACCCTTCCCCGCCCCCTTTCCTATCTTAGGGTCAACTGATTTGTTATTGATGGTGTGAATACTTCAACTGGAGTATTAGAGAAACTAACAATATTACGCTGAAATCGTATCTAGGGGTGGGACTTCTGGAAAAATATTGGGTTTTGGTTTCTATTGGTATCAGATCTCTGTCTACCAGTTCTCCTATCAGTTCTCAGTTCTCTCAGTATCAGATTTTTAACATTGCAGTTTTCCCCATTGACTTCAGTGGAGAAAACTGCAATGATAAAAAGCCAATTAAAAAATCCAGTGCAAAAGATATGATACTGCCTATACGTAGAAAAGAAATGAGATATTGGATTAATGAGATAGAGCCATTATCGGGTACTTTCAGTTCTCAACAATACTGAAAGTCCAATACTGAAAGTATACGGAGAAAAAGAAGGGAACGGAAAAAAAAAAAAAAAACCCAGGAAAGGGTGCTTATCAGAATATAACCTGATATTAACCAGAGAAACATGAGAAACCAGAGGCCCTGTTTGGGTGCAATTGTGCTGGCAAGGAAGGACAACAAAGGGCACTTTCTCATGTTACATGGGAGGGGAGAAAACTTCCATGAGGACAATTGTGGCTGTATTTTCATAGGAATTAGCACATGTAGGAATGTGCTATTCAGCTTTTATGCTGCACAAAACTCCATGATTGTAAAAGCTACCTCAGGGGACTAAGTCATATGCAAGTGTTCTTCTGGCATAAAAGTTGAATAACGCACTTGTTACATGCACTAATTCCCATAAGAATGCAGCTAGGATTGCCTTCATATAAGTTTAATGTGGAAACGTTCAAAGTGATGCACATAGGGAAAAATAATCCAGATTTATGTACACAATGCTGGGTTCTAAACTAGGAATTACCAGTCAGCTAAAGGACCTTGGAGTAATTTATTTATTCATTTATTTATTTATATTTTATTTATTCAAATTTACATGCTATTCACTGTACACAATACATTGAGTTCCTCACCTCAGTGTCCGGCAGCTGTCAAAAAAAGCAAACAGTGGGCTCAGTTCCAAAGCTGCATGAACCATGCGGAACTACGGGGTGCAAACTGTGTGCATACCCATAGCCCGCTCATTGTGTCATGCAAAAACCACATGTGCTTATACTTGAGCAGATTCTGCATGGTTTACACAGTCCTTGGGATTGACCTTACCATTAGGAATTATTCCTAAAGGGATAGAGTGTAAAACTGAAAATATCATAATGCCACTATATAAATCGAATATTGTGGGAAGTTCTTGTTGCCCCATCTCAAAAAGATACAATAGAAATAGAAATGGTACAGAGAAGGGAAACAAAAATGATAAGGGGTATGGAATGGTTCTCCTATGAAGAGAGGCTGGATAGGTTGGAGTTCTTCAGCTTGGAGAAGAGACGACAGAGAGGATATGATATATATTTATAAAATCATGGTGGTGTGGAATACATTAATAAGGAACTGTTACTTACCCTCTCAAAGGGTGGGTGATCACTAACCGGTCCCAGGCATCCACTATCGAACTGCCGACAGTACAGGTCCCCATGGTATATGGAGGAGTTGTGGTGGATGAAGCAGGAAGGGCGGTGGTTAGAATGATGGTGTCATCACTCACATACTGAAGTTGACAGATTGCGACATAGAGTCTGGTTACATACCTATGCTGTTGCAGTATGGCCAGCAAAGAAAGGTTTTTTTGCTGCCCTCATTGTGTCCGCTAAGTCCAGTCTGGCCTCCCTCCGCCTTGACCTAGATCATCAAATGCACATCCTGGATGGCTATCGGCCGATATCTAACCCTCCTATGAGTTGGACTAGGGTTGTTCGACCCTGTTGATCCTCTTAGATCTCTCGGCTTCATTTGACACCATTAACCACGAGTTGCTGATGACTCGGCTAAGGGACCGAGCACGGATTGGCGGGACCATTCTTGAATGGTTCCCCTCTTTCCTAACGGGGGTACCCAGTGTGTGGTCCTAGATAATTTTTCATCTTCTCCATGGGGTCTCATGTGTGGGGTCCCACAGGGTTCCATCTTGTCTTCTCTCTTTTTCAATGTGTATATGCATCCTTTAGGGGAGGTTTTCAGGAAGTTTGTTGTACGATGTCATCAATATACTGATGACACCCAGTTATATCTCTCATTTTCACCAGACTCAGGCTCAGCAGTCTCGGTGCTTACCTGGTGTTTGGCAGCTGTGTGGGATTGGATGAGGGTGAGCCACCTGAAGTTAAATCCTGACAAGATGGAGGTGGTGGTTGTGGGGAAAGCAGAGGGAGTTGGTGGACCCCATCATTGATGGGGTCCATACTCCCCTGGTATCTCAGGTTCAGAGTCTGGGGGTGCTCATGGATCCACGGGTCTGCCTGGATGTTCAGGTGGTGACTCTGGCGAAGGAGGCATTCTGCCAGTTACATCTGGTACGTCGGCTTAGGCCGTATGTCTAGGACTCTGATCTAGCCACAATCATCCATGCTTTTATTACCTCAAGACTGGACTACTGTAATGCACTCTATGTGGGGATACCCTTGGTGCTGGTTCAGAGACTGCTGCTGGTGCCGAATGTGATGGCCCGTCTCTTGACAGGGACGGGCCGACGCGAGCATATTACACTGGTGCTTCGCTCTCTGCACTGGCTGCCAGTAGGTTTTCAGGCCCAATTCAAGGTGTTGGTGTTGACCTTTAAAGCCCTAAACAGCTTGGGCCCCACCTATCTGCAGGACCACCTCACCCTCCGGGTCCTGGAGTGACCCCTGCGGTCAGCTGGGGGGCGCCCTCCTCGAGGTCCCCGGGTTTCCCGGGTGAGGAGGGTGTTCTCTGTGGCTGCGCAGTGACTGTGGAACTCCCTCCCATTGGAGATCCGCTTGGCTGCCAGCCTCCCCTCTTTCCGCAGACAATGTATAACCTGGTTGTTCTGCCAGGCCTTTCCTGAGGGAGATGGGGTGGGTGGGTTGGGTTAGGGTAGGAAGGGATGGGGTTTGATATTGATTTTTTTAAAATTGTAATTACTATTGTTTATTTTAATATTTTAAAATGTTGTGAGCTGCCCTGAGATGCCTGAGGCATGAGGGGGTGGCATATACATTCTAAGATAAAATAAATAAATAAATAAATAAATAAATAAAAATAAAAATGGAGGCGGGAAATTAAACCATTATATCTCCCTTCAGGTTACTGTGGTCTTTAACATAACCTGACTTCTAAATGCTTTCCTTTGAATAATAAACATGCTTGGGTGTTACATTTACTTCTAGAAGCACGTGGGCGTCCCACATTAGTAATAGAGCCTCCTTAGCATCCAAATCGGCTTGTTGTTTGCTGAAGACTGCAAATGCTTCTAAGGGCATCTCTGTTACAACTCTGTTGCAAACATACCTGTTAAAAATGCACGCCATGACAACTTTGGGGTTAGAAATTATCCCCTTTCCAATTAATATTGGGTATTTTCAGATGTTGCAAGATCACAGTGAACCACGGTGAATACGCATCTGTGGTCAATGTGCCTCGCACGTCTATTTGGCGGCTGCCAGATGTTCTCCATGCTCAATCCGCACATGGGGTCAATTTCAACCACGCTTCCCGGGCTAGCCGCACCAATTCCCCGGGAAGCGTGGTGAAAGTGATCCCCGGCAGGGATCAAAGAAAAGTCACATCTGGTCGGGCACCATGGACCGGAACGACCAGCGGGATTCCGGGCCATGGCGATTTCGGCCAGACGCTGAGGCCACATTGGCCCCACTGTCCGCCCGTCTCCCCAGAGGGTGGGCGGCGGGGACAGTGGAGGGGGCGGGGCCGTGCAGCTGTACGTTGCACCGTGCGGCCCTGCCCCCTTCCAGATTTCTTGCTGGGATCCCCCGCCACGTCTGCTACGGCGTGACGGGGTCATCCTGGCGAGGGATAAATTGATTGGTTTCATGACGGGGCCAACCAGCCCCATTACGTCTGAAAACACCCATTGTACTAGAAAGGATACAAAATTATTTTCTACGTAGGCTGCTTTATGTTAGCAGCAGCATTCCAGGTGCTGTGGTATGGGCAGAAACAGGTACTCTGGCTATTGAGCATTTTGGAAGGATGGCTCTGATTAGATTCTGGCTGAAACTGCTAAATCAGCAGCAGATTACTTTACCTGCCCAATGCCTAATAGAAGAGCTAGCACACTCTGGTGCTAGATCCTACCCTTTGGTAAACTATTTGATGTACATCCTAAGAAAGTTGGGGTTCTCTTTTCTTTTTTTCAAGGGGAAGTCTGTCCCAGTTATTAAACAAGAAATAGATCATAGTTCAAGAGACGTTGCCATGCAACAAGACCTTGCTATGATCAGTTGAAAGGCTGTCCCTGGTTTTAGTAAGGCCAATTTTATTACTGAACCCTATTTGGATATATTAACCAATAAGGTGTTAAGGAGAAATTACACACTTCTCCGATTTCAATTGATACACACGGCAGTTTTAGAAGGGAGATTCGATAATGCCAGTTATGATCTTTGTTATTGTATTTGCTCCCTCCAGGAGATTGAAA
>QEPC01005304.1:22946-55654 GCA_003113815.1 Sphenodon punctatus
ATATATATATATATATATATATATATATATATATATATATATATATAACCAAATAAAAAAACATATAAAAAACCTATATAAAAATATTTCCTGAATGGCCGAACCCAAACCGAACTGACGAACCAAACGCAGCCGAACGGAACGGCTGAACCCAAACCGCAATCTCTTCGCCCATCCCTACTGGAAACTGAAGCTCGTGCAGAATGCGGCAACCCATCTTTTGGTGGGACTGGGCTGCTGGGACCACGTTACACCAGTGCTCCGTTCTCTGTATTGGCTGCCGATAGTCTTCTGAACCCTATTCAAGGTTTTGGTTTTAGCATATAAAGACCTAAACTGTCTGGGCCCTGTCTATCTATGGGACCGCCTCACCCCCCAGGTACTGGACCAACCCCTGCGGTCATCAGAGAATGCCCTTCTTGTCGTCCCCCAAGTTTTCCGGGTGGCCACACAGAGAGGGCGTTCCCGGTGGCAGACCCGAAGCTGTGGAACTCCCTTCTGGTGAGGATGCGTCTGGCCCCAGACCTTCCCTCCTTTCGATAAAACTGTAAGACTTGGCTGTTTTATCAGGCATTTGATGTGGGAGATGTGTAGAACGTGGGGGAGGAGAGACATGGGGTGGAAGGAGTGATGTGATTTTATAATTGTATGGTTTTAAAATTGTTGATCTTTGTTGTTGTGAGCCACCTTGAGTTGCCTGTGGCAAGAGGGGGTTGGGATATATTAAATCTTTTAATAAATAAATAAAATAATAAATAAGTCCAGTTGGACGCCACAGGTGTCTTTGGTTTTGGGGTATATTTCAGGGGGAAATGGTGTACGTCCCCATGTCTGCTGGATTGGGTGAAGAAGGATGTCAACAGAGACTTAAAATTCTTGGCGTTCTTTCCCATAGCACTGGCGGTGCATTTGTGGGTGGAGGCTTTTGTAGTGATATTTTGGTGTGACAACCTAGCAGTTGTTCACATCATAGATTCCATGTCATCAAAATCCACAAGAGTCATGCACCTGGTTAGAAAGTTTGTACTACAATTCTTAAGCATTAACATCCTGTTTACATCTAAGCATGTCACTGGAGTTAACAATTGCATAGCCGATGTGCTCTCTCACCTCCAGATGGACCATTTCCACCTCTTAGCACCAGATGCAGTCAAGGAGCCGGATGTTCTGCCGCCGGATGTCTGGAACCTTGGATTGTAGACCTATATCAGATGGTGCAGGCTTCTTTAGCCAGTTCTACCCATAGGGCTTATGAGAGGGCATTTAAGGAATTCCAGTTATTCAGGGCTAGACAAGGATGGTCTGCAGGTTTCCCCATCCCTGAACAACAGGCCATACAGTTTGTTGTCTCCCTTAGACAACGGGGCCTTGCTCCAGGCACCATAGCAAGCAACGTTTCATCCCTTGCCTTCTTTATTAAGCTGGTGGGCCAGCCTCTGCCCGATGGAGTTTTTTTCACACACAGGCTCCTAGAAAGCTGGTCTCATGACAGGGGGCACACCCATGACACGTGGCTTCTCATCACACCAACCATCTTAGGGAACTTGGAAGCCACACTTGCCCTAGTCTGATTTACCCAAGATGAGGCATGTCTCTTCAGCACAGCATTTAAACTAGCTTTTTATGGAGCATTCTGTGTAAGCGAGCTGGTGGCAGAATCCCACAGGTCCCCTGCTGAAAGAGCAGTTAGATCCCAGGACATACGCGTATAAGGGAATTCCCTCCAAATCCTCCTGCGTTATTCCAAAACTGGCCAGAAAGGCACAGGTCACCTCATTTCTCTCAACCCAGCAGGGTCCCAACCCCTATGCCCTGTGACATCTGTGCAAAAAATAGCTTCACATCCGTCCCCGGGTACTGGGCCAATTCTTGAAAACACGCTGATGGTTCTCCCCTCACTAGGCACCAGTTTATGACTGTAATGCACACATGCTTTAGACAGCTGCAGGTACCATTGCATAGTTTTGGCTTCCACTCCTTTAGAACTGGAGCAGCCAGTCTCACTGCTACGGAAGGCCTTCTCAAGTCTCGAATCTGGGATATTGGTAGATGGTGCTCGACTGCCTTTCGTACGTATGTTCATACTCTTCTCAAGTAAAACATATATGTTTTTGTTTACTCAGTGTTGATTTTCCTTGTTCATTGTTGCAGGACTTCTGGCCACTGCGTCACGTAAGCTTATATGGATCATGGGCCATAGTGTCATCCACTGGGCCACCAAGGCAGCACACAGATCTCATTAGGGCACACAGCTTGGGCTTAGTGACTCATAAGAAATAGTGTGGCAGGCTAGAAGTGACATGTGGTGGGAACAGCTCATACTACTTCTCCATAGGATTGGTGGTGGCCGACATCCCAATTTTATTGTTATTCACCTGGGGGGGAGGGGATAATTTGCCCCCAAAAACCATTTTACAGTTAGTGGTAAGGATCAAAAGAGACTGGGTCAAGGCGAGTAAAAGTCTATCTCGCAAAAATTTCATCTGGACAAACATGATCTAAAGGATCAATTGGCATGATGTCGTCTCACCTGGGAAGGTGGACAGAGTGAGGAAGAAAATTAACAGGGAGGTAGGTAGGCTAGTGCTCAAGAAGAGTGGTGTCTGCACCGAGCACAATGTGATTAGGTTTTCTAGGCCCGATTTGCTTTGGGATGACTATGTACACCTGTCTGAGAAAGGCATCTAGATGTACCCTAGGGTTCTGAAATAAAAGTTAATGCAACTCTTATGTCAGAGAGAGGGTCATGGGAGTGAAACTAATCAAGCATAGGCTGGTGGTTTGATGTGGCAGGGATCCAGGTAGTTTGTTAAAACATTAGTCATAGAATATTAAGGAAGACGTCTCCTTAGGAGACAGGGCTAAGGGCAAACCAAAAGCATAGGTGGCCAGGTAAGCCAAAGGCCCAAGATGAGAGAGGAGCAACTCAGTCGAGGACTGGGATGGTCTCAGCTGGGGGCCTCACCTTCCATCCTGCTTTGGGTTGCTACAAGGCGAAGAAGCCTTTTCAACCAGCTGGATGGCGGAGGTAAGAGCAACCTAGTATAGTTAGTAAGATGAGGACTGGTACTGAGGGGACATCAGGCCGCCCTTATAAGTGTTTGTTCGTTTCGAACCTGGACCCTGAAGGTTGAACTGTCTCTGAATAAATTTGTAATAAATAAAGAGTGCTGCCTTTAAAACTCATATGAAATGTGTGTTTGTCTTCTTCTGGGGTGTGGGGGCAATTGTCCTTTGACTCAGCTACCTCAGTCATGACTTAAAATACCATACTTGACATAGCAACAACCTTCTTTTGTATGCTGCTCAGCATCAAAGGGGAGCGTATTCATTTCAGACTCTCATGGAAACAGCTGGTGCAATCTCAATGGAAATCTCTGTTGAATGAGATTGAATTTGTATCAATTCTTTATTAGTTGGGAAAGACTCTCCTTGCTCTGCACCATTGTTCATTACATCAAAGCATCCATTCAATTCTGGAGGCAGTGACTGACCCATTCAATTCTGGAGGCAGTGACTGAGGGTGTTTTCAGATGTGACGGGATGGCTTCGCCCCGTCATGGAAACAACCCTGAGATTCCCCGCTGGGATCATGCCGGCACGGCCAACAGATGTACCGGCTGATCCCGGCGGGGAATCGGGGAGGGGTGGGGCCATGTAGCGCAACGTGCGGCTGCACGGCCCCACCCCACCCCACGCTCCCACGCTGCCCGCCCTCTGGGGAGATGGGCGGGTGCTGCAGTCAATGCAGCCGTGGCGGCCACCCAATTTAACCATGACCTAGAATTCCGCCGGGAATTCCAGGCCATGGTCACCGGTCAGACGTTACTTTTTGTTGGTTCCCGGTGGGGATCTCTTTGATCACGCTTCTGGGGATTGTCCAGCGGGGAGCCCCGGAAGCATGGTTGAAATTGACCCCATGTGGGAATTGACTGTGGTGAACATCTGGCAGCCGCCTAAAAGACGTTCAGGGCGCTTTGACCCCATGTGGGTATTGACGGGGGTTCACTGTGATCTTGTAATGTCTGAAAATACCCTGAGACACTCAAGCTTTTAAAATCAGAATGGACAACTAAATTTCTACAGTATATAGGCTTACTAGGGTCTCATTCCACAATTAAAAAGGAGTGAAATCATGAGTACTTTAATTATGTTAAAGAGAAGCACAAAGGAGCAGTTCAATATGACAATAAAAATGTACAGTCCATCTTCCTGCCAGCCTGCAAGAGCATTTTTATTCTGCACATCTGGCAAATTAGGATTCTTCCAAAAGGTGTTAGGGGACGAGAGCTCTGTCAGCAATGTTAATGGCATAAACTTTCATTTAAGCAGTTGGGGAGTTTGCAAAGGATTAAAATCAGTCATAAAATGTAAACATTATCTATGTGTGGCCTGTTTAACTGGCAGAAGGAGTTTTATTTTGTGCAGTCTTGCCGTTCACTTCTAATATTGTAATTTAGGAATAATATGAAGGAGATGCTTCTCCTGTTCTACATTAGTGCTGTTTTTCAACACCAAAATCCTGGTTATCTGAAACTCTTCTAAAAGGTTAAGAGTTAATATAGTGCTGCAGACCTGCCAGATTCCACTGTATTAAACCTCCTGGCAAGGCACTTCTACAGCTTTTCAGAGATAAGTGCAAATCTAAGCATCTTTACAGCTAGATTCCACCCCTCAACACACTGCATATCTTAAATGTTGCCTAATAGTTGCAGCAATTTTTTTGTTGTTTTTGTTTTTTTAAAATACACTTGGCTGATTTTTGCAATTAGAAACAGTAATGATATTAAAGGGACACTGCCAAATTTAATTTAATTTAAAAAAACAAAACAAAAAAAACCCTGTGATTGCCACTAGAATTAACTCTGTTTATTCAAGGAGGGGGGAAATGAAGTGTAATTTATTTTGCACCTTTTATTCAGCTGTTTTTTGGACTCGGCTATCATGCTATGATAGCTATCACATTGCCATACTGTATTGAACCACTGGTGCATATAGTTCAAAATCTTTGTTGACCTCAGTCAGTAAGAAATAGAATCAAGGTTTTGGGAGTCGGGGGCTGGAGGGGAGACATACGTCCTGATGAAAGAAGATCAGTCCAGTGGGTTGGATTGGGCCAGTGAAAGTCAGTGTGGTGTAGTGGATACAGTGCTGAATGTGGACCTGGGACACTAGGATTAAAATCTTACCCTAGCCAATAAACTCACTTGGTGGCCTTGGACAAGTCACAATCTCTCAGCCTCAGTTCCCCATCTGTAAACATAAGAATATGTATCTGTCTGTCTTTTCCTGTGTGTTTCCCTCATCCTTGTCCATCCTAGATTTTAAGGCCACTGGACAGGGACCTGTCTCCAAAAATATGTGACTGTAAAGCATTGTGTATACCTAGTAGTGCTATAAATATTATTAGTAGGGTAGAGCTGAAACAAGATTTTGCTAGAACAGGAAATCTTGTCAAAATCCTAGTTCTTGATACTGTCTTGGTCGAATCAAGAACTTCTCAGTACTTGTTAATGTGTCAACCAACATTTAATTTCTCAATTTACTGACTTTCAGCTCACCAGGATCCCATTTACTGCTTTGCTGACCATTTCAAATCCTAAGAGGTAATACTGACACAATACCATATTTCTTGCACTCCATTTTCCCTTCTACTTCCATGTCACTCATTGGCTATTACCTTTACTAATCTGCAATCCAGTTTCAGATCGGCCAAAGCAAAAGGAACAACACAGAACAACAATTCTGATAGGAGGCACTGAGTGTGGGAGATTAAGGGGTGGAATATTCTCAGTGATAGACTCAGAAATGGAGAAACAACAAACTTGAAAGTAAAATGGTACCCTCAGCAATGTGATAAGTGGTAACCAGGTAACCTAGGGGCAGGTTCAAAGGCATGGGTCTAAGGCAACAGATTCTAAAGGGTGGTGGGGGCGATGGGAGAGAGAACTGAGCCTTGGGTCAGCACCACAGCAGGGAGGTTTCTCTGCTCAGCCATGCTGCCACACCTCCTCCTCCTTCCAGCCACCACAACAGTACTGCCTTAATCACATACTGCCCACAGCTTGGGGGGAGAATGGTATTGGAAAACCGGTAACCTGGGCCCCCTCCATATGTCCCCATACTATGCGCCTTAGGGTGAAAACAGACATGATGCTAACCACCCTTTAACCACCCTTGGTGGTTATTTATGCATGTTGCAGGGCTGCATTGGTGCCCTATGCAGCCCTGCAACATGCATAAATAGTCACCAAGGGTGGTTAAAGGGTGGTTAGTGTCATGTCTGTTTTCACCCAAAGCCTTTGGATTTTATAACAGGACCACAAGCAGTGAAGATACGATCCCTCCTCCCCACAGCCATGCCAACAGGCACCTTGACCCCCCCCACTGGTTGAGTTTTTAAATTCAGCTGGCGTTAAAGTATCGTAAGGTGAGTTTGACCTGAGATTCCCTGGCCTCTAATGAGGTTGCACATGTGTTAAAATGGTGGATGATCTTTTCTATTTGTAACTGATCAAGTTTCTTATTAAGGAGTTTTCCCCACCTTTTTATGTAGCTCAAGTCTTTTTTGTACCATAGGGTTTTTAATGTTCTATAAATTCTCCCTAATCAGCCCCTATTGGTAGCCATTTCAAATACATTTTTTTCCATGCTATGTGGGCTTCTACTAAAATCTTTGATTTTCCCTGTTGCCATGAAGGCACTCTTCAATTGTAGGAACTGATAGGTGTCAATTTTATTTTGTAAGAGAGACTCCAAGTTCTCTAGATGAACAAAAATACTTGCAGTGAACAACTGTTCTGCACTGATGATCTGTTTCTGGCAGAGTTGTGTTCGAAGCCGCAACACTGTGTTCTGTTCTGTAAGTATTTTTAAGTCTACTGGGGAATAAGGAGGGGCCTTTGATTTTTTTAACAATTGCTTTCCAATTACCCCATGTTTCCCAGGTGAAGGGGTGTTCCCACCAGAGTGGTCCTTCTATTTGACCCATATCTAGTAGACAGTTTTTAAAACTGTTCACCTTTAAACTATCAATTTCCTATATGTTGTCTTGAATATTATGATACCAGTATTTTAAAGTATTTAGAGTTGCAGCTTTTTGGTATAATCTAAGGTCCGGGAGGTTTACCCTCCTCTCCCCACTCCAGAGTCTTTCGATCTCATCAAGGTCTCTCTTTTTATCCTAGATTTTTTGTGCCTTCACACTACATCTGAGAGCAGTTTCTCCGCTTGGTCAAAAAATTATTCAGGTAGGTACACTGGCAGTACCATATTCTGATACAGTAGCTTTGGCAGGGAAATCATTTTAAATAAATTGATTTTCCCCATCCAACTGCAGGCCTTCCACATTTCTGCTTCAGATCTTATTTTTTGCAATAAGTCGGGGAAATTCACCTTGTAAAGATTTTAAAGATTTTTGGTTAAGTAAACTCCCAGATATTTAATTTAATCTTTTTGTTCTGTGAAGGGGACCATAGGGTGATTTCAGACATTACGTGGTCCCTATTCACCACAGTGGATTCCCAGCGGAGGTGAACAAATTAACCACGGAAAGCCCCGAACAGACATGATGGAACTGGGACCACGGCAGGTAATTGGACCACCAGACCATGGCCTGGGACAGTGCAACAGACATTACGCCAATCCTGGGCTGGGCCTTGGTCAAAGCACCCGGAAGGCACCGGCACGGCTCATCCCAGCTGCTCTCATGTGCCCTTTAAATCTCCCTCCCCAGTCTGTGTTGTTGCTGGTTTCCTGGCAGCGATGCTGCGTGCTTTGTCCCCAATGGGAATCATTGTCTTTGGTTTCGGCTGGTGGTTGCCATTCAGACATTACTTTTTTTTGTTTTCCGTTAGGAATCTCTTTGACCACACTTTCGGAGATGGTCCAGGTCAGAGCTCTGGAAAGGTATTTTCAGACGTTACGAGATCACAGTCAACCACGCTCAATTCCACGTGGTGGCTGTGATCTCCTAACGTCTGTTGGGAGAAATGGATGTTTCCCCCCAGATGTTACCGCGGCATGGAATTGCATTCACCATGCGAGTGACCGAAGCGGAGGGACCGCCGGCCACCACATGTCGAATGCAAATCCACACTGGGTTGAATGCTGGTGTATCATCTGGTCGGGCGCCATGGCCCGGGATCTCTGGTGGGATCCCGGGCCGCGGCGCATCCGGCCCGACGCGGCGGCCTCAGTTGCCCCTCCACCCGCCCGTCTCCCCGTAGGGCGGGCGGTGGGGTGCGTGGAGGGGGTGGGGTCATGCGGCCGCACGTTGCCTGCGTGGCCCCGCCCCCTCCCAGATTCCCCGCCGGGATCCCCCCGGCACATCTGATATGGCGTGATGGGGTGATCCCAGCGGGGAATTAAAAGGGTGAATTTGGTATGGGGCCAAAGGGCCCCATAACATCTGAAATCACCCGAAGTCTGGTTGATTTTGACCCCATGTGGGTATGACTGTGGTGAACATCTGGCGGCCACTGAACAGACATGCAGGACGCTTTGGCCCCACCGCGGAATTGACCATGGTTGAGCGTGATCTCATAATGTCTGAAATCACCCATAGTTTTGATAGATTGGATTTGGGATTTACTTGTACCTTAGAGCAGGGCGTGTGCTTTTTCATAATTGATATTTGACTGAATTCGTCAATTAAATTAATCAAGGCTGGAACTGAGGCCATGGGATCCGATAGAAAAACCATCATGACGTCCATCATGATTTTGTTGTCCTGTCTAACTGCACAAGCCAGCACTTCGAGGACCAAGTCAAAAAGCAATGGTTATAAGGAACAACCCTGTCTGGTCCCTCTTGTCAGTTTTGTTGGGGCCGATATACTGTCATTAATAAGCATCCATGACTGTGGTGCTGCGTGTATCATCTGTATCCATTTTAGGTAATTGCCTCTAAAACCCATAGCTGCCATAATGTGGAGTAGGCACAATGTCTCCACTCTGTCAAATGCCTTGTCCGCGTCTGCTGAAACCACTACAGCTGGGAGGCCAGAATTGCTAAGATGGTGCATTATGTTTACTACTCTATGAATGTTATCTGTACCCAAATGCCCAGGAATAAACCCTACTTGGTCTAAATGCACTAATTCCCCTACAATAGCAGCCAGATGATCTGCCAAACATTTGGAAAATATTTTGTAGTCATTATTTAGCAGGGAGATTGGCCTATAGTTTCTGCAGTCTTCTGGGGAATGTCCCTCTTTGGAGATGACAATTATCTTGGCCTCATAAATGATGGTGGCATGTGGATTTACCTCATATTGGTTAAAAACCTCGAGTAGTGGGTGTCCAAACCGTCCTGCAAGGCTTTGATAAAATTCCATAGGTAGTCCATCGGGACCCCCTGATTTATTTTTGGACATGGCTTTTATTACTTCCGTTACTTTGTCTAATTCGATCGGAGCATTTAGGAAAATATTTTGAGCAGCGTTGAGTTGGGGGATTTGAATATTTGTAGGAAACGATCAATCTCCGGTTTTTTTAGGATTTGTGGTAGTGTACAGCTGTGCATAAAAATTATAGAATTCTTGAATTTTTCCATTGTTCTAATTCTATATCCCTCTGAGTTTTTAAGTTCTTCTATGTAGTGTTTTTGTGTTGCATTTTTTGTGAGTCTGTCCAGGGCCCTGCCCGATTTGTTGTTTTTGTCAAAGTATTTACAACTTATTCATTTTAATTTTCTGGTATTCTTATTTACTTCCTCAGTGTTGATACATTCTCTCAATTTTAGTAGTTCTTTGTGGATTGTCTGGGAAAGGTTCTATTTTAATTTAGCTTCTGCTATCCTTAATTGATCATACAGTCCCTTTAAAACTTCCCTTTTCTTTTTTAGGATTGCTACCTTCAAGGAAATTATGTTTCCCCTAATGACATCTTGGGCCGCTTTCCATAGAACGATGGGTGAATTGACTGAACCCGAATTTAATTCAAAATAATCTTTAATGTTTTTTGCCAATTGTTTTCGGAAAAAATTGTTTTTGCATAAAGATCTATCCATTATTGAGGGATGTTCATGGGAGCATCACAGCTTTCGCAACCAAACTCCGCCAGTACACTGTGATGATCTGAAAGAGTTTGTGGTAATATATAGGCTCTCCTACAGCACCCTGATTCCTTTTGTGGGATTAGTATGTGATCAATCCTGGAGAATACTCCATGTTGGATTGAATAGACTCCCTGTTCTGTGGATTTAAGTGTCTCCAGATGTATAGTAACCCATTATCTACATATGCTTTTTTTGCCATTTCTTTAGAGGCTTTGAATTCGAATGATCTTCCCATGAAAGTGGGGTGTTCAAATCTCCTTGTATTATTAATCTATCTTTCGGATGGGCTATGATTTTTGGAATAAACTTTTGTAAAAATTGAAGAGTTCCCTCATTAGGACCATACATGTTAACTAAAGAGATCTCTAGTCCGTTCAATTTCCCATTAATCATTAATAATCTACCATCCCTATCTCTTATTGTCTGCTGAATATTACATTATTTTTCACCATTATGCCCATCAAAACACCCGCCTGTTTGGTTGGCGCACAAGAGAAAATCAGTTCCCCTATTTTTTTCATTTTTAAAGCAAATTGGCCGCTGCACCCACCCATCTTCTGGAGGGCGGCCGGCCGTGGGAGCGTGGGGGGCGGGGCTGTGCAGCCACACATTGTGCTGTGTAGCCCCTCCCCCTCCATGATCCCCTGTAGGAATCAGGCCGACACGTCTAAAGGATGGCCGGAATGATTCCTCACCAGGATCTGAAACGGATCCCAGTGCGTGGCGATTTCATGTGTGAAATCACCCTATAAGGCACCTAGTATAAATATAAAAATTAACGCCGCTTCATAAAATACTACCACCTGATTCACTTGAAATGCTGACTATTTCCCTTTGATCCCCTCTGATTGTCTTCCTGGACTGAGGCTAAGGAACCCAAGCACTTAGACAGAATCCCTCCCTCCGACTAATTTTCCTCTCCTTTATTTTACTTTTCCTCTACTTTATTTTATTTCGTAAGAATTGTGGAACCGCCCATAAAGGGTACAGATATGTCCTTTTAAGCCTTCTGTCTTTGCCTCAGCCCCTTCCCCTCCTCTTTCACCACATGAGGTGAAAAATACCCCTCCCCTTACCGCTCTTCCCTCTTTTTTTTTATCCCTTTCATTGTATACTTTATTGTTGATTCAACAAATTGAAAATTAAAGGGAAAAGAAAACAAAATATACTGTCCTCCATTTTTGTGAGACTAAATGTCCCTTTTCAGGTATCTTCAATGTAGCTGCCGCTTTTGAGGAAAACGTTGAGGTCTGCAGCTCCTGGAAAAACATTCTTTTACCCCTCCACATTATGGACAACCTAGTGGGGAGCTGCAATTGTGGCTGCAATCTCCTGTCATGAAGTGCTGGAAAGAATTTTCCCCATCTTCTTCTCTTGGCAACTGTGGCTGCTGAGTAGTTGGGGAATACTCTCACTGCACTTTTCTAATATTCTAGCTTTTGCTTATTTCTAATCAGCCTTAATATTCTCTCCTTGTCCTGAAAGTCTAGAAATGTGTTAATAATAGTGTGGGGATTCTCGCCCTCCTTGGATCTTAGCCATGCTGTTCTATGTGCCCTTTCAATTTTGGCTGCCTGACAATCTGGAGATTCTGGGAAGAGAGCTTTCAGTACTTCCCCAATCAGTTCTCTGAGACCTTTTCTTTCCAAACCGTCCTTTAGTCCTGTGAATCTTAAATTAGACCTCTGGGATCTATATTCTAGGGTCTAGGTTTTGTCTAGAAGGAAATCTATAGTCTCTTTCATCCTTTTTAGTTGATCCTCATTCTCCAGTGAGTGTTCCTCCATACTAGTGATTCTATTTTCTGCGGTATCCATTCTTTTAAAGAGATGCTGCACTTTTTTATTATTTAATTCAGTTACCTTTTGGAGTTTGTTCACTTCCTCTGCCAACTTCTCTCTTGCGTGTGCAGCTGCAGCTAGGTCTTTTCTGAGTGCCATCATTAACACAGCAATCTCACTGCCTGGGCTCTGCTCATCCCCTGGACCTGGCTGGCTGATAGACCTGTCTTGCAGGCTTGCAGACCTGTCTTCATTTGGGGCTGATAGTAGCGCTCAATCACGTTCTGTTTTTCTTTTTTTCTTTTTCTATTTGCTGCACCTGTCATCTAATTGTGGTTTGTTCTGTGCCATGCCTCTTTCAAGTTTTATTTGCAGCTTTGTCAGGAAGAGGGGTTGGAGCTCAGCTTCCCCACAGCTTCTATCGCACATGCATGTTCACAACCCTCAGGAAAGTGATCTGGAGTATTCACTCTTAAGTAGAGCTGCAACTGAGCACCTGAGATTCGGGTATTCCAGATGTATCCCAGGTGTCTGAATCGACCCAGACCCAATTGAGCACCATTGATGCCTGAATGGGACCTGACAGGCTGCTCGAATGCACTGTCTGGTCTTTGAAAGTGACAGGCCCCAGTGGGACTGACCACCACAGAGCCGAACTCTGCAGCAGTCCCAGATGTGTTTTGTACATTTCAAAGACCACTCCCCACCAACTCCCAAAGTGCTTCTCACCTAGAAGTGCTGGGAGGGAGGGTAATTCTGTCTATCCTTTGAAAGTGACCTCTCAGGTGCTGTGGGAGGAAGTGCCAGCCAGCCTTTAAAAGTGGCAGGCTCTGTCTGGGACCACTGTGCAGCCAGGATCCACAGCGCTCTTGGCCAGTGCTTGTCTGTTTCAAAAGTGGCTTCCTAGCCACAGCGCCTATCAGAGAACTATGTGGAGAAAGTACCTACCTGCCTTTGAAACTGACAAGCCTGAGCCAAAAACCCTCACCAACTCCTATACCCACCACCAAATGATTATTAAACAGTTTTGCACTGCCTCCAGAAGATGCATAGGCCCAGGCTCAGACAAACCTCTAGAGAAAGAGAGTTCCACAGAACTAGGGAAGTGATTGAGAATATCCTCCTGCATACCCCCTGTCTTACGGAGAGGAATATCAGCTTGAACCTGCAAGAGGGCACTCCCGGCTAATCGACTTATCCTCATCCAGACCCCTACTGCAGCCAGGCATTGGGTAATATGAGCCAGGACCTGGGTCATATTGAAAGGGAAGATAGAGCTGGGTGTCATCTGCATATTGATTACTCCTAACCACAAACCTCAGAATGATCTCAATGGCCTCATATACAATCTGGTACTTGAGATCTGTGTACTCATAGCCTCACCACATGGACCAACCAGCCATCATTCTCGATGTAACCAAGCCAAGCACGTGCACCTGAGACCTCACATCTTTGTGAATGTTACATTCCTTGTCTCTCCCTCTGTTCACCTTCCTTTGCCCCCCGTCCCCCCTCCCCCCCCATCTCTGAGATTGTAATCCCTAGGGCAGGGACTGTGTCTATTCCATTACATTGTAAAGCTCCAGGTACATTGCTTGTGCTATATAAATGCCTGCTAATAATAAAATAATAATATACACATTGGACAAGAGAAGGTGCAGAATAGAACCCTGTGGGACCCCACAGAAGAGGTCATGAGGGGACGACAAGCAGTCACCCATCACCACCCTTAACCCCAAATCGTGGAATGACCCAGTGGTCTCATATACACATTGAGCAAGAGGAGAGACAGAACAGAATCCTGTGGTACCCCACGGGGGGTGGGGGTGGTCATGCGGGGATGATGAGCAGTTGCCTATCACCATCTGCTGAGACTTCCCCAACTGGAAGGAATTGAACCACTCAAGAACAGCCCCATGCACCCCTGTCATATCCCGCAGTCACGTCAACAACACCTCGTGATCAACCATATCAAAGACCACTGCAAGATATAACACCCTGCCCTCCTGAAGGGAGGTGTTGAAAACCTCCACCAGTAATGGCCCCAGCATCTCGCAGCTGACCTTCACCAGACAGGACAGGCAAGGATCTAAGACACAACTGGTTTCACTCAGCACCCCAAGCACTTCCCTCGCATTGCTGAGTGATATCAAATGAAACCACTCTAAATAAACATCACAAGACAGCTTCCATAACCCCAAATTCTGATCATGCAGTCAAAGTGGCAATATCCAAGCCGTGGTGAATAGGAGTGATTTTGTCTGCAAGTAATTCATTAAAATGTCACAGTGAGCATTAGATGCCTCCATTTCCTGTTGGAAACAGGTCAGATCAACCAGGTCTCTACCCAGAATGGGCTCCTCCAGATGAGACTGTACAGACACTATGATAGCAGAGAAGAAAACTCTCTTTGCCACCATGAAAGTCACAGCATTGTCCTTCAAAAACTATCTATGCCACAATCAGTTGGCTTCAGCACAAGTTGAGCACCACCTGCTCTCTAACTGCCTACATTTCTGCTTCAGCTGCCTCAAGTCCTCCATATACCAGGGGGACCTGCACTGCTGAATCAGTGGGAGTAGATGCCTGGATCAGGGTACAACCATGTAAATGGCCATGGTCAATATATCATTCCTCAAGGCTACCAGGTCAACAACAGAGTTGTGGTCTCTGGCAACGGACCAACCAAACCAATCCACCACCATGATGAGGGCATAGGAGGGACAGGATCTGATGCTTCTGAACATAATGATTTAACTATTATTACAATGGTGTCATAAGAACATCCCCAAGAATTGGAACCCCAGTTTCCAGGCTAGTGTAAAACATCAAATCCAACGTGCATCCCGCCTTGTGTGTTGAGCAAGATATAATCTGGGATAGGTCCATGGTTAATGGGACGGGGGAGAGAGTAGGACACAGGGACAGATATGAAATATCTCGGCCAATAGTCCAGAAAGACCATCCCCTCACCCTACCATATCTCCCCATGCTCAACATGGCCCCAGTAGCTTCTCCCTCCAATCCAAACAGGTTCTCTTGGCACCTAATTATCAGTCCCCACCCCCAAAGATGACACACCTCAAAGGGTCCACAAGGGCCCAGGGATGTGGGTAGCTCTAGAGGGTCTTCCAAGCCCAGCACCCCCCTGGAGGCAGTGTGGTAGAAATGGCAGGTGGTAAAAAAACCTCCCTCCTCACCCCATGCATGCATCCCCCCCTCACAAATGGGCCATGACACTCTCTCCCACCCTCTTCCTCCATACCCATACCCCACTCAAAGGGGGTCCAGAACACTTCCTCCTTCCTTCTTCCCTCATGCTTTAACCCCCCTCCCAGGAGGGGGGATGGTACTCCTTCCCCTCTCTTCCCACAGGCCATACCCTCCCCCCTCATACATGACGGTTGTGGCACTTCCTCTCACCCCAAACTCCCCATGCCCATATTTCATCTCACAGTGGAGTTGCGGCAAAATCCTCCATCCTGACCTTGTCCCCCTTTCCTAGGGGGGGTCATCGCAGCCCCTCCCACCCTGACTACCCATGCCGGTAACACCCCCACAGGGGAGTTATAGCAAAATCTGCCTTCCTCCCAACCTTACCCATATCCCCACCCCCCAACCCCAGGGGTTGTAAAAACTAGGACTGAAAGAAAGTCTTCAGAAAACTTCGGAATTCAGCAAAAATTACGGTATTCAGTTTGGAAAGTCCAAATTCCAAAGTTCTGAGGACCAAGACCATTATTCAGAAAACTTTGAAAAAATTCGGAAACTGCTGCATGTGTGGGGGGCTGGTGGACAGTTGAGCTTTTTCTGGAAATGAAACTTAGTGTCATATTTGGGAGGAGGAGGGTATGGGAGGGGACAATTGTAGGGGTGTGAATGTCATTTTCGTTATTACAATAACGACAATGAAAATTGATTTTTTCATTATCATTATTGCAATAAAGAAAATGACTAATAATAATAATGAAAATAGAAACGAAAATGACATTTTGTTTTTGCAATAAAGGGAAAACACTGAAAAACACATTTCTGGTTATAGGTTTTTAGTTTCTTATTCAATTCTGATGACACTTGGGGAGGGCACTCATTGTACCAATGTTCGAAACGTTTGGCTAAAGGGAACCGATTTTAGAAGCACTTGAATGTTGCAATTTTAAGAAAAGATCCAAACACATTCATGGCTACACCTTCTTTATCTTCCATCCAATTTGCATGAAACCTGTGACTATTATGTCCCTCCACAAGATTAACACTCCTGCCAATTTTCAGAAAGATTGGATAAAGGGTCCTGATGGTATAAGACATTACCTGTGTGTGTGAAAATACATTTCCTGCTGTAACATTTTTATATTCCATCCTGTTTACAGGACATTTGGCAGATATGTATCACATACCTTCCCTGTCATCTCTGCAAAACTACAGGACAATTTGATAAAGGAACCCAATTTTAAAAGCAATTGAAGTTGTCCTCTTGAAGATCATTATTGAGATAAATAGCAGCACATGCAGTGTCAGTCAGAGGCAGGCACCTGGCATGGCAGGGGGAGGGAGGCAGTAGGAAGGAGGATGTGGATCAACCCAAAAGACTGACAGACACATTGACTGGACAATTACTGCATGCTTCCAGCTTTACAGGACCAATCAGTAGTGGCTTTGAGGTGGGCATAGGGGGCAGCCCTCAGGTTTGCATAGAAGGGACATAACTGGGACTTTGGGAATAAAATTCCAGCAATCAGGAGACATAATTTACACATCCAGGCTGGTCAATGATCATCACAATCACATTCTGCTGCACTGTGATAGAGGACATAAGAGAATCTCTATTGGTTCTTTTCTGTTGGCCAATTGGCATCACAAACCGATCTTATACTACAGTGACATGTAAGAGAATTCCTGGCATAGTCTCCTTCTCTGCATATGCTGTTCAGGCATATAAAATTTGGACCATTTATTACATATTTCTGATATTTGGCTGAAATGATTGTGAAAGTGTGATATAGATCCCTGCCAAATTTCATGTGCACTAGTAGGACATAAATTTATAACTTAATTGCTTATACTACCAGAACCCTTATTCCAATAATTTTGAATGTTGGCAGAGATAGTAAATATAGGAAGGTGTGTAAACATGCCAAGTTTCATCTACATGAAATGTAAGGTAAATAAGTTACAGTTAAGAATGTATATTAATATTTATGCAAACTAATATAATTTAAGAAAACGACTGATTTAAATAACAAAAATGAAAATGACATGGGCCCCTGGTGCACACCTCTAGACAGCTGCTTGATGGTAAGCCAGATGGCAAGTTTTTGATTGGCTGGCAGGGTAAAATAAAAGTGGCTGCAGCCATTTTGTCCATTCTCTTTGGTGAATTTGGCTACAGTGCTGCTGGAGGTGTACGTAATTGACTGGGGGGAGGAATGGATGCCTGTCCTGTCCATAGGGCCAATGCTGGAGGATGGGGGTTATGTTTACCTTTACCATGCCATGCAGTTTTTTTAACACATTGCTTCTATTTCTGCCCGCTGCTTGGTTGGCACTTGGCACCATGAGGCCAGAGGGATCTATCTGCCTGGCTCCACTTCCCCTTGCCTTGTCTGTTCAAGTTACCAGTGCCACAGAACCATGCCATGTCAAGAAGGTGCCTTGGGGGCGGGCGGGGGGAGTGTTCCTTACAGGTTTGCTGCTGGGAATCTTGTTTGTCTGTTCAAGACTGGTCTTTTCAAGTTACTAGTGTCTGGTCTGTTCAAGTTACCACTGTGCCACAGTACCAATGCCATGCCCATGGGTGTGTGTGAATTTCTGGTTATCTTCTTGTGGGTGTTAGACTGGCTGGCTTTTGGTGGGATTTCTCCACACAATTGCACTGTTTTGTTGTATTCTTGAATGAATGTCCCACTCTTGCTGGCCTTTTTTTTTTTGTACACTGCTTGGTTGACATAATAATGATTTTGCAGTGGGTGCACTCAGTGCTGATGTGGGCCATGCTGTGGGTACACACATTATTGTTTTTTATTATTATTATTTTATTTCTTTTGCACACAGTTGCACTTTTGTGGAGTTTTCTTCTGGAATGATTGTCCCATGCTTGCTAGCCTGCTTTTCTGGGTAGTGCTTTGGCTGTGGGTTCAAGAACTTTTGCCAAGATGTGGCCAGCCGGGGCACTGGCGGAATACTTTCTAGTTTCTTTCTGTTTAATAATATTGGGGGCGGGGATGGGGCTTGCCTTGTATAAGTGGGCTGGGCACACACGATGGAGGCTTTTGTGGGGGAGATGTCTGGTTTCTTGTGTATGGTTGTTATGGCTGCTGGTCTGGCTGGTGGCACCCATGAGGCCACACACAGACACACACACACCCCCCCGAAAAAAAGCTTTTTGAAACTTGATTGGTCAGTTCGATTTGCTTGCTAATGTAGTCTTTGGACTTTCTTTGGTAAGGCACCCCAGTCCAACCCCCTCCCACCCACCCTGAGCATCAAGCTTTGCATGTGTATCGTTCATGGGACATGCTTGGGGGTGGGGGGACATTGGAGGTGGGGGACCTTATTGATCACATAACCTTTTGGTTTTTTAATTACGTGGTGGTGGTGGTTTTTGTGCTGGCTTCTGTTCTGTCTCTATCACTCTGTCTTTCATCCTGCTGGCAGGCACAGCAGGGGGAGGAAGGGCTACATGTGTTGTTGTGCACCCTGATTGGCTAGGCAATTAAGAGAGAGAGGGAAGGAGGATGGGATGGATGAGTTTTTGTGCACATTGTGCACACCCTGATTGACTAGGCAATTAAAAGGTTGAAGCTGCTGCACATGGCAACACCTGCTGACACACCAAACTGGCGTCAAAGAGTTCAGAATTTTCTGAAGTTTTCCAACATCCCGGTATTCGTTTCTGGTATTCGCTGAAGTGCCTCCAGGTACCCAGACTGACTATTCGGAACTTCGGAATTTGGTCTGAGTACCCAGAAGTACCCTTCAGTTCAGCTCTAGTAAAAACCACACCCATTCCTCTCTCTCACTCCTTCCACCCCACTAAAGCAAAACCAATTAAAAATAAAAATCAAACATAGCTCTCCACCCCCACCCCCAAACACTTCCGTGAATGGCCTGCATACAGCCACCACATTGGTATTCGGAAGCCACCGCGGGCAAATGCCAGCAGGAAGCTGAGGCTTCTACTAGTGGAAGGTGGAGTTGGGGAAATCCTAGTTTCTCCATTCCCCCAGGCAACATACCTTCTTATCCCCTGCAGGTGGCTAAGGCTTTAAGAAGTAGATAATGGGAGTGGGGTGAGTCCCACGTGTTCTCACATTTTGGGGCGTCGGGCATCAAATTTGGCCTCAGGTATCCCATCAGGTGCCCAATGGGGTGGCTAGAATGTGGGCATTACCCACGGGTACTAATTTTAGTACCAATGCAGTTCTAATTCTAATCCTAGCAGAAATAGGCAAAAGATTCTTGTGGCAGTGAGGGAGAGGAAACCATCCCTACGTAACCCCTTTAACATTTCCTTATCTCACTGGTTTCTAAACTTCTGAGGGAAAGGTTCCCAAGCTTATGCCTGTTTTTTGCCCAATTTTGGGACTTAAATATAATTATGCATCCCAAAGAGCAATATAGAAATGTAAAGTACAGCAATATCAATTAGGCTCTTAACCTCATCTTCAGTTGATACTACTGCATTTGGGGGTTTCAATGAAGCTAAAAAGAGTACCTGCCAAAACAAGCAAACCTGTTGAAATCCAAACGATCCAAACCAAACTAACCGAGTAACATCCAATCTCCGATTTATTACACGTTTTCATAATTTTGGTTCATTCATCTTGATATGGGGTTTTCTTCTTTTCTATTTTCAGAAAAACAAACAACCCATGAGCAGTTATTCTGATGCTTATTTCACCTCTATGTGCCTCGAGACAAAGTTTGGGAATTTCTGTATTATTTCAATAGAGTTGCATAAGGGTAAAATATAGCTATGAATGGGAAACATAGCAAGAGGCTGTTGGAGCTGCAGGATATCTTTAGTGTTGCTGACGCCTACTCACTGAAAGTCAAACTGGAGGAGTTTGCAACATGTAAGTCATTTTCATGCCCACCTCTACTATCCTAAGATTGGACTGGGCATAAAGGCATAAAAGAATGTTATCATTTAAGAAGTGGGTGGTGTTGACTTGGTAGAGGACACGGTCAATAGCATGCATATTCAATTTCATTACAATTTTCTGACCCTGTCCTGACTGTTTGCCCTACTTCAGGGCTGTGTACGATGATTACCAAGGCATATGGATAAACATTGTGACAAACTTAATGAGCATTTTCCACATCCCTGCTGCTCATTAGTAAGCCCCAGACATGCCAATGGTACTTGTTATTGTGCGTTTTAATGACTACAGAGTTAGTTTACTGCTCTTTTTGGTTTGATGAGACAATGAGTTTGCTCAGATGGAAAAGTAATAGAACAAATAAAAATATAGTTTTGCAAAAAAAGTAGTAAGTGCAAAACAAATGTAATTTTTAATGTTCTACAATGCACCACCATGAAAAACAGAACATTTAATCAGCAAAGGAAAGGCCACTTTATTTGTACATTTATTTACAACATAAAATTCTAAACACATTGAATTCATAAGGCAACAATAAAGCTTTCTTTTAAAATGTTCTTCTTTCAAAAGCCATTTTGTATTAATTCCTAGAGTGATTATTCTGAGAAAACATCTGATACCAATGATAACTTTGCCCAAACTAGGACAGGCCATGGGCAGCAGCATGGGCATTTCCCAGTTGCTCCTAGGCTGCCTGGTACGCAGCTGCCAGGCAGCCTAGGAGCAACACTGGCCTCCCATCCTGCTGCTGTCATGGCCTAGGCTCCAACTTCATTAGTGTAAAGACCAGTGACTCCCATCCAACCCCCCTGATAGGTCCCTAGACTCCAGACTTGGACCATTACCTCAGCTTCCATTGGATGCCTGCAAACATATAAGGCTGGCTGGAAGCAGAAAGAAGCTCAGCAGAACATCTGGTCACTTTCTGTTCCTGTCCCTGTCTGATCCCTCACACCAGTCTGCTCTGTTCTGACCCCACCCTGAAGCTTGCGCCTCATCCCAACTACCAGTCACCCTCTCCTGCACCTGTACCACTGTCCTGATTCCTTGCTCCGTCCCTGAACCTGACTGTGCCCCTGTCCTGACTACATGTCCCCAGCCCACAAGTCTTCCCAGGCCTCAGATTCTGTGATCCTGACAATCCTACTCCTGACAATCAGTCTCACAGCAACCCATTTCTCTCTATACTCCTACCATCATTCCTTCTTGCCTGTAGGAAGTGGCCAGACTGATACGGGTGTGCATGTCATTTTCGTTATTGCAATTTAAAAAACATCAACAATAATAACAAAATCAATAACAATAACAAAAGTCATTATTGATTTTATTATTGACTGGCAGGTGTTTTTCGGAGGGAAATGTGGAGAGGGGAGGAGTGAACAGACATCTTGGAGCAAGAAACAGTGTTGAACTTTTGAACTGGGAGGGGAAAGACCTGATGGATGTATCTCTGGACAGTGAGCAGTGCAAGCAGACCCCAGCAGTTGAATGGCACCCGGTGATTCCTCAATGCCTCTGCCTCCAGAACCAATCAGGAGGGCTCTGGGGGAGGACACTGCAATCCTTAATATTATAGGGCTGGGCTGCTTCACTCTGTGTTCGCTGTGTTAGCTCTCTTGCTTTTCAGAAGCTGCTGGTGCTTGCACTAGCAATCCTCCCATATATAGATCCCTTATTCCCTTCACTACCACCCAATCCTTATTCCTTAAGTACACATATATCTAGAGAGAGATTGAGATAGAGAATAGAGAAAGATTAGAAATAGTAGATATACCTTTGTTTTCCTTTTCCCTTCCCCTGTCTTTCTGTGTGTGTGTGTGTGTGTGTGTGTGTGTATAGGAGCATCCTGCAGGCACCCAACCATCCCAGTTCCATGGTGAATGGTGCCCTGGGTGGGTTGGAGCCACACCCATTATATGCTGGTGCCTGTGTCGCCCCACCCCAGGTCGTGACCTGGTGAATGGGTGGGGGGGTCACCTCTATTCCTCCCCCCGGCCGGCTGGCCTGGATCCTGCAGGGGGCCGGGGGTGGGGCAGCAGTGGGCATCCCATTGCACACACCTGCGGTCCCTTCACGGGGCCTGGTGCATGGTCCAGCCTGTGCCCGGGTGTGCGGGTAGCAGCTGCATTCCTGCTGTCATCACCTCAACCCTCTCTGTGTTGAATGCCTGTTGTCCTCGCCACTCTGATAAGTGTGTAGTCTGTCCTGTATGTGTACTTGGTTCCAGCAGCTGGACTGGGTTCACACCCCACGCCTCACTCTTTTGCCGTGTCATGTTGTGGCCTGTGGACTTATCGCTTGGCCTTGGAGCTCCACTGCTTCCCCTCCCATCCCTGCAGGGGTTGTGGGGCCCCTCTTTCCTTGCATTTAGTATCATCCGCTTGCTGGACCATGGCTGGCAGTGCTTTCCCAGAATTTGCGGGCCCCACCAACCCTGGCACTCCCCATAGCTGGACCTTCTGCAAGACCATGGCCCTGTGTGATCTGTGGCATTCCCCGGCCATGCAATTGCTCCTGATCTGAGATAGCCTCACAGGTGCCTATGCGAATCGGAGCTCCAGGCTGTGCTACTACGGCCATGTGGCGATCGCCCATGATTGCCGGCAGCATGCGGAGATGCTGGACCTGCGTCCCTTTCCCGATGGGCGCATTCCAGAGATGAGGTGCTTGCATGCGGGGCGGTTGGCGGTGGAGACTATGTCTGCTCTCTCTGTGGGCAGCCTGGCCACCTACATGGCAGAGGAGGGGGCCTTGGCTGTGTCCTTCTTTGGCTGTGTTCACGGGGCCTGTGAGTACCAGCAGTCACATGGGGCAGTCTATCACCACCTGTTGGATCTGGGTCACCTTCCGTGGCCCCCATCTTCTGACTATGGCTTGTTGGAGCCCACCGGGGTGGAGCTGATGGCGCTGGCTGGTGTGTGGTCCCGATCCAATGTCCAGGTGGGGCTCGCCATGCAGGATCCCTTTGAGGCATCCTACCTCATCGCCCACCACATGTCAGTGCTGGGATACCATGCTTCAGTGGCCCCATTTTGTGTACCTGGTGGGCCATGTGGCCCCCTGCAGCTGGCTGTGAGGCCCCCTGTGCCTTCTGGGCCCTGGATGCTTGCCCCTCTGTGAGCTCCCACCTCTTCCCTGATGCCATGGGTCACTGCCCGCTCCCTTGATGCTGTCTGGGGCTCGCTGCTGTGCTGGCTGGTTCCTGGGGTTCCGCTGCCCCTGCCTGTGCCTCTGAGCTCTCTCCACACCCCCTACAGCTGGCTGTGAGTCCCCCTGTACCTTCAGGGCCCTGGATGCTTGCCCCTCTGTGAGCTCCCACCTCTTCCCTGATGCCATGGGTCACTGCCCGCTCCCTTGATGCTGTCTGGGGCTTGCTGCTTTGCTGACTCATTTCTGGTGTTCTGCTGCCACTGCCTGTGCCTCTGGGCCCCCTCCATGAGCCCCCCCCTGTCCACCTCTGCAACCGGTATTCCCCTCCGTGGCTACCTTGTCCTGTGGCTGTGTCCTGCTCTCCGAGCTGGCTTCAAGCACCGGGGTGCTGCTGTCCTTCATAGTCCAGCTGCGATCCCTCCTGTGCCTGTGCTCCCCCACCCCCTTGCATAACTCTGTGACCATAGGGTTATGGGACTCCTAGACTGAACCTCCTGCCATCCTCCTGGGGGGTGGGGGTTTGACCAGCTGCACTGCTCCTCAGCTCCAGCTCACCTCCATCCCATACTCCATGCCAGGGCTGCCTGTGTAGCTGTGGGGTTTCCCGTGCAGCCTGTGCTGTTGTTGGGGTTCTGGCTGCTGTTCTGCATGTCCTGCCCTGCCCCTCGGCCAATCCACCAAGCTTCCCTGGCCCCGGGTCCCCCCTCCCTCCCCTGTGCCCATTGTGCCATGTGTGTTGGCCATCCCGCTGTGTTCCCCCTTCCCTTCCTTTCCCGTGTGGGTGTCTATGCGCCCAGGCGTGTGTTTGTGCTGTGTGTTCTGCTATGACCTCGTTGTGTCTGTGCCTGTTGTGTGTGCTGCATCGGCAACTCTTCTTCCTCCTCCCCCTCCCCTCCCATTTCCTTTGTGTGGGTTTTTCCTTTTGGCTCTTCTGGCTTCATTTGCCCTCAGTCTGCCATATCTACCTCCCTCCCCTCCCAGGTGCCTTCTGGGTGTTTTGATCATGGCCCGGAATTGGCATCACATGTGTTGCTCTGCTGCAGGCTGTGGTCTGTCAGCCGGATTCCCTGCCATGGTCCCGCTCCCGTCACGTCTGTTCAGGGCCTTCCTGGACCACGAGGGGTGGTTGTTTGGCTCGCCACTGCTAGGAATCCACTGTGGTGATTTGGGAGCCCGTAATGTCTGAAAACACCCTATGTTAGAGGTTATAGAGCAACTTCGTGGTATTGGAGAAGAAATGAAAGAAAACCAAATAGCAGCTCTAATGTTATGTAGCTTATCTGAATCATGCAGTGCTCTAATAAATGCTCTGGAAACCAGACCTGAAGCAAAATTCACACAAAATTTCGTAAAGAGCAGACTTATTGATGATTTTAATTTCAGGAAGTAAAATATACAAAGTGATAAGGACTATGACACAGATAAAGAGACAGAATTAAAGACCAAAGATACAAATACATACAAAAAGGAAACCAGAATATGTTTTAGATGCAAAAAGGAGGGACATTTAAAGTGAAATTGATCCATATGGAAGGCTGAATGGCGAAGACAAGCTTCTCAAATATTGAAACAGAGGGCTAAAACTACCACAAGTGAATGTATGGAAGAGAAATGGAATGGCTATATTCAAGTTACACAAGGCAATTCTTTCCAAGGGTGGGGTGTTGCCTCTGGAGCTACAAGTCACATGACAAGCAATAAGACATTTTTTACAGAACTAAATCTGAATGTGGAAGAGAAAATAGTTCTTGCTGATGGAAGAAACATACAAGCCAAAGGAATTGGGCATGGATTCTTGAATTGCAGTAATGAAAAGGGACATACACTCATAATACCAGTAAAGGAGGTGTTATATGTCCCTGACCTAGAAGGTAGTTTACTATCTGTCAAGTGTTTTACTAGTAAAGGTCTCACAGTGTAATTCAGTAAAAATAAATGTATGATTAAAGAAGGAAAAAGAACTTTGGCTAAGGCTGTAGTAGACAAGCACCTGTATAGACTTATTACAGAAAAAGAACACGCAAAAGTAATGTTGAAAAATCAACATACAGATTGCATTCATCTTTGGCACAGATGGCTGGGACAAAGACATCCTGAAAGCATCAAGGAACTGGAAAGATGAGAATTGACTAAAGACATTGAGTTGTCAACATGTCCAGTTACAATGAAGTATGAATGCTGTATAAAGACCAAAACAACAAGAGTATCTTTACCCAAGAAAAGTCAAACTAGAGTTAGAAAAACACTTGATCTTATACACAGTGATGTATGCGGTCCAATGAAAGAAAATACACCTGGTGGAAACAGGTACTTTGTAACATTCATAGATGATTACTCTAGATACACAATCACATATGTTATGAAAGATAAAAATGAAGTTTTGAACAAACTCAAGAACTATGCGACCATGACTAGTAATAAATTTCAAAGAAAACCGATTATTCTGCGTTCTGACACTGGAAAAGAAGTAGAGGATTATTTAAGAAACAATGGAATACAACATCGGAAGTGCCCTATACTCCTGAACAGAATGGGGTAGCAGAAAGAAAAAAATGCACCCTGACAGAAATGATTAGATGCATGTTGTTAGATGCAGACTTACCTGAAAAATATTGGGGCAAAGCTATATAACAGCTACATACTTGCAGAATCAACTGTTCTCAAGGACAGTGGAGAAAACACCATATGAATTGTGGTACAAAGAGAAACCAACAATGAGGCATATCAGAGTGTTTGGTTGCAAGGTTTATGTGTATATTCCAAAATAAAAACGTACCAAGTTACAAAATAGAGCAATGGAAGGAGTTCAAATAGGATATAGTGACCAGTGTAAAGGCTATAGAATCCTGGATCCAAGAACAGACAAGGTAACAATTAGTAGGGATGGGCGAACGCGGTTCGGAAGTTTGGAGTTCGGCCCAAACTCGGCCTGTTCGGATGACCGAACGTGAACACGAACCTGAACACAAACATACCAAACAAAACCAAACACCAAACGGCGAAATGGCCGAACAGTTCAGTCAGTTCAGATTGCGTTTGGGTGAGTTTGGGTGGAAAAAAAAGGTTCACTGTAAGGTGACAGGGAGGGGTAGTACTAGTCACTGAGGAGCAGACTTCCAGGCACCAGGGGTGGAGAGGCTTGCAAGAAATGAAACTATCTGCCTCCCCCCTTCCCAACACCTTCTGAGCTAGTCACTGTTCCTGAACAGCAGGCGTTGAGTAGGATTATTAGATTGCTTTAAGTTTCATTTCAGTTTTGTACTGAAATGAAACTTAAACCTTAAACTGAAACCTTGTGTTTGTGATTCCCCCCCCCCCCATATATAGAGAGATAGAAAGATATAGATATATATATAGAGAGAGATAGGTTAGGGATAGTAGTTGTAGGAGCTAGCTTAGTGATAGAGATAGCGTTAGTGATTTAGTTTTAGTGTTTGTAGGAGTAGGCCTGTGTACTTATTAGATAATCCATTTAGTTCATAGCATTTAGAATAGTTAATAGCAGTTAGATTTAGTGTAGATATATATATATATAATATTAGATAAAAAAATACATTAAAAAAACCCATATAAAAACAAAAAAACCAAATAAAAAACAAAAGAAAACCATATAAAACCCAATAAAAAACCAATAAACCATATTTAAAAAAAACCCACACCAATAACATTTCCCGAATGGCCAAACAAAATGGCCGAATGGCCGAACAGAATGGCCAAACCCGAACCCGGCAAACTAACCGAACGGACGAACCGAACGCAGCTGAACCAAACGGCTGAACCCGAACCGTGATCTGTTCACCCATCCCTAACAATTAGTAACAGTGTGACCTTTGATGAAAAACAAAAGGGAAATATTATGCATTTTATAGACACAAAAATAAATGAAAAGAAAAATGAAGTTTTAAATGTACTGTAAGATTCAAGAAAAGAATTCTGAAAATATGAGATTGAATTCAGCATGGAGTCAGATGATACTCAAAAGCAGGGACAATCAACTGAGAATGCTGAGATTCGAAGATCAACTAAATCTACAAAAGGAATACCACCTTGCAGGTTATCTTATGTTGCCAAGACAAATAAGATAAATAAGCTAACATCTTGGGAAGATATTTTAACTTTACCTAAAGCAGAAGCTGATAAATGGATAGAAGCAGCAAAAGAGGAGTCAGAATCGCTTCACAAAAACCACAATTACCATCTGGCATCAAGGGCAGCCCCACGTAGAGTGCAGTTCAGTAATCTGGTTGCAAAACTGTTGGATGCAAATGAGTTTTTAAAGTAAAGAACAATGCAGAAGGAAACACTGATCAATATAAAGCAAGGCTAGTGGCAAAAGAATACTCTCAGAAATATGGAGAGGACTATGATGAGACTTTTGCTCCAGTTGTAAAGCACTCAACTATAAGAACACTTTTAAGTGTAGCAGTTGGAAAAGAAATGCAAGTAAGACATTTAGATGTCAAAACTGCCTTCTTACATGGTGAAATTAAAGAAGAAATGTATATGGAACAACCACCTGGTTTGGGCAAAGTGAAGATTCAAAAACTAATATGTAGACTTAAAAAAGGTTTATATGGTTTAAAACAAGCTGCCAGAGCATGGAATGAAAAGTTAAACAAAGTGCTAACAGAGGAAGGATTTGCACAAAGTAAGATTTAAGATTATGCATATAAGAAGGAGACAGATCAGCCGATTGTTACCAAGGTTACCTAGACTAACATTCTATAGGCTGATCAGTCTCTGTATGACAGTTGATAGTTATGACAGTTAAGATGCCAAACATGTAGGTTGCCTTATTTATTTCTTTTTAAAAATTATACCCCGCCCCTTTACTCATTACTCAAATAGAGCGTAACTCCTGCAACACCACCAAGGTCCTGGGCTCAAATGACCATCACAGTTGTATTTATCTCTGAATTACACGATGATTGATATCTGACATACTGACACTACTTCAGTATAATGACCTCATACCAGGAACATGGATATTATATATATTCTACAAATGTTGTTCTCTACAGTCCCATCATACAACCCTTTTTCTTCCCAACCAACACCACCACCAATACGGATTTCAGCCCATAACCCCTGGCCCCATATGTGAGAATCATACCTCTAGAACAACAAGTCCTATGCCTTGCAAGGTAGGCCTCTCGTCCTCAAGTAGGGCCCCCAACCTTGTGTGCTAGCTGTCTGGCCGAACAGCTGGCCGCATTCATTTGGGCAGCCAGCAACAAATCAATGGTCTACTCCGACAGAAAAGACTGGTTTTCTTTAGGACATCACAATTTAATTTGAATCTCTGACAGCCAGTAAGATTTTTTTCCCCCTAAAGGTACAGTCCTTTTACCTCTTCCTTGACAGTAGCACTAATGGGGATTTGAACCCAGGATCTCTGACTCAATAGGCAAGAATCTTTGCTATAGATAAACAAACCATACTTGTTTCCAGGTGAGACCTTTCAGCCTCAAGTATGTAGGGAGCGTGCATGGGGCCCTTGTGTGCTAGGTCCCACCAACAGCCACCAACAAACCCATGTTCTAAACCGATCACATACAATGGATCTTTTGGACATCACAATTTAATTTGAACGTCCACCAGCCAGCAAGAAATTTTACCATGTTAGGAAAGCCAGGCTTTTTGGTTTAGAGTTAGGACTCTTGTTTATGGGGCCTGAGATATTAGGCTCAAGTGTTCATTACAGTTGTATTTATTTCTGAATTACACGTTGATTCGTATCTGACATGCAGATACAATTGCAGTACACCGAACATGGATATTATATGCATTCTACAAATGTTGTTCTCTACAGACTCATCACACAACCATTTTTCTTCTCACCTGACAACAACACTGATGAGGATTTTAACCCACAACCCCTGGCCCCATTGCTGAGAATGATACCTCTGAATGGCTGGCCATGCTTAGTCAGCAGCCACCAACAAATCAACATTCTAGTCTGACAGAAACAACTGGCTTTTTTTGGCCATCACAATTTAATTTGAACCTCCAACAGCCACCAAAAAACTTTTTTTCCTAAAGGTAGAGCCCTTTCACCCCTTGTTCGACAGCAGCACCAATGGGGACTTGAATCCAGGATCCCTAAGTTGATAGGCAAAAATCTTTCTTCTAGACCAACAAGCTGGACTTGTCAGACTTTTTGTCCTCAGGTATGTAGGGAGAGCGCATGGGCCCTTGTGTGCTAGGTCCCACCAACAGCCACCAATAAATCAATGTTCTACACCGACCGACTAGACTGGACATCACAATTAAATTTAAAACTCTGTCAGCCAGCAAGATTGTTTTTTCTAAAGGTAATGTCCTTTCCCCTCCTGCTCAACAGCAATACCAAGGGGGATTTGAACACAGGAACTCTGACTACATGAGCAAGAGGTTTACTTTTAGACCAACTTGCAGGGGGAGTCCTTTCCTTCTCAAGTACTTAGGGAGAGTGGCATATTTATTTATTTATTTTATTTATTGCAGTAGTTTTAACCTGCCTCTCCAACACATAGTAGCTCAAGGTAGCTTACAAATATAAAATATTTTTAAAACTTACAAAGCTATAAAAACCAATAAATAATCAAGCAAAATGTCAAATGCCAAAATGTCAAAAGGGCGTTCCACAAAATCAAAAAACCCTCTTCCCCCCCCTCCTGTTCCATCACCCTCACCAAAGGCCCGGCAGAATAGCCAAGTGTTACAATAGCAACTAAAAGAGGCGAGGTTCGGGGTCACCTGGGCCTCTGCCGGAAGGGAGGTTCCCATCCTAGGTGCGACCACTGAGAATGCCCTCTCCATAGTCGCCCCCTGAGCAACCCGGGGGACATCGAGAAAGGTGCTCCCGGCAGACCGCAGGGGCCAATCCAGAACACGGGGTGAGACGATCCCGCAGATAGGTGAGGCCCAGGCCTCTGCCGGAAGGGAGGTTCCCATCCTAGGTGCGACCACTGAGAATGCCCTCTCCATAGTCGCCCCCTGAGCAACCCGGGGGACATCAAGAAAGGTGCTCCCAGAAGACCGCAGGGGCCAATCCAGAACACGGAGGGTGAGGCAGTCTCACAGATATCTGGGCCCCAGGCTGTTAAGGGCTTTATAGGTAAGAACCAACACTTCAAATTGGGCCTGGAAGATTATTGGCAGCCAGGGCAGAGCACGAAGCACTGGTGTAATGTGCTCAAGGCGGCCTGTCCCTGTAAGAAGGTTGGCCGCCGCATTCTGCACCAGCTACAGTCTCCGACCCGTCACCAATGGTAACCCCACGTAGATCACGTTGCAATAATCTAGTCTCTAAATTTATTTATTTACATTTATATGCCACCTTTCTCTGAGCCTCAGGCCAGCTAACAAACCATACAAATGCTTAAAACTAATACAAACACCCCTAAAGCCTCCTTAAAACCAAACCGCCACAAAACCCACCCTATACCACCTAACCTCCTCTCACACACATATCCCCAAATCACCCCAAACTCCACCCCAATCCTCTATTACTATCTGCCAGATGTCTTTTCAAATAAAAAGTCTTGAACTGCCTCTGGGAGACACTTAGGCTTGGGTTCATATGAACCTCTGGGGAAAGGGAGTTTCAAAGTATTTGGGCAGCAACCAAGAATACCCCCCTGCAAGCTCTTGTCATAGGGCAGACAGACGGTGCCCAGATGGTACCCACAGAGAGGAACTCCCAGCCGATCGCAGGGGGTGCAGTGGAACATGGAAGGACAGGTGATCTTTCAGATATGTGGGGCCCAGACCAGTTAGGGCTTTAAAGATCCAAACCAGTACCGTGAATTTTGTCTAGAAAGGTGTAGGCAGCCAGTGCTGACTTCGGAGCACCAGTCCAATGTGTTTCTGGTGACGCGCCCCCCCAAAGGAGCTGAGCTGTTGCATTCTGAACTATCTGCATCTTCCGAACAGGCATCAAGGGCAGCCCCACGTAGAGTGCAGTTCAGTAATCTAACCTCAAGGTAATAAAATCTTGGATGATGGTGGCCAGATCTGAAACAGAGGCCCTTTTCGCACTGGTTTCCCCCCCCCCCAGCACATGTGTGAGTGGGAGGGGCACATGTTCCGGGTGAGTGGGAGGGGCACTCATGCGAATGCTGTGGTAGGCTGGTGTGCTGTGAGGGGGTGTCAATAGGAATGCCGGCAATGGGGTGTGTGTGAGTGTGCACTCCCACACTCCCCCCCATCTCCCCTCATCAGTCACAGAGTAATGGGCGCCAATGTCTGATGCTCTGTGCGTAGAGATGGCTGGAGGTGGATGGAGATTGGTGTATGCCCATGGGAACGACTGCACACCTACCTCCAACCACCGCTGGCGCACATCCATCCCCTCACCCACCGCAACCCATGTGAAAATGGCCAGAAAGAAAAGACTGCAGTCTCCTCACCAGATGGAGCTGTCAATTAGTGTATCTTTTCATCATATAATATTGTCATTATATACCTCATATTGCATGTATTTTAATTCTCAACTGACAGATACTTCTAATTTACACATCTATAGAATACCAGTGAGTCCCTAATAGTGAGCGGGAGCTTGGGGTAGCAATATGCTCAGTATTGTTATCTGCTAAGTACTGGGATATTGCTCCTATTAGAAAACAAAACACAACCTTCCCTTTTTAAAACTGCTTCTTTGATTAAATGTGGAGGAGAAAAAAAGAAATGAATGAGTCAGAAAATTCTCTCTCTCTCTCCACAAACTTTAATTACCCTTCTCTTTTATATATGATCCTTCTGATTAAAAGATATATTTTAGACCCAAGTAGAAAAGTTGATAGGGAAGGGGAGAAAAAGTTAGAAGGATCTGGAGGAGAAAAAGGGAAAGCAAATAGGTATAACTGAAGAAAAAGTAATTTTAAAATATTTTAATGGGGAAAAAAAAGAAGTTATAAATGAAGATAAAGTAAAGATTAGTAAATTGGGGGGTGGGAACACCAAAGCATTTTTTGAACCAGTCTCCAAAATAAGGGCACCAGGTGAATTTGAAAGAAGAGAATTTGATGGGTCTGTGTGTGCTTCTCTTGTCAATACGTTATGGCAATAAAGTAAATAAAGACATGAGACAACCTAAGACAACCTAAAGAAATTATATACAGTCAGGTCTCCAATGAAGGAAAGATAGCGGTGGTAACTTTACATTTATAGTCAAGGACCCATGTTGCCTGTGTTGCTGTAATTTGCAGTGATTTATGCAGAATCAGCCAATTCTCTCAGTGGCAGACTAAAATTGCAGTGAAACTGCGGTGGGAGCTTTCTGCAGTATCTTTAAATCCTGGCTGAGGCATAAAGTTGTCACTTGATGCCAACCTAAAACTGCTGCAGCAGCTGTTGTCTATCAGGGAGGTGTGACCATGACCCTGAGGGTGAATAGGCCCCTGGGAGATGAATTGTGAGTGGTTGGGTCTTAGGGCCCTATATTTTGTTGAGAGAGTTCTGGGGCTTTAACATTATTATTATTATTATTATTATTATTATTGTTATTATTATTATTATTATTAACAAGCATTTATATAGCACCAGCAGTGTACCTGGCACTTTACAAAGTAATAAAATAGACACGGTCCCTGCCCCTAGGGCTTACAATCTGAGAGACAGGAGCTGGGGGAGA
>QEPC01005304.1:56425-72316 GCA_003113815.1 Sphenodon punctatus
GAGGAGGCGGGAAGGAATGGGATCAAGGGGGCAAGTGGAAGGGTTGGAGGAGGAGAGCAGAGAGGAGATTTCCTTAAGGGAGGCAGGGGAGAAGGAGGACATGAGAGAAGGAGAGGGAGGAGGGAGAGGGGTGGGAGTGGGAAGAGAGGAGTGGGAAGCGATGTCGAGGCGGATCTTGTCTATCTTGGAGGTGATAATGTAGGATAGATACCCTAACCCTAACCCTTGTCTATCTTGGAGGTCTATCTTGGAGGTCTATCATGAGGTGGGAGTTCTGGGGTGCTGAAATTCCAGAGGAGTTTAGTGGTGGTTGATTAGCAAAATTGTGACTCTATTTCAAACGTTGAAAAAGCATGCTAGCAAGGAAATTTGCATGTATAAATAGTTGCAAAGCAAGCCAAGTTAATTATGCAAATAATGCTCGTGGTGAATTTGCGAAATTTGGCTTCACTGGTTGCAGAATTTAAGATTTTGTGGTGCAGTGAACTTGGGCCCCTGCTTATAGTTTATTTTCATCTTTTGAAAGTGGATCCATTCATCATGATTCCAGTCATTCATCATGAATGACCCATTCATCTTTTCCACGTGACTCAAGAAATACAGAAGCTCCAAAGAGTTGTCCAAAATAAAATTATCTACAATTCTTGTAAACCATCAGTGGGAAATAAGAAATCTGAGCAGTGGGGTGGGGATGGGGGAAAACAATCTTACAGAAGATAATTTCAGACGTGACGGGCCCGGAGGCCCATCACGCTGAACCTTGGGCCGGGATCTGTCTCGGATCCTGGTTCATGATCAGGCTGGCCATCCTTTAGATGTGCGGCCTGATCGCTAATGGAGAGGGGGTGGGGCTGTGCTGGTGGTGAGGCTGTGCAACATGATGTACGACCACACAGGCCCCCCCCCCACGCTTCGCCAGCTGCCCTCCCTTGGGGAGCCAAGGACTGTGGTAGGGGCCACGATCCGCGATGGGCCAAGGTAACACACGTTACCTTTGGCCCATCCCGTATCGTGGCCAATTAACCACGGTTCTGGACCTTGGGCCGGCCAGAGGTCCAGAACCATGGTTAGCTTTGATCCCCACCAGAAATTCACCATGGTGAACATCTGGTGGGGATCAAACAGACGTTACCACAATCGCTGCCACCACAGGGAATCCACTGGGATTCTCTGTGGTGAGCAGCGATTTCATAACATCTGAAATTACCCAGATTCTGTAAAATAGGGGAAATTCTCAAACTACCTTCTGGGTGAACTAGGACCTGGATCCCTATGTTCTTTAGAGGAAAGCATATCCCCATATTATTAATCTCAGAAGACTGAACTGGTAACAGAGAGTCAACTGTAGTTTATTCAGTTTACTCTATGTTCTTGAGGCCAAGAAGTGCAGAGAACAATTTCTGAGGTTGAGTCAACCTAAAGGTTGCTCTATATTGGTTTGACTGCGAAGGAAGCCAAAAGGCTAATAAGACTGTTGGGGAGGGGGCAGGTTTTGGGGAGGGCCATGTCCTGGATGCTGATCATAGTAAGAGAAGTGGTATAGAAGCAATTTCATTATTCAACTTAAATATTGAATATAGCAAATTAAATATTCATTATTATATTCATACTATATAATTCATAAATAATTATGAATATTTATTGCTAACTCTACATAAACATATAAGAACTCATAGGGTGAAAAGAGATGTGTGGCCAGCGCAGAGGCTCCCTGGCCTGGGGTAGGAAACAGCGGTGGCCACTCTCTGGGTCAGCAGGTGGCACTAAATGAATGTGCCAGTCATCAGAAGAGCTGCCCCACCCCCTCCACGACCCGGGATGGGATGGGGCCGCAACAGACATGTGGGTTGTAGTCCTGCCCCACCCCCTCGCAGTGCCCTGTCCCATTCCATGATGGACAGCTGGGGATGGTGCAGCTGAACAGACACATTGGCCCACTGTGGCCCGTGTTGGCCCACATGGCCCTTGACCAGGAATGAGCACATGGGATAATCCAGGGGACACATTCTGGGCCAGATGCCTACCTGACCCAGGGCAGTCCCAGGCCAACGTCTGGAAGCTCAAGATCACACATGCAGTGAGGCCACAGCGGGCCAGATTGGGTCACTTCACATCTATTTTTCCCCATAGTTCCAAGCTTTTTAGAACAAGTAGTAGTCTGTATTGTAATCAGTTCTAACAATGAGGAATGGCAATAAAAGAATGAATATAGAACACACCAAGCGGCCATGGGAAAAAAAAACATGCCACATTTACTATTTATATTCTCTACTTGAGGTACAAGGAAGGAAATAAGAGTAGTGAGGAACTGAGCTGCTTCGTGATGCTTTTCTCTTGGTGAACCTTTTCTGTTCTTGTCAGATTGCAAATTAGCATGAGAAGAAGAGGAAGGAGAAGCCGAGAGATCTAGGACGTGCTTCTAAAGCAGTTAACATGGACACAAGTCTAATGAAGGTGAATGGTGCTCCCACCCATGCCAACTGCCAGCAGAGGCGCTATCCCCTCAGAAGTCTGCACTGCAAAAGGGGAGCCAATTCATTTATGGAATCTTGTCCGGGAAAGATAAAATCATAAGGTCAGAAGGGACCTCAGAGTTAATGTAGTCCAACTCCATGCTCCACTGACTGGAGTTAAATTCTCCACCTCTCATGACCAGCCTACACTGAGAATATGTTCGACAGGAAACAGCACAGTTGGTTTGTTTTGAAAAAAGATTTGTTGCTAGCTAATCCACAAAAAAGACTGTGTAGGCTAACATGTTCTGAAGAGAGGAAACTTAAAGGAACAGAAAATAAAGGAAACTGTAAGATGTTTCCCCTTACTATGACTATTCTGATTAGCATTTTAAAAAGAACGTTTGAGTGACATCTTCTCTTGCATTTATTCTATATCATTTAAAAAGCAATTATATCCTATTACTGATGTCTCCCACTTCAGAAAGGGATCTGAGAGGCAAGTGATCCAGCCTGGCATATTTCTTGTTTACACTACCAAAAAACAAGTAAATATCAAAGGCAGCACCAATGTCATTTTTGTGCAGGGTTTGGACTACACCATTACTTCCTTCATCTTTCATAAGCGACAGACAAGAAGTACTGCTTTAAAATCACTTGTCAACCTGTGGTAGCATCCATCACTCCACATACTCACATACACATCCTGTCCTAGTTTAGAGCACACAGATTTCCTCAGTGCATGGAATGATGACCACTTCTGCTCTGTTCTGTTCACTTCCATCAATCCAGGACTCAGTGAAGAAAAGTAAGACCATTAATGTATACACAGTTGTGCACATCTTGATTTTTAGACCCTTTTCACACAGACACTCTAAAACTGATAAAAATAGGTGTTACATTTTATTATACATGTTGCAGAGCTGCTTTATGGGTGCCCTGCAACATGTATAATAAAATGTAACACTCATTTTATCCGTGCTACCATGTCTGTGTGAAAAGGGCCATACAGTCATAGGGTTTGCTTTCACCCATTGAAAGGAGGGGAAAGGGGAAAATCTAGGCTTCCTGGCCAATGGATGAACAAGGTCTTGAACGTGCAACGTGATGGAAATTGTGCAGTTCTACATTGCTTAGAGGTAAGATGCAATGAGATGAAGGCCCATTGGGCTTTTTCCCACCCCTACCCCTCATGCTGCCCATTGAGTAATCAGATGTCTGGTCAGTCCTGCTCCCCACACTCTACTCTCTTCAGCTGTCTCACAAGACTGTGAGCAGCTGGTTAGGCACAGCAAAGACACAGTTTCTCTACTGAAGAGGAGAAGTGAGCACCCAATGCTGCTAACTCTCTTCCAATCCTTGTTGTTGGGGTATCCTGCCAGGAGAGAAGAGCCACACCCCTTTCCTGGCCTGTCTGGATGCCTGCTCATTGCGGTAGGAGTTGGGCAGAGCAGTGTCATTGGGCCATCGGTGAGGCAGGGCCAGGATATTGGACTTCTGCCTCTTTCCCTGGTCCCCGTCTTAGGAACTTCTTGGTAGTGTCCCTCCCTGCATAAAGGCTTGGCTATCCATTGCAGCATAGTTCCCTGGAGGAAGCTTCTTCTTCTGCATGGAGTCTGGGGTGAGTAAAATGGGTGAAGAGCAGGGTGAATCCTACCTTCAAAATAGAGAAGATTTGGAAACTAGCACAAATCTAGGGCTGCTGTCCATCCTTCAGTCCACCTCTGTAGTAGAGTGGAAATGAGGACCTAAAATCCTACTCACAAGAAATTTCACCATTTTGGGAAATGGGATTGATTTCTAAACATTTACCTATAATACTGATATGATTTATCGATTCTCACAAGACCACGAGATACCATCCTGTTTTACTGACTTTACAATTACTGTGTACCATGTACTGTTAATTTATCACTTACCCCATTACTGCAGGTACTGTTTTACTTCCAGGTTTCTGTCTGTTCACTGTTTGCTGCATTTCTGAGCTATGCACTGTGTGAATAGCCCACCCCCTAACCTCCCTCTTACCTGTCCAAGCAGTTTTTTGTTTGTTTGTTTGTTTGTTGCCTCCATTCCAGTGCTCCAATCAGAATTTTTGTATGTTGTTCCCTTTGCTTTGACCAATTTGCAACTGGATTGCAGATTTGTAAACGCATCTGAGTACCAGCCATGGCAGCCAATGAGTAACAAGGAAGTCCAGAGAAAATGGAGTGCAGAGAAGACAGAAGAAATGTGTCATCGCATAGGTATTACCTCTCGGGATAAATGGAAAAGCAGTAAATGGGATCCTGGTCAGCCCATTATCTATGAAACAAGAAACAAATGTCGATCAAGACATTATCAAGTGCTGAGAGGTTCTTGATTCAACAGAGTTGGTATCAGGAGCCAGAATTTCATCAGGAATTCCCAGTTTTGCTAAATCTCTGTTCAGCCCTACTCTGTAGTCTCGAGACAACTGTGAGAGTCCCAGCAACATGATTTAATGCTGAAATACTGCTCTGTTTCCAACAAGTCCACTATACAGGCATGGATCAGGATCAGTGCCTCATACAGAAAATGCCTCATACTTCCAGGGACCTGAAGCTGAGAGAGAAGGTACTTGCCCAAGGGCCCCCATTGAAATCAAAATTCAGATTCAGAACTCTAAGTGCATTACTTTATTCACTGGACTGCAACAGCCTCAGGGGTCATGGAAATCTCTGCTCTACAAGTCACAAGTAAATATTATCAGTAATCCTGTGTAGGCATCTGCAAATGTTTTAATGCTTTGAAAGCACTTTTCTATTATTCCATCCACCTGCACAATGGGTGCTAGGACAACAGTTCCAGCCCATGCTAGCCCGCTTCACCCTTGGCTGGCCCATCTGTCTTATGACAAACGTGTCAGATGTGCAAATAGAGCAGGTTGTGCCTGCTCTGGGGAAGCCCTGCCAATGGCATGCCTGAACATCCCGGAGGACCAACGGTGGAGTGGGCTGGCCAAAACAAGGGCAGCATCCCAAAGCAGATCTGATGTCTGTTTGATGGGCGGACCCATGCTGTAGCTCCAACTTTGGCAGGCCATTGCCCTGAGCAATGTCATAGAGTTGTAGGCACCATCCTAGAACCTCAGGTGGTCACTTGCAATTCTATGGTGGAGGGGCATGCGGGCAGACTGCAGGTCGGGGAACCCACTGTGTCCATCTGAAACAGAACCAGGCAAAGCTGGAAGCGTGCAGACGCATGTGTGTCCCCCCACCCCCTGAGCAGCTCCAAGGGCAAGATGCCTCCGCATTCATCTAAAAGTATCCAGTGTATCCAAATAGATCAGTGCTAAAGAACTGGAGACAACCTCTCTGTTCCTATGAATTAATCTGTCCCAGCGGAGAGTTAACCATACAGCTAATTTATTCCTCCCTGCCTTTAACTACTAGAAAAAGCTATTTTCTATCTGACCCAAAGCACATGTATATACTTAGCAAGAATATGAGCTGGCTGTCAAGAAGTGCATATTTTGAAAATGTCTTTGAACTGCTGGAGGCATTGTGATTAAATCTGAAATAAATGGTGAACGAGTGGAAGCTCCTTTTAGCTGGTATTGCTGTGATGTAGTGGGTTTTGTTTTTGCCCCACCTGGCAGTGTTGCAAAAGACCTGGACCCATGTCAACTGACAGAAAAACATGCTCTTCTCGAAAGCCAGGGCTGGAATTATTTTCTTTTGCATTCTGTTCTGACAATAAAAGACCAGACAACTCCACAAAATGACCCTCAAAAGTGATTACATGACAGTTACGTTTCTTTTTAAAATCTCTGCTGGGCTCATTTATAGGAAGACTCCCCAGGCCTCTCTTTAACTGCTAAAGGCAGCACAATCAGGTAATTGCTTTCACGATCCAAGTGAAATGTAGAGGCTTTTGTCAAGTGACTTTTTTTTTTTTTTGTCTTGCAAAACTGCTGAGTTTGTGAAATTCTTCTCCTAATGTGAGCAAAGCACACACACACACACACACACACACATATATATATATATATATATATATATATATATATATATATATATATATATATATATATATTCAGAAATATTGAATTCCGTTTTTAACATATTTTTTATTTGTTAACAGTCCAAAATATAAAAAGGGAAGGAGACAGAGATGTGCCAGTCATTGAAAAGATCCAAATGGGTATTTTAAGACGTGATGCTGGCCGTTGGCCCCGTACCGGCACCACCGGCTTCGTTCCCCGCCGGGGTCACCCCGTAACGGCACAACAGACGTGCCGGGGGGATCCCGGCGGGGAAAGTGGGAGGGGCCGGGGCCGCGCGGCGCAACGTGCGGCCGCACGGCCCCGCCCCCTCCACGCACCCCGCCGCCCGCCCTCCGAGGAGACGGGCGGGCGGCGGGGCCAATGCGGCCGCCGCGTCCGGCCGAACGTGCCACGGCCCGGGATCCCGCCGGGGATCCCGGGCCGTGGCACGCTGCCAGATGTTACTTTTCCTTGGTCACGGCCCGGGGTGCATTTGACCATGCTTCCCGGGACCTTCCCCCGGCTAGCCCGGGAAGCGTGGTTCAAACGAACCCCATGTGGGGATTGACCATGGCCAACATCTGGCGCGCCGCGAACAGACGTACGGGACATGGTGACCACAGGTGGGTATTCACCGTGGTTCACCGTGTTCACGTAACATCTGAAATCACCCAATGAAAGAGAGGAAAAAATATTATTTTTTTTCATATTGTAGTATCAAGTGTGGGGGGCACCCACTTGCTAGCCCTAAGTCTTATCAAGGTACTCTACAGACAACTCACTCTGTCTTCACAACTCTGCCATGCTTCATTTCCCCCAGAAATAAGACACCAGACACAATACTCTTCAGCCACTTTTGTCCTTAAAGCAGAGGTGGGGAACCCATGGCAAGTTTTTATATGGCCCCTTTGATTACTTTTAGTGCTGAAACAAGAATCAAATTGATTCTCGTGATAATTTTGTGGGAATCAAGAATTGCTGCTGAGAGTCCGCAGCTTTTTCGAACCCCAATCGAGATCTGGGAGAAAACTCAATTTATTGGTTATTGCAATTTACTGCTTATCATTTACCGTGTTTACTGGTTATCGTGTTTTTTGCCATTTATCAGATGTATCCGTATTGCAATTTTCTGTGTGCCATATTTATCGGTTACTGTGAATTGCCATTTACCATGTTTATTGGTTATTGGTTTATTACCATGTTTATTGGTTATTTGGTTATTTGTTATTGTGTGTTTTTTGTTATTGGTTATTGGGTTTTATTGGGTATTGTTTATTGTTTAATGGTTTATTGGCTTTTATTGTTTATTGTTTATTGATTAATGATTTATTGGCTTATTACCATGTTTATTGGTTATTGGTTTATTACCATGTTTATTGGTTATTTGGTTATTGGTTATTTGTTATATGGTTATTGATGTTTATTGGTTATTGGTTTATTACAGTTGTTAATTGGTTATTGGTTTATTGGTTACCATGTTTATTGGTTATTGAATTTGGCTCACAGACAATCCGGTAAACAACAACCCGGTAAACAGTAACTTGGTAAATGACAATCCGGTAAATGGTAATTCGAGAAAAGATTCTTGACCGAGAATTGTTGAGAGACAGCAATTTCATCAGTTATCATTTCTCATTTCAAACAAGACAAAAATCTTGATTCTCAGTGATAACTGAGAAAAAGTCAAAATTGAGTTTCAGCCCTAGTTACTTTGGGGTATTGGGATTTGGTACTTAACTTTCTTCATTTTTGCAGTACTATTTGGCAGGGTTTTTTGGTCCAAAAGGAAACAATAAATCAATCAATCAATCAATCACATCCACGTTCAAAAATTCAAACCCACCACCACAACACACACCACCACAAAAAGTACAGATGAAGTAAATGGATTATTGAAATCCAAAATAGTGAAGTAGCTAAAGTTCTGAAACATGAAAATATTAAAAACAATATTTGAAACTGTAAGTAAAGTGAGAAGTGGATACTACTTTGTATCTGCTTCATTAAAATATATTTGATTGTACCAAATTCATATTTGATATTTGCTTTGGATATTTGTTTCAGCTGATTAGCTTTTAAACCTGATGTTCTAGGTAATCAGGGCCATTAAAGCAGGCAGATAAGGTGCAGTTAGAGTTCACCTGCTAGGGGACTGTCTGTAAAGTATGTCACACGAGAAGGAGAGTTGGGAGATAGCAAAGTTCTGACCATATATGACAATGGGGATAGGGGACTGGTCATAATGTGATGTCACAACCATTTCTTGTTACTCAACATATCTATGGTTGAAAACTAAAAAGATATTCCTTACATTACTGATATTAAAAATATTGCAGGGTTAAATATTGCATAGTACATGATTTGTGTGACATATTTTTTGAAGGAAGGTTTGTTGTATAGCGACAAACTGTGATGAGGCGGATGGGATGAGAGTTAAAAATGACAATAAAATAAAATAAAAGTGACATTTTATGGACAGCCCCTACAGACTCCAAAGTACTTCTCATGATAATGAAGATGGATGGAGCCTAGATGGAATGGTACAATTTTCAACACCATTTCCTTACCCAGGACTACTAAGAAAGCAGAACTCGTGTGCTATGCACAAAATAAGACATCAGAAAAATAGAAAATAGACAACCCTCGCCTTCCTGGATTTCAGTCTCATGCATTTCTAGGGTGCATTTTGAAGGGCAGAACAGCAGAGAAAACCCTGCACCGGAAATTAGTAAACTCATCCCATAAACCTAGAGCAATGAAATGTTAATTGTCTAGCAGTGGTAACAAAGACAGCGGGGGAGCAGGGCGGTGTCAGAAAAAAAACAATATTATACTGGTTTGTTTACCCCAAATGGTAGACAAGATAAAAGTGTCATCACTGCCAGAGACTGGCAGTGAAAGGTTCATTACTGACGCAGTATCATTTGCCTCATCAAAAGCAGTATTATGATATTAAGGTTATTATACCCTGAGAAGAAGATCCAGCTGGCACCACTAAATTTAGCTGCATACTGTTACTTGTGGGAATTTCTTGCAGATGGCACTCATCTCATTTGCATTGGCAAAGGTAAAAGCAATATAATTTCATTACTTGCAATGAGTCTCAGCCTGTTCAGAGTCTGGTGCGGAGCACTGACAGTACGAGAAGATACATTAAACTGTTTGTTCGATGTCATTCTCTTAATGAAAACGTACCAGTGGCTTCATTCTGTTCATGAACAACATAAGCAATGTGCTGGCCTGTCAGCAGCTAAGAGATGCACATTTGAATTCATCAGCTTTGTAGCTCACTGTCAGGTGCTTCCCATAGTAACAATCACAAATGATAGCCTACCCATGAAGCTATAATTTAGTCTAGTGTCATTAATCTATCATCAGTTTAGAAGGTCTTTTAATTATAGGTATAAAGGATCTGTTCTCTTTAATTAGAGGCTTAATTGAATTAAAATGAGAAAAAGTAAATTTTGGGATTATTTTGATAGGGTCCATTAATTCTGTTAACCAAAACTTCTTTGTACACAGATTTTTCTATCCCCATCCCCCCCTTAAAAAGGTACATGTAATAAATAGCTACAGCTGAATTTTAAAAGCTGGTGTTCAACATTTGCCTATCTATCTATCTATCTATCTATCTATCTATCTATCTATCTATCTATCTATCTATCTATCTATCTATCTATCTATCTATCTACAGCTTTGCCAGATAATATCTGCAAACCCTGGTGGTCAGGGGTGGAAAAATGAAGCTTAAGAGCCACATGCAATTATTCGACAGTTCAAGTGCAGCTCCTGGCCAGGGTGAGTCCTAAGCTCTGTGCTGCCTTAGAGAGGTGTGCACCAGGGGCCCATGTTGTTTTCATTTTTTGTTTTTTTTATTTAAATATGTCTTTTTCTTTTTCATAAATATCAAATTGTTGTTTTTGTTTTTGCTTTTTTTTTCATTTTCCATTGGTTTCAATGGAAAACATATTTACGGATGTAACCTTTTTGTTTTTTGCTATATTTGGCTGAAACCTGGAGTTCTTATACCTCCAATGGAAGGCATTATGTGTACCAAATTTTAAAAATATTGTATAAAGGGATCCAATTTCAGAAGCAGTTGAATTAATTTATTTTGCAAAACTCTTCATATACATTCTTAGGTGTAACTTCTTTGCCTCAAATTTAATGTAGATGAAACTTGGCAAGTTTATACTCCTTCTCATATTTACTATCACTGCCAATTTTAAGAAGGATTGAATCAATGTTCCTGGTAGTATAAGCAATTAATGTATAAATCTATGTCTGACTGTAACATCTTTTTAGTCCAACTAGTATATACGAAATTTGGCAGGGCTGTATATCACACTTCTACAATCATTTTTTCCACATATCAGAAAGATGTGATAAAGGTTCCAAAATTTATATGTCTGCACGGCGTATGCAGATAAGAAGCCTATGCCAGGGATTCTCTTATGTGTCACTGTGGTATACGATCGGTTTGTGACGCAAATAGGCTAGAAGAAATGTCAACCAAATATCCTCATTATGTGCTGTGACCATCCCAACATCTCTTCCCCCACTTGTTACTGTGAAGTCAGAAGCATCTGTTTAGGAAAGATCCAATATAGATTCTCTAATGTCATCTGTCACATGCTGCAGAATGTGATTATGATGATAACTGGCCAGCCTGGATGTGTAAAGTATGTCTCCTGATTGCTGGGATACTATCTCCAAAGTCCCAGTTATGTCCCTTCTATGCCCGCCTCAGGGCTTCCCCCTATGCCTGCCTTGAAGCCACTACCGATTGGTCCTGTAAAGCTGGAAGCATGCAGTAATTGGCCAGTGAATTTGTCTGTCAGTATTTTGGGTTGCTCCACATCCTACCTCCTACAGCCTCTCTCCCCCTGCCATGCCATGTGCCTGCCTCTGACTGGCACTGCATGTGCTTCTATTTATCTGAATAATGGTCTTCAAGGGGACAACTTCAATTGTTCATAAAATTGAATCCCTTTATTGAATTGTCCTGTAGTTTGGCAGAGATGACAAGGAAGGTGTGTGATACATTCCTGAAAAATATCTTTTAAACAGGATAGAATATACAAATGTCACAGCTGGAAATATATTTTCAAGTGAATGTCTTATACCGTCAGGACCCTTTCTTAAATCTTTCTGAAAATTTGCAGAAATATTAAGCCTGTGGAGAGACATAATATTCACAGGTGTCATGCAAATTGGATGGAAGTTAAAAAAGTTGTGACTGTGAATGTGTATGGAGCTTTTCTTAAAAATCACAACATTAACTTGCTTCTAAAATCTGCTTCCTTTACCTAATAGTTTCAAAACCTGGTACACATAGTGCCCTCCATTGGGGGTACAATCTCCCCAAGTTTCATAAGAATTGAATAAGAAACATAATACTTTTTTCATTTTTTCTCTTTTATTTCAAAAACAAAATGTAATTTTCATTTCTATTTTCATTATTATTATTTGTTGTTTTCATAATTGCAACAATGAGAACAAAATGTCAATTTTCATTATTATTGTAATAACGAAAACGACATGCACACCCCTACTGCCTTATTGGTCTTGTGTATTAATAAAATAAAATAAAAATATAATAATAAAATAAAATAATAATAATAATAATAATAATAATAATAATAATAGTGGTGCCACTTACATACCTGGCACTGTACAGTCAGTAGTTACAGACAGGTCCCTACCCCAAAGTGCGTATAGTCTAAGAAACAAGTTAGGGGGAGACAAGGGAGAAGTGAACATCAGGAGAGACAAGGGGTATTTTCAGACGTTACAATCTCACGCTCAACCACAGTCAATACCCTCTGGTGGGGAATGGCCCTGTAATGTCTGTTTGATTCCTGCCAGAGGTTCACCACAGTGAACCTCCGGCAGGAATAAAAATAACCACGCTTTCGAAGATGGTCTGGGGACCATCTCCGAAAGCGTGGTTAGCTGAACCATGGGCCAGAATCAGCGGCTGGCAACGTCTGTTACCAGCGCTGATTCTGGGCCGTGGCCCATATCATGGGCGGGAATCGGATGCAGCGGCCACATTGGCCGCTGCACCCGCCCGTCTCCAGGAGGGCGGGAAGCCAGGGGAGCATGGGAGGCGGGGCTGTGTGGGCGCACGTTGCGCTGCGCAGCCCCCCCCCCGATTCCCCACCGGAATCAGCCAGCATGTCTGCTGGCTGTGATGGACTGATTCTGGCATGGAATCAAAAGGGTGATTCCGTGCTGGGGCGAACACCACCCCTTCACTTCTGAAATCACCCAAGGGGTGTTTTTACACACACTTTTTTCCTGTATGCTTGCTGTTACATCCTGAACTTTCTGTGTGTCTAAATCACTCACCCAGACTTTAAACATCTTAAAAGTTCTCCTGGTAAACTACTTTACTCCAGACAGCTGTGGTCACTTGGTTTCCATGGCAGCCTGTCAGATATACAGCAGCGGCTACTTTAGGCTGCCTCAGGGCAATGTGTGTGTGAAAAATGCATCTGGAACTTACTTGTGGACTTGTAAACCCAGAAGATTGAAAAATCCAGAACTTTAAGGTGTGTGTAAAAATGCCAAAGGATACATTCAAAACTACTGGCATTGTTGCATTTTTTATTGCATTGGAGTTGTTTTTTGTGTATTATCGTATAGTATACTTTACTTATAAAAATTATTGTGTGGATTGTATACATTCTGCTGCCTTTTGTTGTACTTGAGTGTCACGTTGTGGCTAGCAGGATAGCTGCTGAGTGCTCCTGAGGGAAAGGACACACACTGCCCTCCCCCCCACTGCAGCAGCACACCCATCCTCTCCCCCCACTGCTGCCTGTGTAAAAAGGGCCTTAGTTACACTTTACTGCACCCGAGGCTCAGTAGCTGAATTACAGATGCTCTTCACTAATCTCACCTGTCAGGACTGCAGAACACTGGCTCCACCAGCCAATCAGGAAGCAGGAGATTTTTTGCCTGGGAGATGTTTCAAGGAGGCAAGAGTCACGTGGCTCTTGGGCACATGTAGATTCTAATATGTGTATGTGCCTCCTGGAAGTGGAAAGTTTGTCCACCCCTTCTATAGTTGCTCAGTACCTTTCAAAAACAGATCACGTCTGTTTAGACACAGATTTGCTATCCTAATGGTAAGGAAAGTTAAAAAAGTTTGCTTATGAAACAGTTTTTGCTCCAACTTGAGTCAATAGATTGTAGGTAATTGTCTTAACTAAAAACAGTATTAGACCATAGAAAAGCAAACATTTACATCTTTTGCAGGTTGAAGTAAAAGTGTATTGAATCAACGTTTATGAGATGCCCTTCTGTGACTTTGATGTTAAGGGTCATGCTATCATTACACTAATTAGAGGTGGCTTCATGCCACAAAATTAATCTCTGAATATGGATTTCAAAACACTCCAAAGTCCAAGGTTGTTCCCATCTTGTACTTTAGAGCTAATAGTCAAAAGCTTGGTAAACAATTCTGTCCTTAAAATATTTATTTCACCAACAATTCCGTTGAGGCCCTGTGACATGCAAGTGGCTGCCAGGGGTGAGTTTTCACAGCAGTTAGGCTGTGATGAAAGGATGCAGGGTCTGTGTTAAAGTAAAGGCTTTTATTTTTTCACCTTCCAGCATGCTCCCAGTCCCATAACAAAGGAAGGTGTCTTCCCTGCTTCCCACAGCAGATACCCCCAATTTCCAGCAAGCTTAATCTCTCAGCCCATGTCTCAGGTGGTACCATTCAGATTCTGCCTCTGCTTCTGTTGACTCCCCAACTATTCTGGCTTCCTGGCTCTGGCTGCAGACTTGGGCTGTCTCACTCCTTGGCTGCCTCAGCTTGCTCTCCTTCTTTGTTCCACTGGCCCAGGCTTCATCACCTTGGCCAGCGTAGTGTGGAGAGCCTTCCAGAGCTCAGATCTCCTGTGATTGGCTCCCAGCCCCAGACTGGCTGGCACCTGAATCTCACAGCTCCTTTATACATAATCTGCTGTGGGTGGGGCTTACGTGCCAAAGCAGACTCCCTTAAAGGGTCAGAGGCCTTGCTTCACCACAGGCCCGCAGCAAACATGGACCCAAGAGGTGGGAAAGAAAACTGGCAGTAGATGTATAAAGGCATGTGATTCTTACCACCCTTGAATGAAGAATATCTTTATTAGTCAAGAGAATAAGAATACATGCTTGAAATGCCTCAGGACATAAACCAATCTTTTTAAAGTTGGAGACACAATTCCTTTTAGTTGCACACACATAAACCTGGTTTGCTTCATTCTTAGAGTAGCATAAAGTAGATTCCGTGCATCTAGGTTGTGCACAGAAATGCCAATTTATGCCTAGGTGGGTGCCAAATCCTTGCTCACAGTGAGAGGCATCATTGTCCATCACTCACTCACACTCGTGCTTGCAGTGTCAGATTCCCCAGCACAATTGCACTGCACAATTATGTCTGCAAAAAAACATTTAGTGCCCACTTAAGGCTAGTACAACACTTGGGTGCACACCATATGTGCTTACAACCATCTAGCATGCAACTTATTTGGACACTTGGATGAATGAGGCTTGTGTCCTAAATCCAATGAATCATATGAGTTTGATACAGGTGTTTGCAAGAACAGACTTAATCCAACAATGTTTACCCTTCAGAAAGTCCTGCCTGTGAGAGACAAGATTTATTTTCTTTACAGAGTTATAAAGATTTATTATTAATTGTGAATTGTTTATTTATAATTAATGATTATTATTATTATTATTATTATTATTATTATTATTATTATTATTATTATTTATATTGTGACAGCAATGTACCTGGTACTATACAATCAATTGTTACAGACAGGTCCCTACCCCTAAGAGGCTTACAATCTAAGAGACAATGGAGGGAGAGACAAGGGAGAGGTGAAAATTGGTAAATTCATGAGATTGAGAAGTTGCAGGCTCACATTTCACAGAGGCTCTTTTCATCCGGTTGCCCCCCACCCCCCGCAACCTGTGTGAGGGTGGGTGGGTGATGCTCATGAGAACACCCCAGCGGGTGGGGGGGATGGGTGAGTGCCCATGGGAACACCATGGGTGGTGGGTGGGCGTGCGTGCCCGCTCCCATGTTCCATACATCTCCACCCACCTCCACCCATCACCCACACATGGAGCAAAGGGTGCCAATGCCCAATGCTCCATGTGTGGAGATGGGTGGATGTGGCTGGGGGTCCATGGGAATGCCCCCATGAGCCGCCCGCCCATCCCCCCACCCACCGCCGTCTGTGTGAAAAGGGCCATAGTTTCAGATTTATTAAAAATCTGTTATCTTCCCTAAGTTTTCTCATTCATAGCAAGGACAAAATTTAACATTTCAATTCAGCCTCCTTCCTCAGATGCCTCCTGACAAGTGGCTTATTATGTAGGAAAGATGTGTCAGATTTGGAATTCATTCCTCCCCTGTCTTTAAAA
>QEPC01005304.1:85195-98046 GCA_003113815.1 Sphenodon punctatus
AACCGATCTTATACCACAGTGACATGAGAGAATCCCAGGCATAGGCCCCTTCTCTACATATGTTGTACAGGCATATAAAATTGGGACCCTTTAAAAAATCTTTCTGATATTTGGTATAAATGATAATTAAAGTGTAATATATAGCCCTGCCAAATTTCATGTACACTGGTTGGACTACAAAGACATACATTTATATGTTAATTGCTTATACCACCAAGACCCTTTTTCTAATCCTTCTGAAATTTTGCAAAGATAATAAATTTCGGAAGGGGTATAATTAGGATAAGTTTCACCTACATTAAATGTGAGACAAAGAAGTTACATCTAAGAATGTATATGTAGAATATTGCAAAATACAATAATGCACCTGCTTCTAAAATAGGATGACTTTGTTCAATCATTTTGAAATTTGGTACACATAAATCTTTACATTGGAGGCAGAGGCACCCCAATTTCTAGCCACATATAATAAAAAACAAAAACATTACAGCCAATAATGTGTTTTCCACTGAAACCAATGGAAATTCAATTCCGAACTCCCTGAAGGCATCCAAATGGAACATTCAAATTTGAGTTTGGCTTGCACATTCAGTTCACTTGACTGAACTATTCGAGTTTGATCCAAACTCCCGAACTGCATTCACCCATCCCTAGAATATAAACATGTTACAACTGGAAATGTATTTTAAAGGTAAAGTCTTATACCATTATCCTATCATTCTGTAAATTGGAAGGAGTGTTAAGCTTGTGGAGGGACATAATATTCACAGGTTCAATACAAATTGTGTTGAAGATAAAAAATATGTAGCCATGAATGTGTATGGAGCTTTTCTTAAAATCACAACATTCAATTGCTTCCTAAATTGGTTCCCTTTATCTACTCCTTTGAAACATGGTCTACTTAGTGCCCTCCACTGAGGTCACAACCTCCCTAAATTTCATCAGAATTGAATTAGAAACAAAAATGGTATAGCTGTAAAAAATTTTTTCAATTTTTTCCCTTTTTCCCAAAAACAAAATGTCATTTTCATTTCTATTTTCAGCATTCTTTTTTGTCATTTTCGTTATTGCAATAACAATAACAAAAACAACCATTTTTGTTATCATAATAACAAAAACGACATTCACACCCCTATCTTGAAGAATAAAATATTGAAAAGTTTACTAATATTATTTAAAGTTCCAGTTTGAAACTAGTGCTGAAAGAAGATTTTTTAAAAATCTCAGAAGAATTCTTGTGAGAATTTCACCCAGGGGTCAAGATATCGGTAGAATCTTGACTCCTGAGAAAAATTCTTGCGAGAATATAAAAATAAATAAATAAAAGTGCTCTTGCCTAAGCCTTTGTTACAAGCCCCACAGCACTCCTGTGCTTTCTCCTAACAGCTAATAGGAAGAAAGGGGGAAGCCTGTTTGAGAGCCCTTGGAATACCCCCCCTTCTCCACTTATCAGCTGATAGGCGGGGAAGGGGAATCCAGTATTTGTTGAACTTACAAGGGCGGTCCCCGTAAACTTCAAAGGCAGTTTTTTTGAGATTCTCACCAATCTTGTCATAAAAAAAGTGGTTTCAAGAACCTAGTTTCCCAGTGAGATTTTCAAGAAAATGAGACTCGCATTTCATCCCTAAAAGCACCCATCTGTAATATTTTATGAAAACTTTTTTTCAGATAGTTACAATAACAATGGTTGCAATCCGACAGCTTTCACAAACTGCACCTATGTTAGGCACAGTGAAAGATTGCAGGTGTTCAGCTGTGTACACGCCCCACCAGCAAGCCACATGGGGCAACAGCACAGTCGGATACGCACTCCCCTGAGCCTACACACTCCGCAGCCCAGGGGATGGATCAGGAGCTGTTCCTGCTTTCTCCCCCAGGCTGTGGGGTGTGTGGTCTCGGGGGTCGCAACAGCATGGGTTGTGCCATTGCCCTGTGCCATTTGCTGTGTACGCAGGGTACATGCACCCTTTGGGGGGGGGATGGGAGAATTTGTAAGGATCATACCCAAAGGGGTTGGTGGTAGAAGGAAATGCCCTAATCCACCCAGATTTCTGTAGTGTTTTATCTTCACTCATAACTAGGGCTGAAACAATAATCAAGAACCATCAGTGAGATCCCAAGAAGATCTCATGATATTCTTCAAAATAAATTAAAATGCTCTGCACATGTTTAAAATGGCTTCTAGGGCTGGGGTGGTGGTTTTGCATGTAAAGCCCTTTTCCAAGATGGCACAGTCTGTGTTGGTGCCATTTTGGAAAAGGTCAGCTGGTCTGCACATGCACAGAACTGGCTGCTCTTTTCCAAAATGGCACTGATGCATCCCGAACCTGCTTGGAAAAGGGTCACACATGCACAGAATGGCCCTCGTGGTCCATTTTGCACATGCACAGATTGTATTGATTTTGGGTTTTTAGAATCTTGCAAGAACGATGTTGAAAATGGCTAATTCTCGGCTTGCTCTCAATCTCAAAAGTCTTGTGGAGAGCTCAGTTCTCAACAAGAATCTCGAGCTGAGCGAGATCTCATTTCAGCCCTACTCAATCCTATTTTCTTTTAAAAGAAATGGTATGGTAGAAATCCATTTATCCAGCTTCTGATAGTCTAGTTATCCTGATTATCTAACCCCACAGTGTGCCTCAAATTAATCTCCTGCAGATTAACAGGGAATAGACTGTCAGTACTACTGAACATAACAGAAGCTAGACATGTGCTACACTGCGTGTTACCAGATATATACCAGCCACTCTTTGTCAGAGGTAAACATACATTGGTAGTTAAGTCTGGTTGTGCAATGCACGGACACACTATTCAATTACCACAGGTTGTGTTTCTAGAAATTAGGAGGTAGGCAGCCCATCACCTGTGCTTGCATATAGCTGCTGTTATGTGTAGTTAAGGCACCCCACTTCCAATCTGTAGTAATTCCAGTGCTGATAGTAACATGATATCATTTGGGCACCAGCTACTGGGAGGAGGGAGAAGGAGACTACCTGGTAGGCTCTGGAACATGCAATAGCAGGAATGTCTGAGTGAACAACTGCCAGATCAGAATATTTCAATGCATGATGGATTGCCACAGATTTATCATTATACCTGGGCACACCCAGAGGGTTAGGTGAACTCTTGCATTTAGATTTCTGCTCAGATGGTGAAAATTTTGAATCAAGAAGTCAGAATACAAACAGCCAACAATCTTTCTTGTAAACTTTTCATAATCTCTCAAGAGTGTCTCTTCCTTGGAAATCAAAATGACAGCTGGGATGACAGGATGTCTGATGGGTGAACAGCATCACGGAAACAGTAAATCATAAGGACTAAGGACTTATGTTCTTATGCATGTTCTTAAGATGTCTGAGAAGTGAACAAAATAACAGAAAGACAACATCAAGGGATGAAAGCCACATGGTTGAGCCCAGGTGCTCTTGAAAAAGTGCCTAGTACACAGTCAGATTACAGAAAAGAGATCAGCTTGGAGATCGTGGATTCTAGGGTAGGAGCAGGAACCTTTTCCCTGTTGGGTACCACTTTGAAAATTAGTACAAGTTCCAAGGGCCACATTGAAGTTGGGGGTGGGTATGTAACTGCACTCAAGAAAAGGAGGTCCCAGTTCATGGATCTTTGGTGTGTATCTGTCCCTTATCATTGTGTGCCTGCCCACAAGTTCACTTAACCTAAGTTCAGTTTTTCAGTGCTTTGGTGTAGAAACTGAATCTAAGGGCCAGATCCAGGAACTGGAAAGAGACCACATAAAAACTTGCCAGGGGCCACATTTTGGTTCTCAAAACCTGTTCTAGGGGTTTTATTAGGAAACAGACACAACAATATATTTACTCATAAGAAAATTCCTGTACCCTCCATTGTCCTTCCTATCCTCCCTTCCCTTCCTTAAACAACCTAACTATATCTTACTTCCACCTTGTAGCACCTATCCTTCTTCAGGTTTAAACTACCTCTCCCACCTCCCCTCATCCACACTAACCCTTCCCTTCCCACTATGTTTTTTCTCACTTCCTCTATCCCACACCTTTCTCCCATACTGCATTGCCCCTCTCTTCTTCCATCATTTGGTGTTTTCAGGCATGACAATAGTCCACATTTCCACGCTTAGTCCGTGTAGAATTGTGGACTACTGTCAGGGTTGAATGCACTGCCAGATGTTAGCCTGGGCCGTTTTCTGGCATTTAACCCAGCTTGTAGGGGTGTGCATGTCATTTTCGTTATTACAATAACGATAATCAAAATTGTCATTTTCATTTTCGTTGTTGCAATAACAAAAATGAGAACCGAGAAGAACAACGATAATGAAAACGACAACCGAGAATACCAAAAATGACAACCGAGAATACCGATAATGGTAACGATAATGGTATCAATAACAATATTGAAAACAATAACAAAAACAATAACACAAATGATAATGAGAAATGAAAATGACTATTGGTATTGTCATTATTAGTGCTGTGGCAGTTGGGGTTTGGAGGGAAAATGTGGAGAGGGGAGGAGGGAGCAGACATCTCGGCGTCGTAACAGAACTGAACTCTTGAAACGTGCCTGTGTTGGGAGGGGCGAGCAGGTCAGCAGTATCTGATGGATGTATCGCTGGCCAATAAGCAGCGCAAGCAGGCCCCAGCAGTCTCATGGCACTCTGTGATTGCTCAATGTCTGCTGCCTCCTGCAACCAATCAGGGGCGCACACACACACACACACACACACACACACAGAGCTACAACACACACACATGCAAGCTCACAACCAGTTCACTTCACTTCACTTCACACAAGCCAGATAGACACCATGCATTAGCACACGAGAACACATGCGATCGAAATACCGCTTCCAGTTTTTGGTCTTGCGAAATCATGAGACCAAACGATATCGATAATAAAATCTTAATTTGAAATCAGTATCAATAATGACAATAACAAAAATGACATTGTCATTATAACAATAATGATAAAATGACACATTTTGATAGCTCTGTGTGTGTGTGTGTGTGTGTGGTTTGGTTTGTGCATGAGGATGGAAGGTGAAGGAAGTAGTAGTGTTGGTGGGGGGAAAAGAAAAATGAAGATGGAGAAGGTCTGCTGCTGCTCATCCTTGCTGCAGCTGTGAACCCACTCCTGTCCACACTCTCTAATGTCTCTTGCAGCAGCGAAGCCCTATGTCAGGTCCTCAGGTGGGAATTTATGCCATTGTTACTGAGAGTCCCCTTCTTATTCCCACGGCACACTACCTTCCCACAGTAAAGGCAGGCCACCCAGCTGCTGTCACCTGGGATCACTTCCTTGAAGTGATCCCACACAGGCCCCCTGGGGTGCCCTCCTGAACCCCTCGTGCCGCTGCTGGGCTGCTGCGTTTGTCCCTAATGTGGCTACAGGGGGATCGGCATAAACACACAGGAGTCTCCTCCACCTCCTCCTCACTCCCCCCATTGCTGCCAAGCTCCACACCACCCATGCTGAAGCTGCTGCTGCTACCACCTTGCAGCATGGGAGGAGAGGATGCCCTGCTGCTATTTGCTGAAGCTGGGCTGCTGCTGCCAAAGTGTGGAAGGATGCCCTCAAATACATTTCCCCCCAAATCCTCAAAATCCCTGGGGGGTTGGGTGTCAGAGGGAGGAGCCTGCCCAGCAGAGGTGGTTGCCCCGGCACCACTCCCAGCAACAGCACCCACATCATCATCATTGCTGCTGGGGATCCCCATATCAATATCATCTGCTGCCCCCAGTGAAAATCACCTACCGCCTTGAGGGGAAACAGTCAGGTCTCTTCATCTTGGGCGGTGGGCTGCCAGCAGTGGCAGAAGTGGCAGCAGGCTTGCCGACTCCCCCACACCATCACCCTCTACCAGGGTCACCTGCCCCAGAGGCTGAACTAGTGGTCCTTCTCTTTCTCATTGTACACACAAGTGCACACACAGTTAAAGAAGTACTGTATGATCTAATTATATATACACAAAACCTAACCTATCCTACTATCCTATAATCCTAATATAATAAAATAGACTAGCCTAAGGTAGGTTATATGAGGAAGGAAAGGAATTGGTAATAGATTTGTGTGCAAGCACCACTTCTGTAAAACACAACCTGACAAGCAGAGAGCTCTCACAGAACAGAGAGCAAAACACATGGCTTGCTCATTATAAAGGGTTGCACAGCCCCCTGATTGATTTGGGGAGGCAGTAGGCATTGAGCAATCACAGACTACCATGAGACTTCTGGGGCCTGATTGTGCTGCTCATTGGCCAGCAATGCATCCATCAGATACTGCGGAGCTGCTCGCCCCTCCCAACACTGGCACAGTTCAAGAGTTCAAGTCTCTTTACGGCTCTGAGATGTCTGCTCCCTCCTCCCCTCTCCATTTCCATAAAAAACAAAACTGCAACTGTCACTAATAATGACAATGTCATTGTCGTTTTCGTTATCATTGTCATCCTCGGTTGTCATTTCTGTTATTGCAATAACGATAACGAAAATGACAATTGTTGTTATCGTTATAGTAATCATGAAAACGACATGCACATCCCTACTTGTTACTGATGCTGTCTCTCATCCTTCACTCAGGGTCCTCCTCTTCCCTGTAACTTAAATTAAGTCTATACACATGTGACTTCTTCATGAATGGGTCCCTGTCTCTCCCTATATTCCTCTCTCCTTTGTCTCCCCTCCCTTGTCTTTACTAGATGGTATGCCCCTTGCCTAGGTATTAATTCTGTGACATGCACATATGTTTTCTTTTGAAAGCTTATATCTCAAAACCTACATACCACATCCAGTTCTGCTCCACAGCTTCCTTAATTATGCAATATACAGTATAGCAATGTGTGTCTATAAGCCATACCTAAAGTTCTCCTGAGATACCTTCAAAGCGCAATACTAATGATTTCTGATGCTGCACCTCTGCCAATGTGTCAGATGCTCATCCAGGAGTCTGTGCCAAATCAATTGCCCAAGATCACTGACCTGAGGAGTATGAATAAAAGTATCTGTAGAAAATGCTTTTAGTCAATGGAACGTGACTGCCATACTGTTTTTTCACATAAGAGTACCAAGACTTAATGGTAATATAATCCCTGCAACTGACACATCTGTCGACAGTTTGACAGCAGAAGAGACAGAAAGAAGGAAGAAAGGGAGACGCTGCTGTTTGATGCGTAAAATGAAATACCTCATAAAAGTTTCATTAATTCATGGCATTGTTCACTAGTATTTGGCGAAGGCAACTCTTCAGCAAAGGCTTCCTTAATGTGCTGAACTCCTCGTAGCTTGTTGCAGCACAAAATAATCAAAACATTCCCGCAAAGTTTCCGATATCGAGATATATATCTAATAATATCCCAATTTTAATGTTTTTGATAAATATCATTAGATACCATATAAAGCATTGGCATTAATAATTTTGACGCACCACAGAACAATGTGCAACCTATAGTCACTGTGTGCATATATGCCTGCAAATGCATGTAATGATAGACATACGTAGGCCAAATTTTTAAAGTAGGCATCACAGCATATGGCACAATAATATATCTAATATAGCATAGCAGAAGATTGCTGTTCACACTAAGACCTCCTTGTATCATTTGGCAGTAACGTGAAGCTGATTTTTAGACCAAACAATGTAAAAAGGGAAAGTTTATATCTATAAAAGGAAGTAACACTGGATGAAAACAGATGTGTCGGTGGCACAATGGATCCCTGGCCTGGCCCAGGGTAGGAAATTGCAGCCAACACAGCCTGGGTCAGGATGGTGTGTCGAAAAAAATCATGCCGGCAGCGGGAGAGCTGTCCTGACATCTACAAAGTCATGGTAGGCAGGGAGCTAAACAAACGTGCAGGAGGGCAGCCCTGCACCCCACCCCACCCCACCCCCACCATGATTGAGAGCCATGGCAGCCCCTATCCCAAGGTTGGTATGGTGGGGCTGAACACACATACTAACCTGTATTGGCCTGCGTGGGTGGCCCTGCTGGGCTGTGTTCTTAGAAATTTTCTGAGGAGGCAGCCAGGGCTAGCCACCTAACCGTCCCGGCCCAGTTGAGCTAACATCTGGCAACACTTAAACAAATGTGCCATTGGGTCCTGGGGCCAAAGTGGGCCACCATCACATCTGGTTTTAGCTACAGATGGAAGTATAGGGCCTGATCCTCTACGCAGGTACCACCTGTGTCAACACTTAGCACAGACATGAATACAAATTAAGTAAATGGGACTTACACCTGTACTAAGGGCTGACATTTTTTTCCCCACCTATTCCAGCCCCACTGCCCTCAGAAGAATTACCAGACTTTTGGAAGTTATAGACACTTTCCATCAAGGACAACAGGAAAAACAGATATTTTCCACATGGTAAAAATATCTTGCAACATTTAATATTTCTAAGTGTGGATTCTGAATGATTTGGCCTGATTTTTCTGTGTGGAAGTAGCTAGCAATAACCTTTCCAGTCTAGCTATGCTGATAACATTAACAACTAAATAATTTCCCAGCGACCAAGGAAATTTGTAAGAACAGTCACTTTTGTTTACATTCATTTAGTTCAACAGAGGTTGCTCAATAGGTTCCAATAAATAATTCTAGTCTGTTGCAATTATTGTTAGTTACAGTACCTGAGTCTATAAAATTGAAATATTAATCATGATGAAATACAAATCCACCACCGAGCAGTTGCACTTAGTACAAGTGAGCACATACTGTTTCAAAAGCAGTCCACTTTTCATCTGGGTGTTGATGTATACAGTACAATAAAAACTTGTATAAATTTCTGGACTGCTGAAAATTATTGATCTTGATTTGATGCACAGATAACAGCATAGCATGGGGATACCAATAGGAGTCTCTAAATACTGAAACAAAACTTCAGAAATTCAATAAAAGAACATGAATTTTCAGTTACAGGATGCATATCTAATATTAGTTCCAATCTTGGATACATTTCTGCACATTGTTAATTTTATACAGGGGAGTAGTCCAATGTATTTTTTTAATGGCGTGGGTATAGGTTTGGGTCCTAATTGTTCAATCCTGCAATCAGTGACATATGCCTGCATGGAATAGCAGGAACTTTGGGTCTCTCCACTGAAAGAAGTGTTTACTGCTTGCTTCTCCTGGATGTAACTCTTTTCAGCACAGAAGAGTCTTAATATGGGACAATTAGAAATATTCTAATAGGAATAACTGGCATTGCCCTAGCCCCGGTAAGGTGGGAGAACAGAACAAACACATGACCAGGTACTCTGCCCCCTGCACACACCCTGAACCCTTCCCCTTCCATGATGGGCAGTTATAGGCCGCTATTACACTGACGACCCCCCCGCTGCTCAGTGTTTGGGCGGGTGTGTGGTGGTGGGGCAGTCCATGTATACAGCTGCCGGTGGGTAAGGGGGAAGGGTGTGCTGCAAGTGTGCGCCTGTGTAAACACCACAGGCAGTGGGTGTTTGTGTATTCGTGCGTGCTCCCGCCGCACACCCACCAACACCCGCCGCACACCTACCCAAAACCCACCTCCACCCACTGAGACCTCCGACAGAACAGAGGATTCTCCATGGGTGTAGGTGAGTGTGGGTAGGTGTAGGTGGGGGTGTGTCCATGTAAACAGGCACACACATACCTACACCTGCCACACCGAAACACCACCCACCCCCGTCCATGTAAAAAACACCATAGCAGCCCCCAATCCCCAGAGGGGATGGGACTGCAAACACATGTTCTTGTCACCTGCTATGGCCCCCATTGGCCTGCCTTGGTGGCCTTTGCCCCGGGTTGGGGGCCCAGGATCATCTGGGGGACCAGTTCCGGACCAGTTGCCTACATGGGTCGGGACAGCAATGGACCCACCTCTGGTGGCCTAGAAATAGACATCCCAGTGAGGGCCATAGGTGTTGGTGGGTGTGCGGCGGGAGCACGCACGAATACACATCCCAGGTGGGCCATAGCAAGCCCTCATCATGTCTGTTATTATCACTCGCTATTTCTCTTTGTTACAGTATTTACAATTAAGATAATTTTCAATATTTATTAGAAAACTGAATGAGGTAAAAGAAAAAAAAAAGAAAGGTATGTTATCTTTTTCTTGTCAAATACCATAAAGTTGGGGATAATAATACATTTATAATGTACATTTATTTCCCCTCAAACTTTAATTTTAAAAATAAAGCCAGAGTCTCAGGTCAAACATTTCCAATAAAATGATATGTATTTATTACAAAAAACTTAGAGGATGAAAGAGGAAGGTTCATTTTGCTCTAATGTACTTTTTTGTGCTTCTGGAGGTGGAAACAGAAACCGGCCTTTTCCTGTATAAACGTTTTTTGTGTAGCTTTCATTGAACAAGCACAAGGTGAAAAAAAACATGGGATGTATTTGTTTCTAAAGTTGCCTTCAGATGTTGCAAAAAGGTGACTTGAAAAGCACTTCATGGTGCTTGGGGCATGGTGCAAAGCACGACATTGTTACCTTTGAGCAGTTTCCAACAGGCCCTTTATGCTGTTTGAGCTGTTGTACCACGCAATAACCTGGTTTTAACAACTTAAAAAGCCATCCCAGCTATCACTATAATCCAGATATCAAAAAGCATCCTGTGGAAACTCCTCCACAGGGCTACCTTCTGACCTGACTTTTCAAGCTGCGTTTGCATGAGGTCTGAGAACATCTTTAAAGGAAACTAATTTTTCATGCAACTGTTACACTGAATTGCAGTAGACTGAACGACAGTGTATGAGGAAACTGTACCAAGCCAGGAAAAGCAAAATGTGCTAATGATGCAATGCAAGAATGTTAAAACTTGGCACTTACAGGTTTTCTTTTTTTTCCCCATCTAACAATATCAAACTGTTTGACAAAAGCAATTCGCATTATCTCTTACTTTACCAATGGGAAAACTGAGACAAAGAAAAATTAGGAAACTGTTTGAATGTCACAGATGCAAGTAATAGATCAGATCCAGACTTTCACAGTTCAATTCTTTTCCTACAAGACTTGCTTCTTTCTTTCTAAATGTTCAGCAGTGTGTGATTAGGGGTCTAGCTAGGTTGGAATGGGCCCAGGTGTAAGAAATGGACTTACTCCCCCTTGCCCATCATCATCCTCTTCCCCAGACTCTCTGCCCCTACTCCATCCTTTCACAGACCCACCCACCCAGCCTCCCTGCCCTCACTCAGACACTCCACATTTCCTGCCTCCACAAAGCTTCCCTGCCCTTGTCCCCCTGACAGCTTGGGCCCCAGACCTCCTGTCCCCACCCCCAGTTCCTAACCCAGCCCCAGATGACCCCAGGAAACACTTACCTTTCCAGCAAGCGGTGACACCACAAGGCAGGCCCAGAGGAGTTTGATAGGCTGCAGTGGGGATGATCGGGGAGCAGCAGTGTCCTGGCTAGCCCTGCTGCAGTTTATCAAACTACAGTCTCTTTGAGAAACTCAAACTTCAAATGTTGTCACTCTCCCCTCCACTCTGACATCCTCAACACTGCTGTGGCACCTCTCCTGTCTCCTCGGGTGATTTCAGACGTGACGCGGCAGCATTTGCCCCGTCACGGAAACAACCCTGAGATATCTCGCCAGAATCACTCCGGCATGGCCAACAGACATACCGGGGGATCCCAGTGGGGAGTTGGGGGGGGGGGCAGGGAAGCATGGTGCAATGTGCGGCGGCACACCCCTGCCCCGCCACGCTTCACCACTGCCCACCCTTTGGGGAGACAGGCGGGAACTGCAGCCAATGTGGCCACAGCGTCCGCGCAAAATGACTACGGCCCGGAATCCCGGCCGGGATTCTGGGACGTGATCACTGTCCAGACGTGACGGGCCCCTTCATCCCCACCAGACCAGCTGATCGCGTGGTGAATGAGATTCCCGGCGGGGATTGAGCGTGGCTAACATCTGGGGGGGAACTTCCACTTCCCCAACAGATGTTACGGGATCATTCCCCACCACAGGGAATTGACTGTGGTTGAGCGTGATCTCATAATGTCTGAAAATATCCATCCTCACCTCCACTTTCTGCGCTGAGTCTGAGGCAGGGCAGTGCTTCCACTTCCGGCACTTCGCCTGTTCTCTGCTCAGTCTCCATGTACCGCAACAGGACAGCAGGGATTATTTGTGGCAGGGATACAGCTACCATGCTATAGGGACAGGATGAATCATTTGTGAGCCATCCATAATGTGGGCCCTGGAACAAATGTCCATTCTGTCCCTTTGGTAGCTACGTCACTGTGTGGAATAACTGCATCCTAAGAGCAATAACATTGAGTGAAAATAAATGGGATTATAGCCTCTTGTTACAGTTGTGAGCATCCTTGACACGCACCCACATGTCTGTGGGTGACAGCACCCAATAATTGGACATGTGAGTAAATATCAAGGACACTCACTATAGGAGTGTGAAGTTTCATAGTACCAATGAAGCACCAATAATTTTCAGAACTAAGGTAACAACAATGAATTATTTATTTATTATTTTATTTTACAAATTTATACCCCGCCCCTCCTGCAACGCAGCTCAGGGCGGCTTACAACATTAAAACAATAAAATACAATAAAATTCATCTAAAACAATCACATATTAAATATTAAAACAGGGCTAGACAAAAACAAATGGGTAGGGGACTAAAATCCTCCCTCCCCACCCTCCCTCCCAAAGGCCTGGGCAAACAGCCAGGTCTTACAGTTCCGCCAAAATGTTAAAAGGCTTGGGGCCAGGCAAGCTTCCTCCGGAAGGGAGTTCCACAGCCGCGGTCCTACCACCGAGAATGCCCTCTCCATCGTGGCCCCCCGTTTAACACGGGGAACCTCCAGGAGGGCACCCCCGGCAGACCGCAGGAGCCGCTCTGGGGCGCGAAGGGCAAGGCGGTCC
>QEPC01005304.1:98146-118146 GCA_003113815.1 Sphenodon punctatus
TGCAGGACCTCTACACCCATAATCTCTCGCACTGGATACCTCCTAACAGGCCAGTCTTCCCTAAAAACAATCGCTACACCCCCTCCCCGGCCGCCCATGCGGGGCTGATGCTGCACGGCATACCCAGCTGGAACAAGATCCGCCAAAGTTGGACTGGCCAGATCATCCAGCCAGGTCTCCGTGATGCATGCGAGATCCACGGCCCCATTCAAGATGAAATCATGGATAACTGGGGCCTTGTTGACAATGGACCTCGCATTCATCAGCACCAGACCCCCACGTGCGGACCCTGGACCCGCCACCTACCTCCCCCTTAGTGGGGGGGGTGAATGACAAAGCAAACGACAATAGTTTGTTTTCATTTTTTGCAATTTCTAATTTTTCATTTAATTTTTTTAATATTAAAAAAGCCCCAAAACCTAGACATGCGCAAAGTGGCCACCAGGTCTGTTCCGCACATGCACGACTGGCCCTTTTCCAAATGGCATCAGTGGCCATTTTGCACATGCGCAGTGATTTTTTCAATACTTTTAAAAATGTTTAATAAAATGAAACAACAATGCACGAAAATGATAGGGGGGCTATGAAACCCCTGAAAAAGAACAAGATGTTTGAAACACAGAAAAGGTAACAAAAACTAATAATGTGCCTGATGCACATGTCTGACTCACAGCTCATAAACGGGGCAATTGCCCCCCACCCTCTGCTCTGCGTGCCAGGCTGAGTTCCCCTCTGAACTGGCGTGTGGCGCCTCAGTGTACCAGCTGAGAGCCCCGCTTGGCTCCTTCTCGACTGGGAGGGAAAGGAACAGGAACAGCATCTGGTGTGTGAAGTCTCTGGAGCAGGGATCTATAGGGGTGGGGGCCACGGCTGGGGAAAGAATCTTTCCCAGCCGTGATCCCCCTCCCCAGTTTTATGTATTTAGTTATTCAAATTTATACTCCACCCTTCTGATGAAGACTCAGGGTGGCTTAGAATGTATAAAAAACGCACCTCAAACCCCTTGGAATCCCCTGCCCCCCAAACCCAATTCCACCCAACCTATTCCTGCCTGTCAAGCACCTGACCAAAGGAAGAGATGACCATGCTTAGGTTAGACAAATCTGTTTGTTGTTGAGAATGTCGCCATGGGGGTCAGGAGGGAACGTGGACAGGGAACATGTGTTCCTGATTCATGTTCACCTGATAAATTGCATGACAGACATCCATTTATGGATGCCTATTGTGTCATTTATTAACAGCCATTGTCTTCAATTTATTTTAACTGGGGATGACGTTGACCAATTAGTAAGTAAGTAAGTTTAATGTGGATTTAGCTTTCGCCGTATCCAAAGAAAATAACAGACTCATACATTTGACAAAATAGAACTAATGTGAAATTAAATATTAAAACAAATAGTACACTTAACAAATTAATACAGTTGACAAAGTAAAAGTAATGTAGAATTAAATGTTAAAAACATAATACAGTGTAATACCGCCCACAAGATAACATCAGGGAGACATGAAATTTCAAGGCCCTAAAAGCTCAACATCTAGCCAATATATGGTGCCAATACCAGTACTCTCAGGAGGCAGGCTCATTTAGCAAATGTATGCCGCATTCTATCCTGAGATCTGCTAATTTGCTGCCGAATAGCCCTCCTTTTAAGGGCTAGGCCAATAAACATTGCCACGACTGTTAAGGAATCCACTGATGTTAAGGTCAGTAGATAAATGAGTTTCTGACTATCTGCAGGAAATGACAAGGATTCTAATATGGCGGCTATCCAGGTCTCTTAATTTCTCTTAGCATGGGTATTGGAATACAAAGTGTGCAACTGTTTCCACGACTTGCATGGAACATGAACATAACCTTGCCTTGTACGGTATCCCTATTAGACGTCCCTCCACAACCATTAGATCAAGCAAATTAAATCGACATAGTTATGTTTCTCCTCAAGATGTGACTAATGAGGAGATCCAAATGTACCTCCATAGCACACTTTAGTTTAAGTTCCCAGTACATAGTGGCTACTCTCCACTGTTTTAATGCCGCAAGATCCTGCTGGACCTCAATATCCCTAGAGCACCTATCGAGCTCTTCCTTTGAGGCTGCTAAAGGCTTCCCTAGAAAATAAGCTGGACAGAACCCCAAAAAAGATAGCTACTGAAGTTGACGCATTATTACTGAAAACTTATTTTATGACAATGGCCCTTTTCACACAGCCACTCTAACACTGATAAAATGGTGTTACATTTTATCGTACATGTTGCAGGGCACCCATAGAGCACACCTGCCGCCCTGCAACATGTATGATAAAATGTAACACCCATTTTATCAGTGTTAGAGTGACTGTGTGAAAAGAGCCATATGGTATATTTTAATTTCAATTACCAGTGTCTCATGGACTCATGTAGAACTCAATATAAAAATTAAATAGCAAATTGGTCTTTCATGTTTTTGTTTCCATTTAATCCATCAAAAATATGAAAATGGCCTTCCGTGCTTTCCTTCCTTGCAAATTATCTCTAGTAAAATATTAATGTCCTGTCATATGGAATGTCTCACTGGACTCTATTTATAGAAAACATGACCCATTTCCAGATGAATATTTGAGGAGAGAAAAAGAAATAATGGAAAACTTTGTTTTTGTGAAGAGCGCATTATGTCGATCCAAAAATTAGTTGATAATGTGTGTATGAATAATATATACAGATAATCTATGAATATAGCATGACTAAATTTCATACCTGTGGGAACAAAAAAAACCAGTCCCTGGCACAGAAACCAGGGATTTTATTATTATACAATCCAGTGAGAAATCACTCATGACTTGAAGGTGCCCAGGATCCCATTGTGTCTTTTCTCCTGTTAGACAAGATGTGCTATAAAATATGGTTTGTTTTTATTTGTTTGGTAAATTTGAACTGAAATGGAGTATTCACTACAAATCCAAAACTAATTAAATTTGGTGTATTCGTATAAATTTAAACAAGATTAGCTGTGTTCGCTTGCTGCTTTTTTTCAGTTCTCAATATTCATTTTAGTTACTTTGTGTTTCGTATTTCAGTTACTTTGATATTTTGGTATTTGATACCTCGTTCATTTTGGTGGCACTATTTAGTGCTAAATAATACCACCAAAGTGACAAAAGTGCTGACTATCTCAATGCTGAAATATTATAGTAACTGAAATGTTGAATGCAAAGTACTAAGTGCAAAGTACTAAATGAAGTGGACAAGACACACAACATGATGCAACCAAAGAAATGAAATTGCAAATCTTTCGATGGTGATGAAATTTGGAGATTTGTATGAACAAATTTGCAAATTATCTTCACCAGTATGAAAAGTCATATTTCTTTCAGTCCTAATTAGAACCTACTTCGAAATGTTGACTTTTGGATCAATCTGTAAGTTGCAGGATATTTTCAGGTCTAGATATATAATATTTATAAGTGTACAGAACACCAATTGCAGCTGAAAGTCCACTCAAGGGCCTGCTGATGCACAGGCAGGAAACATAAACAGGGGTTAGGGAAGGCTACAAAGTTAGTCACAGTAAATTAACATGAATGAATACTGCATTTGAGATTGAGAGGGTGTGACTCCATAATTAAGGTGGTTGCATCACTGAGCTAAAATCAGAAAATGTGCTAAAATCAGACAATTCTATTCATTATAAATTCTCTTATCACTGTGAAATTTGGTAGGAAGGATTACTTCAGTGAGGGGTAGAAGCTATCCAAATTTCAGGAAAATCAAATTAAAAACAAGGAAGTTACAGACATTTAAATACTGGAGGAAGAATGACATTTTCTCCCAATGCAACTTTTTCTGCAGATGGAAACTAACTTCTGGAAGCAATATTACGAAATCTAGAAGTGCTCAGAAATTGAAATGTGGCCTGAAGAGATTTTGTGTTTTTATTTTTTGAAAATTCATTGTATAGTTTTGAAGTTCTGATGTTTTGAATTTCCCATTTTGGCAAATGGGAAGAGTGAGATTTTCTTTATGCCACTGTTTATGTTTATATGGCCATTCCTGTACGACGGTGAGCAGGTTTAATAAATGGATAATTGTGGTATGTCCGTGAGAAGGCTTAATTGATCCACAATTGTGGTACGTCTGTGAGAAGGCTTAATTCATGGACCATTAAGGCATGATGGTGAGCAGGCTTAATTGATGGGCAATCCTGGCCATTCCTGAATGACTGGGGGCAGGCTTAATTGACAGACCATTGCAGTATGATGGTAATCAGGCTTAACTTATTGGCAATTCTGGCCATTTCTGAATGACTGGTAGCAGGCTTAAATGACATACCATTTTATTTATTTATTTTATTTATTTAAAATTTATATCCCGCCCCTCCTGCCCACAGGGCAGCCTGGGGCAGTGAACAACATTCAATATTTTTTTTTAAAAAAACAATTTAAACAATTTAAAATACAATACAATGTGGGGAAACCCCCCCCACTCCTACCCCTCGCCAAAAGTCTGATGGAACAGCCAGGTCTTACACACATGTCGAAATAGCAGGCGGGGGAGCCAACCGAGCCTCCTCTGGGAGCGAATTCCACAGCAGAGGGGTGTCCACCAAAAAAGATCTAACATCGGTGGCTACCTGCTTCACCTGGGGAACCTCCAAAAAGGCTCCCACAGACGATCTCAAGGGTCGCACGAGCATATGCGGAGTGAGGCAGTCCCACAGATAGGCAGGGCCCAGGCCGTGAAGGGCTTTAAAGGTTAAAACCAGCACCTTGAACCTGGCCCGGTGCTTTATAGGCAGCCAGTGCAGAGTCTGGAGCACTGGTGTCATGTGCTCCCTGCGACCCACCTCCGTAAGGAGACCGGCCGCAGCATTCTGCACCAGCTGCAGTCTCTGGACCAGCTTCTCGGGCAGCCCCACGTAGAGCGCACTGCAGTAATCCAGCCTTGAGGTGATGAAGGCATGGATGACAGTGGTGAGGTTGGAGTCTGAGAGATGCGGCCAAAGCCGCCGGACAAAATGTAACTGCCGGAACATACTCCCCACCACGACCACAACCTGAAGTTCCAGGCTGAGCCGCGAATTGAGGAGCACACCCAGACTCCGCACTTGAGACACCATGGGCTGGTGAACCCCCCCAACAAGAGGAGATTCAACAACCGCCAGGTTCCCCAAGCCCTCGCCCACCAACATCACCTCCATCTTGTCAGGATTCAATTGCAGATGGCTCCACCTCATCCAAGCTCCCACAGATGACAGGCACTGGGAAAATAAGGAGACTGCATGGCCTGGGTCAATGGAAAAGGAGAGGTAGAGCTGAGTGTCATCAACATACTGATTGTGAGGGTACTGCATACTGATGACACTGCATGCCCTGAAACCCTCTCACAATCTCCCCTAACAGCTGCATATATATGTTAAACAAGAGGGGGGACAGAATGGCACCCTGCGGGACTCCATGTGTGAAGTCCCGGGGGGAAGACGTATGTTCTCCCAAGACCACCCGGTGAGTTCTCCTGGCCAGGAACAAACGAAACCAGTCCAAGACCCTTCTGCCAATTCCGGCACGGTCCCACAGGCGAGTCACCAACAACTCATGATCGACTGTGTCCAATGCAGCCAAAAGGTCTAGCAGGACCAGTAAGGCCTGACGACCCTGGTCCAACACCAGACGGAGATTGTCAACCAAGGCCACCAATACCGTCTCTGTACCATACCCAGGCCGAAACCCAGATTGGGAGGGATCAAGGAAACTGGTGCGGTCCAGATGCTGCTTGAGCTGCCATGCCACAGTCCGTTCAATAACCTTCCCTAAAAAGGGAAGGTTAGAGACAGGCTGATAGCTGTCAGGAGCATCAGTGTCAAGAGATGGTTTCTTGAGCAGGGGTCTAACCACAGCTTCCTTTAGGCAGTCAGGCACCCTGCCCTCCTGAAGGGAGACACTAACAACCCCAGCCAGCAACGGCCGTAATGTCTCCTGGATAGATTTCACCAGCCAGGACGGGCATGGATCTTTTTCACAAATAGTGGCACGAACAGATCCCAACAAGGACTCCACATCGGCAGGCGCCACCATTGCAGGCTTAATTGATGGGCAAGTCTGGTATGTCTGCGAGGAGGTTTAATTTACAGTCCATTGGTGTATGACCATGAGCATTTCTGTACAAAAATGCATAGGCTTTATTGATAGGCCATTGATGTAGAGTAGGGCAGAAACAAGTAGAATAGTATTTTTGAGTATTTCAGAGTATTTTAGGATTGGACTTGAGTTTCTGACGGCTCCTCAGTAATGCAATTAATACTTGGTACTTGGTATTCAGTACTCTGTATGCTGGCACTACCATGGTATTATCCATTGATTGTTTACCACATCTGAGCCAATCACAGTGCAAGACATCACATTAATCCCTTCCTCTACCCCTCCACCATATACAATATAAAAGCAGAGCCTCCATTTTCCTTCACTTTGTGGGTTGTAGGAGGTAAGCATCAGGTAAGCATTACTGAATCAAGACATTGCTGAGTATCGAATACTGTGACCATTTCTCAGGTTCTCAGTACTCTGTAAAACTGGATCGAATACCATAATGCTTGACTGAAACCAAATAAAACTGAATACAGAGTTTCAGCCCTACTGTAAAGCATTGTTGTAGCATCATGAGGAGAATTTATTGATGGCTCATTATTGTACATACCCAAGGAGGATTTTTTGAAAGGCCACTCCTCAGCAGGTGAAACTGACAAGGCACAAGGAATGCTGATTGGAAACAATAGAGATAACAGGAATGCCAACTGGAAATAATGGAGTGATGCGGATGCCATTAGTCTTTAATAGATAGTACACCAATAAAATGGCAGATGCTTATTAGAAACAAAAGGAGTGGGGGAGGAGCTGAAATGCCAAAGAAGTGGGGTTGTGACTGAAAAAAGACCAGGAGGGGGGGAAAGTGAGGAAGCCACAGAGATTAAATAAAAAAAGGAAGGAAAAGGGAGCTGCATGGAATGACAGGTAGCAGACCATTTGGCACATCTGGAATTATGTGGGTCTTGGGAGGAATGACGAGCATGAGTCCATGGGAGAGGATTGAATCAGGTGGTTTGGCAGAATGACAGGAAGGATGACAGTGGAAGTGACTGGAGTGATGAGGGGCTGGGTGAAACAAGGGGCAGGAGGCTACCAGGATCAAGTGGAAACGTGGGGAACAGAGTGGAGTGATAGGTAGGAGGTCTCCACAAACAGCTGAAATGACAGAGGGATGGGTGTAATGAGAGGTACAAGGCCATCGTGAGTGGGTGGAAGAGGTGACAGGTATGAAGACATCAAGAACAGCTGAAATAGAGGGGCAAGATGGAATAATGGGTATGAGGCCATTGGGAGCAGCTGAAATGACAAAGAGCTGGGTGGAATGACACAGAAAATGCTACTGGGAGTGGTTGAAATGATGAGGATCTGGGAGAAATTATGGATATGAAGATATCGGGAGTGGCTGGAATCATGGGGGCTGAGTGGAATTATGGGTATGAGGACACCAGAAGCAGCTGAAGTGACAAGGGGCTGGGTGAAATGATGGGTAAGGGGCCACCAGGAGCAACTGGGATCAAGAAGGGCAGAGTAGAATGATAGGTAAAAGGTCTTCAGAAGTGGCTGAAATTACAGGGGTGTGTGTGAAATGACAGGTCCGAGGCCATTGGGAGTGGCTGAAATGAAGGGGGGCTGGATGTAATGACGGGTAGGAGGATACTGGGAGCAACTGGAATCAGGGGAGCAGAGTGGAATGATGTGTAAGAAGTGTCCAGGAGCAGTTGAAATGATGGGGGAGGTAAGAGGTCTGATGAGGTCAGGGTGGAATGATGGGCTAGATGCCATCTGGAGCAGATGAAATGACGAAGAACTGGGTGGAATGAAGGGTACGAGGACATAAGTACCATCTGAAATGATGGGGAACTAGGTGTAATGATACATGAGTGACCAGTGGGAGTTGCTGGAATGAGTGGGGGGTGGGCGGCTGTGTGGAATGATGGGTATGATGAATCTACCTGGAGTACGTGTAATGGTGGCCGCACCTAGGCTGTGGAACTCCCTCCCGATAGAGGCTCGTTTATCCTGGACCTCCCCTCTTTCTGAAGATCATGTAAGACCTGGTTGTTCTGCCGGGCTTTCAAGGATGGGGGAGGATGTAGGGGGGTTGGGATGGTATATTTATTTATTGCCTTTAGCATTTAGCCTTTTTAGCAATTTTAATATTATAATACTTTGTTTTATGTATTTTATTGTATTTTTTATATGGTGTTGCCGCTCCGAGTTGCCATTGTGCAGGAGGATATGAGGTAGGAAAGTAATAAATAAATAAATAAATAAATAAATAAATAATAATAATAATAATAATAATAATAATAATAATAATAATAATAATAAATGATAGAATGACATGTAAGAGGCAACCAGGAGCAGTTGGAATGATGGAAAGTTGGGTAGAATGACAGGTATGAGCCCATCAGAAGCAGCTGAAATGTCAGAGAATGGAGTGTTCAAGAAGGCTTGGAATGGCTGGAATGACAGGGGGCTGGGTGTAAATGATGGGTAGGAGGCAATTGGGAGCATCTGAAATGATGGGGAGCTGGATGGAATGATGGATGCAAGGACTTATCCTCCCTAAATGTCTTTCCATGTCCTCTCTGTGACTTTCTCATTCCCCCCCCCCTTCCTGATGAAGGGATAGAGTGAAGAGAAAGACTGTATGCAGTTATATGCACTGAGGAATTTAAAGTGAGTTGGATAGAATTTCCTTAGGTATTTAATAGATAGGTCTAAACCGAATAGTACTTCTGGTTATTCGGACCGATTTTTGAAGTTCTCAATAGTCAGTCCGAGTACTCAGAGGCAATTTGGTGTTCTTGCCGAAGCTTTGGACTTCGGAGACTGAAGCACAGAATGTCAGGAAACTTCAGAAAGTTGTTGCATAGTTCTTGAACCCACAGCCAAAGCACTACCCAGAAAAGCACTGCCCAGAAAAGCACTGCCCAGAAAAGCAGGCTAGCAAGAGTGGGACAATCACTCCAAGAGACAACCCCGCCCCCAAAAGTGCAGCTGCATGAAGAAATAATATATTTTTTAAAAACTGTAGTGTACCCACAGCATGACCCACCATCAGCAGTGAATGCACTACTTTATCATAATGCCAACCAAGCAGTGCACAAAAATGCAAGCTAGCAAGGAACATTTGCTCAAGAAGAATACAACAACCCCAGCAAAACAGTCTGCAACTGCATGGAGAAATAATTCCCACCAAAAAAGCCAGCAAGCACAGGCCCCAGCAGCAGTCACAAAATTAAGAAACTAAACATTCACCCTCTTCCTTGGCATGGCACTGTGGCAATGGTAACTTGAACAGACCAAGCAAACTCAGGAAGTCGAACCAGGTAGATAGATCCTCATGGAGCCAAGTGCCAACCAAGCAGCAGGTAGCAATGTGGCACCCAAATTTTTTTAAAAAAAGAAAACGGCACTGCATGGTAAAGGGTAATGTAACCCCCATCCCCCAGCATTGGCCTTATGTCTTTATGGACAGGACAGGCACCTCTCCCCACCCGATTACTTATAGATCCAGCAGTACTGTAGCATGCAGAGCAGTTAAACTCATCAAAGAAAATGGACACAATGGCTGCAGTTCAGACACTTTTATTTGCCCTGCCAGCTGATTCAAAAGCTGACCATCTGACTTGGCCAGCCAATCAGAACTTGCTATCTGGCTTACCATCACTCAATTGCCCCCTCCAATACCCCCCCTCCTTCCAAATATGGCACTAAGTTTCATTTCCAGAAAAAGCTCAACTGTCCACCAGCCCCCCATGCACTCAGAGGTTTCTGAAGTTTCTGAAGTTTTCTGAATAATGGTCTTGGTACTCGAAACTTCGGAATTCACCTTTCCTAACCAAATACCTTAGTATTCGGCAAATTTCAAAGTTTTCCAAAGAGGACTTCTTTTCAGCCCTAGTAATGGACAAGGATAAGAACACAAGAACATAAGAAGTGCCCATACTGGGTCAAACCCATGGTTCATCAAGTCCAGCATCCTCTCTCCAATGGCAGCTACAAGGGAAATGCCCCAATGAGGAGGGGTCTGCAAAGCAGCAGCATCCCCCTTGAAGTTCCTCCTCTTTCTCCTGGTGAAATTAATGAAGTTGCTCCGAAGTATATATGTTGCAATAAAGAAGACTTGGGATATCAGGGGAAACCTGACCCAGAGGGGTGACATGAGTTCATACACCATGAGAGATGAAACCCATTAACTTCACTGGAGTGAGTAAACACAGATTCAGATTAGAGTAGAAAGTTAAAGAGTTTATTTACCAGAATCATTGCAAATTAGAGATATGTCCCTACAGAAGGCTTCAGAAAACAGGGAGTAAAGGAGAAGTGGTGTAGGAGTGCTCCAAACATGCTGTGTCAGCAATTATTGTTCAAGACTAGTGCTGAAACTGGGTCTTCAGAAAATTTAGGAAATCACCAAAGATTCTGGTCTTCAGTTTGGAATGTCCGAGTTCCGAAGACCAAGGCCGTTCTTCGGAAAACTTCAGAAGCTGCTGCGTATGTGGCTGGAGTTGAGCTTCTCGAAATGAAGCTTCGTGCCATAATTGGTAGGAGGGGGGGTATGGGAGGGGACAGTTGAGTGATGGTAAACCAGATGGCAAGTTGTAATTGACTGGCCAAGCCAGGTGGCAAGCTTTGATTGGTTTGCAGGGTGAAATAAAAGTGGCTGCACAGCCATTTTCTATGTCTTTGATGAATTTGGCTGTGTGCCACAATGCTGATCTGTGAGTAATCAGCTGGTGGGGAGGCGTGCCTGGTCTGGTATGGCATGGCATGGTTGGACCTGTCCTGTCCATAGGGCCAAGGCTGGGGAATGGGGTAGGGCTGAAATGGAAAGCCGCCACAGTAGCTGTTTCCGACAGAAAGAGCTCTTTGCCAATGAGCGGTATGGTGTGATAAAGATGTTCAAATCCGCTACTTTTGTCTGTGATCTTCCACAGTTTCCACCAGCACTTTCCGACATGCGGTTATGGTGAGAAAGTAGTGGAACAATGTTTCTTCTGACACTTTCTGAGATTATTATGATACTTTCTGAGATTATTCCCACACTTTCTGAGATTATTTTCCGACACTTTTCAGAAAAGCTTCAGAAAGTCGCAGGCAGTTCCAAAATGGCTGAATGAAATATCAGTGCATAAAAAGGAGTTGCCACTTCATCCCTAGAATGGGGTTTACGTTCTCCACCATGCCATTCTTTTTTAAAAAATGAATGAATAAATAACTAGGTACCAGTGCCACATTGCTGCTGCCTGCTGCTTGGTTGACAGCACCATGAGGCAGAAGGATCTCTCTGTCTGAATCCATGTCCCGTTGCCTGTGCTGTTCAAGTTACCAGCACCATGCACCACACCAATCAATGCCATGTCTTTTTTAAAACAAATAAGCGTGTGCCACTGCTGTTAGCATTGCTTGGCAGGTACCATGAGGGTATCTCTCTGTATGGCTCCCCTTGCCCGGGCTGTTCAAGTTACCAGCACCACACCATGCCACTCATGCCATGCCATGCCATGCCATGCATTTTTAAAAAATAAGTGGATGCCCCGGTGTGTGTGTGTGTGTGTGTGTTTGTTTGTGTGAATGTCTGGTTTCTTTCTTGTGGTTGTTATAATAATTATGTCAGCTGGGCTGGCTGGCTTTTGGTGGGATTTCTCCATGCAGTTGCACACTGTTTTGTGGGGTTGTGTGTTGTCCTCTTTCTTACAAAGGCTGTGGCTGTCACATGGCACAGGAGACCGTAATTGTAAAATGTAAGTTAACTGTAACTTCTACTGTTCTTCCTGCTGCTTGGCACCATGAGGCCAGAGGGATCTTTCTGCCTGGGTCCACTTCCCGTTTCCTAGACTGTTCAATTTACCAGTGCCACAGTACCAATGCTATGCCTTTTTAAAAAAAATAAGTGGGTGCCCTTAGGGTGTGTGTGTGTGTGTGTGTGTGTGTGAATGTCTAGTTTCTTTCTTGTGGTGGGTATTATAATATGTCTGCTGGGCTGGCTGGTTTTGGTGGAATTTCTGTATGCAGTTGCACTGTTTTGGGGGGTTGTTCTATTCTTCTCGAGTGAATGTCCCACTCTTGCTAGCCTGCTTTTCTGTACACTGCTTGGTTGGCATAATTATTTTAAAGTGGGTGCACTCACTGCTGATGGTGGGCCATGCTGCAGATATACTACTTTTGGCTTTTTAAAATTTCTGCATGCAGTTGCACTTTTGTGGGGTTGTCTTCTTGAGTGATTGTCCCACTCTTGCCTGCTTTTCTGGGTAGAGCTTTGACTGTGGGTTCAAGAACATTCCACAATGTGATGACCAGTTGGGGCACTGTGGGAATACTTTCAAATTTCTTTCTGGTAAATGGTGTGTGGGGAGGGGGCTTGGCTTGCGTAGGTGGACTTGGAACACACAATGGAGGCTTTCTTGGCACCGAGTAGTTCCAAGTTTCCATGATTCTGAGTTTTGAAGTTCCAAGTATTTCCGAGGTTCTGAATTCAGAGTTCTGAATTCTGGGTCCTTGGAAAAAGTTCTGAAGTGCTGCCTAGTATCTGGTCCGAGTACCTGGAACTTTGGAATTCAGTCCGAGTACCCAGAAATACTATTTGGTACAGCTCTACTTAAGAGTGATCACTCACCTTTAGACTTCCTGGAAAAGCAGATCTTCTGAGGTGAGGGTATGCTATTTTGGGTGTTTACAGATGGATGGACTGCCCCAGTGCTGGCCATTGCTTCAGGTAACACCATAGAGTTGAAGGCACCAGTGGAGAGGGGTTGTGTGTGTGCCACGCAGGTAGACTGTGGCCCAGGAAACACACTGGGTCTGTCTGAAGCGGACCCAGGCATGGCTGGGAGTGGCTGGACATGGGGGTGAACCTCTGGAGCAGTCCCATATCCTGTAACACCCATTGTAGCAATGGGACACTTAGAAATATGTGTCAAGAAAGGCCATTCCAAAATAAAAAACTGTACTTAGTCCACGTGGGGGGCTATGGAGCAACAAAGAGTCAGTGAAGAAGCAGGGGGATCTGATTGTCAGCAGCAGTACTACCATCAGTTCTCCCACACCCACAATACAATATAGTACTCCAGTGCATGGACATTCTAAGTCAAATATTTGTCTGCCATTAATCACCTGTGCATTGAGCAGATGCACTTCTGCTGCCTGAGAAAGGTGCTATAAATTGTCATGCTCCAACAGCCAGAGCCTAGGAGGGGGTGGAGGGGAAGGTAGGGTTCCAGCGGCTGGAGTCTGAGGAAAGGGAGGAGGGGAAGGTAGGTTGGTGGGGAGAAAGGAAAAGGCGGCATGAGGAGTAGCAAGGAAACTTCTCAGCCGCTCTCCAATACCAAGGAGATGAAGTGCTCAGCATAGAAACAAGGCAAGTTGGTCTAAGAAAGCATATGGTTTATCATTGAGGTTGAGGGATAGGGAATTGGGGAGAGGGAGTCCAGGAACTGGGAGTAGGGAAACTGAGGCAAGGAGTGAGGGACCAAGGGCAAGGAACCTGAGACATGGGGCGAGGGACCAAACTCAAGGAATGGGAAACCAGAGGCAGGGAGCAAGGGCACCAGGGGCAAGGGAGCCAGAGTTGAGGCAACAGGGATCCAGAGGCGGGGGAGCCACAGGCGAGGCAATGGGGAGCCAGAGGCGGGGGAGCCAGAGGTGAGGCAATGGCGAACCAGAGGTGGGGGAGCCAGAGGCGAGGCAACGGGGAGCAGCATGGAACTAGAGGCAGGAAGTTGGGGGTTCAAAGGAAGGTCCTTGTGGAATCAAGGCCAAGAGAAGGGGCCAGAAAGGTTACAAAGGGACCCAAGAGGAAACCATAGGACAGGGCTTATCCTGTGGACAGACAGATAATTGAGAACAAGACACATGGTGGGGATTTCAGGGCATAGGGGAAATCATCAAACATGGAGACAGGACTGGGTGTGAATGGGGGAGGGATCTGGGCAAGACAAGCCCCACACACGAGGGATACAAGTGAGACAAGTACCAGCACAAAAGTGGAGGAGGGGGGCTACACTCACTAGGGACATAAAAGGGAGAACAGCACGTGGACACTTACCAACACCAAGACAAACAAAAGTGCAAACCAAGCGCAAGCAGGAAGGAGAGGAGACACATGGAAGTGGGCCAAGCAAGAGCCAGGGAGGACTGACCAGAAGCTCCATGCCCATCACAGCCCTCAGCTGCCCTAAATACCATACAGAGCCAATCAGGCTGTGGCAGGTGTGCATAGGGCACAGGGTGGGGGAGAGAGGCAAAACAACAAGAGAAGGAAGGAAGCCGCTCCCTAAGGTAGTCTGCCAGTGGTGCGGTTGTCGGTGCACTCCATAGATAAGTCCCAAGGCTGGGGGTTTGAGGCCCAGTCCTGACAGTACCTCCTCCTCCAACCCCCTCCCCCCCCAGCACGAGCATCCATGGGTGGAGGGCCAAAAATGCAGGATGAGGAGTGATGACCCCAAACCCCGCTACCACAAGGAGCTCAAGGCCCTTCCATGGCCTTTTTAGGTGTATATATAGGCCACCCAGGAGAAGGAACAAAAGGGAGGAGCACAGAACCAAGCAGGGCAGGGGAAGGCCAAGGTCCTAAGTAAGGCCCACAAAGGGACACACAGCCGAGGGGGTGGTAATAGGGCAGTAGACAGAACCATGTGTCATTTACCAGTGTCCCCCATAGGTGGAAGGGGTATACTGGAATACCCAGACAAATGGTATGAGAAGGAAGTTCTGGTTGAGGCCAGGCCAGTGGAAGAGGCCCCAATAAAGAGGGAGGGGTTCCATGGGCAACGTCAGGGGCACGGGGTCCAGGGGAAGTGCGCAGTCCATGTTGACAATCACCGGGATCCGAGGGGCTGATCTGATGCCGGTGGGTGTCTGGAGCTGTCAGTGGGTATCCCAGCATCGATCTCTTTGTGCTAGGGGTATCGAGAACCTTGGAAGACTCCAAGTTAAACTTCATCTCCGGCGATGGAGGAGGAGTCAATGTCTCAGATGGTGTACAAGATGCGGGGTAACTGTGGAAGAGTACCCTGGTAACGGTCCTGGTAGCTGGGAGAGGCGGAGCTGACGGCATTGCAGATCCATCACAGATGGCACTCCTCTTAATGCAACTCAGCAGCTCCTTCGAGGATATTGCTGCAGAATTGGTGGGAGGAAGTAGTTCTTCCGTGGCAACATGTCCTAGCGGGGGTGGCATGGTCGGGTTGGTGTCCGATGCAGGGGGCCTCTTAGAGAACAAGGTAGCCTTGTTAGAACAGGTCTGGACTGATGGGGGGGAGTCAACTGGGGGGGGCTTAGTGATGATGCCGGGCCTCAGGGTTTCCCCAACCCTCCTGGGTAACCCATCTGACAAGGCTGAGGCCGGGAGGGAAACACTAGCACCCGCACGTATCCAGGGGTACAGTCTGTCCCAGAAGGGGCAATGGGTGGGATACCTGTAGCATGACAGGGAAGTCGGTAGCAGGGGCGTCTTCCCTACCGCCCACCTGCTCTTGTGGAGAGGACTTCAGTGAGGGACAGGGACAGCTGAGCACTCCCACTGAGATGGAGCTCGTTTCTGTGGGTGACGGCGGTTGCCGATGCTGCTGAGATGCCCAATCGTGATGACCTTGTAGGTTTTTTCTCTGGCCCTGCAAGGTCCAATTCCAGGGAAGGCGGGGCAGGGACATCCACATGGGTACCGGGGGCACCTGTCAGGAGCCCACCCAGGAGTCTTAAAAGTCGAGTTATCCAGGTCAGTAGGTCTATATCCCAATCAGACCTAGAAGGCGTGTTTGGCTCCAGGGACCACATGTCTATTCTGCAGCCTGAAGTCCTTTTCTGGGCAGACCGTAAGCCACAACCAGCCAATACTGGAACCCGGGTTCTGGGGCAATGAACTAGAACCCACACAGTCTCAAACATTGGTGTAAAGGCTGGGTAGCACTGGGATGCTAGCCACCCTGCCAAAAGGATTGCCGGTCCGGTAGGCCAAGGACTACGTAGCAATGTACCTGGTCTAGTTGACTGGACAGACTTCACGGGTGCACTCATCACAGGAGCCGCTGTTGGTCGGGCGATTGTTGCTGGAGGAAGGAGCCCAAGGATGTCACTACCGACATTGGTTCTGAGCTGGGTAGTGGTGGCTGGGCAGGGGGAACACATGGGCTCAGGGACTGGGTCACCAGGACCAATTCCTCAACCAAGGACTTGGTCACTTTGGCGGCTGTCTGGGCCAAAAAGTCATGGACCCGGACATAGTTTGCCCACATGGCAGGGGTAAGTTCCATTTCTGTAGGTTCTCCCTGCAGGACGGCATTTATCCTGTGGAAATCAAAGCATACCAATACCGAGGGCTCTTGTATAACCGAGGCCTTCCTCAGATGGGTGTCCCTGGTGCTAGCTGGCATCATGATGAGAGATATCAACCCCAGGGTTTACCAAGCTGTGGCAAGGATACGGGGCAGGGAGTTTGGGTGGAGCTTACTGTCACACTCAGATGGCTGGAGCCTTGGAGGGGGAGGAGGGGAAGGTAGGGTTCCTGCGGCCAGAGACTGAGGAAAGGTAGGAGGGGAAGGTAGGTTAGTGGGGAGAAAGGAAAAGGCGGCACGAGAAGTAGCAAGGAAACTTCTCAGCCACTCTCCGATACCAAGGAGATGAAGTGCTTAGCTTAGAAACAAGACAAGCTGGTCTAAGAAAGCATACGGTTCATCATCAAGGTTTGAGGGACAGGGAATTGGGGAGAGGGAGTCCAGGAATCAGGAGTAGGGAACCTGAGACAGGGAGTGAGAGACCCAAGGCAAGGAACAGGGAACCAGAGGCGGGGGATCCAGAGACGAGGCAACGGGGAGTGGCACGGAACTAGAGGCAGGAAGCTGGGGGTTCAAAGGAAGGTCCTTGTGGAATCGAGGCCAAGAGAAGGGGCCAGCAAGGTTATAGAGGAACCTAGGAGGAAACCGCAGGACAGGGCTTATCCTGTGGAGAAACAGACAATAGAGAGCAAGACACATGGTGGGGATTTCAGGGCATAGGGAAAACCAACAAACATGGAGACAGGACTGGGTGTGAATGGGGGAGGGATCTGGGCAAGACAAGCCCCACACACAAGGGATACAAACGAGACAATTACCAGCACAAAAGTGGAGGAAGGGGGCTACACGCACTAGGGACATAAAAGGGGGAACAACACACAGAGACTTACCAACACAAGTGCAAACTGAGCGCAAGCAGGAAGGAGAGAGAAGAAGGAATTAAGCCATTCCCTACAGTAGTCTACCAGTGGCACAGGAGGCAGGGTGCTCCCTAGATAAGTCCCAAGGCTGGGGGTTTGAGGCCCAGCCCTGCCATAAATATAGAAATTGTGGCCATAGTGAAGATTTAGTTTAGTTTAATCAACATTTTTAACCTGCCCCCTTCTGCCAAATGGTAGCTCTGGGTGGCATACAATACATAATAACATAATATAAAATACAGAATACAATATAAAAACAGTAAAAAATTACCAAACAGGTGAGACACAACTAAAACTCACTACCTCCCACAAAAGAAAGAAACCCCACCACCGACTACCCATCTCCCTCGCTAAATGCCTGGAAAAAGCCAGGTCTTGCATTAACTTCAGAAGGAAGGGAAGTACAGAGAAAGGTGAATCTCCACTGGGAGGAAGTTTCACAGTCGTGGGGCGGCCACCGAGAATGTCCTCTTCAATGTTGCCACCCGGCAGACTTGGGGGATCTCTAAGAGGGCACCCCCGTCCAACCACAGGGGCCAATCCAGGACATGAGGGGTGAGGCAGTTCTGCAGATACGCAGGGCCCAGGACATATAGGGCTTTAAAGGTAATAACCAACACCTTGAATCGAGTCCAGAAGACTATAGGCAGCCAGTGCAGGGAACAGAGCACCGGTGTTATGTAAAGTCACCCATTTCACTTCTTGACACCCCATCCCTGTCAGGAGATGGGCTGCCACATTCTGCACCAGCTGCAGTCTCCAGGTCATCACCAAGAGTAGCCCCACGTAGAGTGTGTTGCAGTAGTCCTGTCTCGAAGTGATGAATGCATCGATAACGGTGGCCACATTGGAGCCTGAGATATAAGACTGATGACAACAGACTACATGTAACTTGGAAAAAGCACTCATCATGACAGATTCCACATGAACTTCCAGGCAGAGCTGCGTGTCAAGAAGCGCTCCCAGACTCCAAACCTGCGGGACCAGTCCCTTGCCCCTTCCCACCAACATCACCTCCGTCTTGTCAGGATTCAGCTTCAGATGACTCGTCCTGATCCAAAGACTGCCAGGCCTGGGTCAGATGAAAACAAGAGGTAAATCTGGGTGTCATCAGCATACTGATGACACCCAGCTTCAACCCCTCTCACAATCTCGCCCAAGGGCTGCATGTACAAGTTGAACACAAGAGGGGACAGAACGGATCCCTGCGAAACTCCACACTGAGATCCCGGGGGATGGCATAAATTCCCACAGAACCACAGGGTGACTTCTACCAGCCAGAAAAGATAGGAACCATTCAAGAACAGTTACGCCCACCCCAGCACAGTCCTGCAGACAAGTGACCAACATCTCATGGTCAATCATGTCAAAAGTCACTGACGGATCTAACAAAATCAGAAAAGTGGACTGACATCGGTTCAGCTACTGGTACAGATTGTCTATCAAGGCCACAAGTGCAGTCTCAGTGCCATAGCCTAGATGAAGCCTTACTTTGAGGGATCAAGGAAACCGATGCGGTCCAGATGCCCCTGGAGCTGCTGGGCCACCACCCATTCAATAACCTTCCCTAAAAAGTGAAGCTTAGAGACTGGCTGATAACTGGCAAGGGAGTCAATGTCAAGAGATGGCTTCTTGACTAAAGGTTGCATCACAGCCTCCTTCAGACATCCTGTGACCTTGCCCTCCACAAGATGGAGATCAAATACATAATTCTGGTGCAGGGTGGAGCTTGCTGTCCTCAGCTTCAGTGTTCCCACAACCTGCAGAGATTGGGACTGAAAGACCAAAGCAAAGCATGGGTGCATGGACCCTAAGACCACTTTCAGACATGCCCCTCCCTCCCCCCTCCCCACCCATGTGCATATTCTGCCTGCAAGGGGAATGCACAGTCAGGATATGCGCAGGGATCGGCTGACCTGAAAGCCCCCTCCGCCCCCTTCGCATGGCTTTGCCAGCAGATATGTGCAGGGATGCAGAACTCAAAATGGCAGTCAGCCTGCACATGCGCAGTGGAAATTTTGTGTATGAACAGACCGACTGCCCTTTTCCAAAATGGCGGTGATGCTGCTGCCATTTTGGAAAAGGGCGTAGACTCGTCTGGCAGCCATTTTTTGCATGCACAACAATTTTTCATTTTTAAATTATTTTTTATTTTTTAACTAAAACAAATTAAAGCAAATTAATATTGCATCCTTATTCATTCTTTTTCAGGTCAATAGTAATGACTTCCGAGTCTTAAAAAAAATATGAAAAACTGCATACCCTAAAAAACGTGATTGAGCAGTAAATCAGAATTGTGAGAAGTGGACCTGTATCTATGGGTAAAATCAACTGTGATGGCAGCATGCCACTGTTATGACTCAGGTCAGGATGCTGATAATGACACAATCCAGACCAGTTGGATGGCACAAGTGTACTGGTGCCTGGGTCATCAGGGAGGGTGGTAAGCCTCATGAATGTGAGGCCGGCCACCCCTGCCCCACTTTGTCCTGGCCTCTGGGATCACACTCTGGTCGCTTTGCCCTGGTCTCTGGAATCACAGCCTGGGTCAGATGTGAACACGGCCCCGGGCAATTGTGTAGGCCAGAACTGAGCCAGAGCATGACAGAGTAGGCCAAAGCCATTGTGTCTGTTTTTACCCTGTGTTACACATGTGCTATGTACTGGGTTCTTGGTATAGGTGTCCTGGCAGCTTCTGCAGAACACTTCTAGCTCTACCTTAACTGAGTTGGAGGGACAGCGCC
>QEPC01005304.1:123146-144022 GCA_003113815.1 Sphenodon punctatus
CCTGTCTGGCTCCCCTTACTACTTCTATAGGCTGTGAGAGGTTCCCTTGTCTATTTGTTCTGACCTGGAGGGATGTATTAGCATAGATTGCCTGGATCAAATATAGCAATCTGAGGTCAATCTGATATCTTAGCAATTTTTCCCATAGTCTCTCCCTGTTCACAGAATCGAAAGCCATCTTTAGATCTACAAAACAGACTGGAGTCTAGGGATTGCATCCAAAACACAGACGAGTTCTAGTAAATTAGACTCCCAGGGAAGAGCTCCCGAGAGAGTACCTAAATGACATATATTGGTGTACTTGGCCCTATCCATGTTATCATGGAATATTTTGGGTTGGAGGAACAAAGTAGAAGATCCATACTTTTTGGACAACCTTATACATTATGATTGTATCCTCCTCCAGGAAACTTAGCTAGTGGGGGGTTTTCAAGTTAAGGGTTTTGAGGTTTTTTCATTCCCGGCAGCGACTCCAGCCATGAAGACTAAGGGTAGACCAAGTGGAGGACTTGCATTCTTAGTAGCGGTGCCTTTACTTGCTACAGTCTCCCTAGATAATGACCACCCCCCTTTTTTGTGAATTGGAGGATGGTTTTGTCCCACAAACTTGCAGTCATATTGGTAAATGTGTATATCCCCCCAATGACCTCCCCTTATTATGAGGATGCTGCATGGAACCATTTGGAAGAAGCAGTACTTAGGTTAAGAGATATGTACCCGGCTGAGGTTTTTTTCATTGCGGGCGATTTTAATGCCGGCACGGGAGAACCCCCTTAGTTGAAAAAAGGATACCGTTGGACCTACATATGTACCAGATGTTCTGTCCTGGAATAGGATTTCTAGCAATAGAACCACTAATAGAGCAGGAATACGGTTTTTAAATTTTGTCGAGGCAGCAGAATTATTAATTTTGAATGGAGGTATGTCTGGAGATCTATGGGGAGATTAAACATTCGTCTCACACCAAGGTAGAAATGTTATAGATTATGTGTTGGTTTCTGCACCACTTCTTCCTCAAGTGGTTGATTTTGCAGTATTGGCAATATCGGATTCTGATCATTTCCCCTTGATAACCTGGATTAAATTGCCTTCTGATTTGGGAGCAGAGGCTCAAGAGGCCTCGATGGAGGTACTTTCTTTGCCCTTGGAAGTTCCTCCACAGAGGAGAGTTAAATGGTCTTCCCAGATCCAAGAATCCAAGAATCTATAGCAGATTTGTTATCACCCCACATTCTAGAAACAAAATTACCAACAAGCCCCAGAAATTTTTTTACAGGCATATGAAGACCTTCTCATTATGTTGTATCCATTATTAGTGACCCGGGGGACAAATATTGCAGCCCTCTACCTGGAGTGCTGCCTTTCCCCAATCCAAGACATGGTATGGCAAGGTGCAATTAATTACTGGCTTTGCCTAACTTTTAAAAAGGCAGCACCACTGTCCCAGTCAATTCTAAAAGAGAAGTTCCCAAATAAATGGGCTGAGGAGGTGGTAAACTGAATAAGACACTTGGGTTTTAGCCCGGAAATCCTTGTTTCGGTAGGATTCAGTGGGGCAAAAAAGTGAATGAGAGAGAGTCTGAAAGCCGGCTCTCAGCAGGATTTTGTGCCTCAGTGGGGTCCAGTAGGGCTCTCAGAAATTATTCTTTGATTATCAACAGGAATGGTTCTCCTATGCCCTATTTGGATAGGAATCTGGCTCAGAGAAATAGAAGGTTATTCTTCTTAGCCACAATTAACGCCTTCCCATCAGCATTGCTTGAAGGAAGATACAGAGTTACTCTCCTGGCTGAACTGCTGTGACACTGCTCACTTAATTGTATTGACTCCATGGATCATATTTTATTGGATTGTCCCATTTTTTGGGACTCGTGGGAAGTATATATCTCCACTTATTTGTTTGTTTATTTATTTTATCATATTTATATGCCACCCCCTCATGCCTATGGCATCTCGAGGCAGCTTCCAACAGAGATAAAAGTTTAAAATAAATTGACATAAAAATTCACAATGATTAAAACAAAAAACTTTTTAAAAAACCCTCTCCCAATTATCCCCCAGCCCCACCCCCAAAGGCCTGGGAGAACAGCCATGTCTTACAGGCCCAACAGAAGACCAACAGACTTGGGACCAGGTGGGCTTCCTCCGGGAGGGAGTTCACAACCGTGACCCTGCCACCAAGAATGCCCTCTCCATTGTGCCCCCCCGCCTTACGTGGGGGACCTCCAGGAAGGCGCCCCCAGTGGACCGAAGGGGCCGTCCTGAGTCGCAGAAGGTGAGGCGGTCCCTGAGATATCCGGGGCCGAGACCATCCAGGGCTTTATAGATCAAAATCAACACCTTGAATCTGGCTTGGTACATTACAGGCAGCCAGTGCAGCACACGGAGCACAGGTGTAATATGCTCTCGCTGACCGGTCTCCGTTAAGAGACGGGCTGCTGCATTCTGCACTAGCTGACACCTCTGGTCCAGCCTTAAGGGAAGCCCCACATAGAGCGCGTTACAGAAGTCCAACCTTGAGGTGATGAAGGCATGGATCAAGGTGGCTAGGTCGGGCATGGAGGTGTATGGGTGCAGCCTCCACAGCAGATACAGCTGGCGGAAAGCTGCCTTCACCAGCGCATCCACCTGTTGGTCCAGGTGGATACCTGAAACCAATAACACCCCCAGACTCCTTACTTGTTGGGCCATGGAGGGACGTACCCCCTCCATGAGGGCCCTCCCCTACCCACCACCATCACCTCTGTCTTATCAGGATTGAGCCTCAGTCTGCTCTGCCACAACCATCTCGCGATGGCCTCCAAACACTGGGATAGCACAGAGATGGCAGGACCTGAGTCAGTTTAAAAAGAGAGGTAAAGCTGGGTGTCATCAGCATATTGGTGGCAACGCACACCAAACCCTCTCACAATCTCGCCCAAGGGCTGCATATACACATTAAACAATAAAGAATACAAGATTGAACCTTGCAGAATGCCACAGTCTAGGGCCCGGGGGCTAGATGTCTCTGCCCCCAGGACAACCCGCTGGGTCCTCCCTGAGAGAAATGACTGGAACCATCCTAAGACAGTCCCATCCAGTCCCCCCAGGCCACGCAATTGTCTCAACAGCAGCCCATGGTCCACTGTGTCAAACGCAGCCGAGAGATCTAGCAGGACCAATAATGTTGAATGTCCTGCATCCATCTCCCAGTGGAGATTGTCGACCAAGGCCACCAATGCCATCTCTGTACCATAGCCGGGGAGAAACCCAGATTGAAACTGGTCAAAGAAACCGATGCTGTCAAGGTGAACCTCGAGCTGCAAAGCCACTGCCCGTTCAATAACCTTCCCTAAAAAGGGGAGGTTAGAGATGGGACTGCAGTTGGCAAGAGCATCGACATCCAACGATGGCTTCTTCAGCAGGGGGTGCACCATGGCCTCCTTGAGACCGGGTGGCAGTCTCTCCTGCCAAAGGGATGCGTTAACCACCCCCACCAACACCGTTCCCAATGTCTCCATGGAGGCTTTCACCAACCAGGACGGGCAAGGATATAATTCACAACTCAACGAGTGGCTCTAACAGATTCCAGGACATCCACAGCATCGGCTGGCATCACTTCCTGAAACTCATCCCAGAAAGATGGACATGATGGGTCCTCCATCAGCTCACGCTCCACCTCTACTGTTCCTAATCCAGTGTCGAAATTGCTCTGGATCTGAGTAATCTTGTCTCCAAAGTAGGTTGCAAACTTCTCACAGCAGGCCTGGGACAAGTCCCTGTTCAGGCGGAGGGAGGCCAGACTGACCAGCCCCACACCACCCAAAACAGCTCTGCTGGAAGTGACTTTGCAGAAGCTATGAAGCTGGCAAAGAATTCTTTCTTTGCCACCCTAACAGCCTCAATGTAGGACCACAAATGGACCCTACAGAGAAGTCGGTTGAATTCATCACGAGTCCGACGCCAGCGTCGCTCCAGTCTCTTTCCTACCTGCTTCATACACCACATCCCCTCAGTAAACCAAGGGGCCCTGTGGTGACGAGACAGGGGCAGGAGGCATTTCAGAGCCAGCCTGTCAATAGCCTCCCTGAGCAAAATATTCCATGCTCGGATGAGTTCATCAACAGAGCGGCCATCGTAAATCAGGGTTATATCCCCCAGGGCCTCCTGGAACCGCTGAGCTTCCATCAGCCTCTGGGGGCGGACCAACCTAACTGGTCCAACCCCCTTCTGGAGGTGGTGCACTAAGAGACTGGCCTGAAGGAGATAATGATCTGTCTATGACAAGGACATAACTTTTAAATCCCCCACTACTGGATCACCCACCTCAAGGCCAGAACAGAACACCAGGTCAAGGATATGCGCCCCCCCACCACATGGGTCAGGCAAGTGACAACCTGGACAAGTTCATGGTTGCCATGGTGACCATGAACTCTCACTCTGCTCCCACAAGGCCGGCATCGGCATGGGCATTAAAGTCCCCTAGGACCAAAGTCCTGGAGGAGTTCAGCGTCACCACCGAGACCAGTTATACTAAAGTGGCCAGGGATGCCACTTGGCAGGAAGGGGTCCAGTACACCAGCAGCACCCCTAAATTGCCCCCAGCCAAATCCAACACCATATGGAGGGCTTCGATCCTGGGAATATCTGGAACTGGATACCTCCTAACAGACCATGTCTCTTTAAAATCATAGCAACACCACCTCCCGGGCCCCCAGTACAAGACTGATGCTGCACGGCATACCCATCTGGAACGAGGTCGGCCAAAATCCAGCCAGGTCTCCATTATACATGCAAGGTCCTCCGCCCCATCCAGGATCAGATCCCGGATTACCAGGGCCTTATTAACTACGGACCTTGCATTTAGTAGTAGTAGTAGTTTATTGTGTGACCAATTTGGTAGTTACAAAGAAATATACATATGAATATACAGCTACATAGCTTTAAACAGATAAAGTATTCCAGGAGCAGAACTACAAGTACAAGAATAAAATAAACAAAAAGAAATTACTTGTACCGTTTACTACACAATACCAAAAAACAAAACCTAGCAGTCTTCCTGGAACGTTCTGAATCAAGGCCAACAAGAAGAGATTTCACAAGCAAATCCTGGTGCCAATTTGAAGCTGAGCCTATAAATGGGGTCAGATATTTTGAACGCAAATCGGCATACAGTGGGCAACAGAAGAACACATGCTTAATCATTTGCATCTGTTGTAGATTACAGCTTGTACAATATCTGTTCTCCCTAGGGACCTTTGTATAGTGACCCTCAACCACTGCTGAGGGAAACAGCGCCATCCTGAACAATGTTAGAGCATGCCTTAGATTTGCATCTACCCAGGCTAACAGGTACTGGTTACTGTTGCCATAACATATATCTGGGTAGATACTGGAGGTTTTTTGAGCTCCCAGTAATAAATGTTCTGATTGGAGCTCTTTGTCTGAAATTCTCCGCTTGACAGTCTCCAGTGCTGCTTTCAAACCAAGGGGGGAGGGGGGGAGATACTAGGTGACAAGTCTAATTTAAAGATCAACTTAACAATTTTACTATTCCATACATCGCATAAACCCTTGGTGAGAAGCCATGCAAAGAGTGAATTTGAAGTCGGGGGAAATAACATTGTAGTCAACCAGAATTTAACTATAAGAAACAGCATCCTTAATCTGATAGTGCTTAAATGAGATTCTGTCCTCAGAAAAACTTGGGGAGTACCCAAAAGGAGACTCAATATACTTCTTAAGAGAGCATTTTGTACCTTCTCTCACATATCTAAAAAGGGGAGCCCCCAAATTTCACAGGCATATAAATGTTGGGGCACTACTTTAGCCTTAAATAAACATAAAGCCAGAACTATCAGCTTGCCACCTTTAGAATAGAAGTAACTTTGGATGGTTCTAGCAGAAGCCATGGTCTGGGTCATCACCGCCGCAAAATGAGCTTTCCAAAGACAGTTATTTGAGAAAATCACCCCCAGATATTTGTAGGCGTGAACTTGCTCAGTTTTATATCCACCCATCTGCCAACAATATGACTGGGAGGATCGTCCTGTTACCATTATTTTGGTTTTGCTGTGGTTTATCGCCAGGCCTTCTTCTTGGCAGAACAAATTAAATCCGGCCATTCCTCTTTTCAATCCGACAGGGGTTTGGAATAGAATAACTGCATCATCGGCGTATAACAATAAAGGGATACACCTAACAACAATTTTGGGGGGATGGGAAATCAGACCAAAAGATGCAACAACATTATTAATGAAAAAGTTAAACAGCGCCAGAGCCAAAATACACCTTTGGCGCACTCCCCTAGTTACTGAAATTTTCTTAGTCAGGAATTGATTGTGATGATGGACCTGCAATGTGTTATTTGTGTAAACACTGATTATCAAATACAACAATCTTCAGTTAATAGAAGTCTTCAGAAGTTTTTTCCACAAAAATTCATGGTTAACTGTGTCAAATGCCTGTCTTAGGTCCATGAAACAGAAGTACAGGGCCTGCTTCCTAACTGGGTCCAAAGATCTAGCACATAATTGTTTTAAAACAAAAATGTGACCCAGAGTAGAATGCCCACCTCTGAAGCCAGCTTGTTCTGGTTCTAGAAGAGAGACCTCATCCATTGCTGGAATTTTGCCAGCAAAAATTTAGAATAAAGCTTGTTGAATATGCTGAGGAGGCTTATAGGTCTATAATTGGTCGGACTCGGGACTTTGGGCTCACCCTTTTTATAGATCAGCAAAACATGCTGTTAGACCAGTCTGAGGGAAACATTCCCATGGTATTTATAGCAGTAAATAGGGTTGCCAAGTTTTTTGCCCACCATTGGGGGTTGCTTTTTTTTTTTTTTTTTTTTCCCATAATAAACTCTTTTATTTATATTCAGTGGCATTGTACATAGTATTTTCGTCAACTTTACAATAACAGTTTGTTCTATTACCCATACAAGGTGGTACCCGAGCTTGCCAGTTCAAATGTATCGGTCAAACAACAGCGTCCAGTCACTCTTTGGTAGTTCATTTCCTTCAATGGCTCCTAATATATTAAGCCACTTTGCCTCATAGTTATTTTTTTTCTTTTCCCTTGCTTTTTCATTTTTCTCCTCTTCTTCTAGCTTCTTGTCCTGCAGGTTTACCATCATCTTGTCCATTGTAAATAAGTACCATATTCGACAGATCCATTCTTGAAAAGGTAAGGGGCCCTCTGTCTTCCAATGTCTTGCTATTATATTTACTCCAGCCAAGCACAGAGTTCTCAATGCCTCCTGATGTGGTTTTAGTGATTTATTATCAGGGTAGAGACCTAGAATACCAATTTCTGGTCTGAAAGGTACCACCCCCTTGTTTACTTTGTTCATAATTTTCCATATTTTACTCCAGAAGGCCTTTACATAAACACATTCCCATAGACAATGCAGTAGATCCGCCTGTAAGCCACAGCCCTTCCAGCATACACCCCTCCCATATCTGTCCCCCCCATACCTGAGCTGTACCGGGGTCAGGTAAAACCTAGTGGTGACCTTCAGTTGTGTGTCTCTGACTTCCAGAGCAGACGCACAGGTGCTCATATGCCCCCATATAATTTCTTTATCCTTTTCTGTGAACTGCTTATTGAGGTCTTTTTCCCATCTTGATAAATATGGGTGCTTGGGGGGGTATATTATAGATTTCAGGTCTTGATAAATCTTAGAGAGTTTGCCCTTGCTTCCCGTTAGGCTAAATAAGGTCTTTTCTATTTCCGTAGGTTCCCTAGCAAAGGCTTCTTTTAAACATGGTTGCCTGAATACACTTCTCAGCTGCAGGTATTGAAATGTGTTCACTTTTGTCTGCGTTATTTTCTCTATTTCTTCTAATGTTTTAAATTTACCTTTGTTGAATAATTGTGTTGCCCTTTTAACTTCCTTCTTTTCTAACTGTTTAAGTAGGTCATGGGCTATCTGTGATTCCCTCATCGCTACTCGTCTTATTGGTGAGTATGGTGTTGCTGTACCCTTTATACCTAATTTCCTCATCACTCCTTTCCATGTTATGAGTAGTGGCTTCGCAAATGGGTGCTCTCTGACTCCCTCTCCAGTCAATTTGCCCTCATCTACCAACAATTCTGCCAGGGAAGTTGGTTGAATTATTTCCCTTTCTATCTCACACCATTCCGGTTGTTGTGGGCAATGGTACCAATACTGTATCGCTCTCAGGATTGCAGCCTTATAATAAAGTTTTATATCTGGTGTGTCTAATCCTCCTTTCTCCTTAGCAGTGAACATTGTGTCTTTTTTGATTCTTGGTTTCTTTCCCCTCCAGATTAGTTCCTTAACCATTTCATCTACTTGCTTAAAAAAAGATTTGGGTAATTTTATGGGGAGGGCCAGGAATTTGTATAAGAACTTGGGCAGTCCAATCATCTTAAATAAGTTTATTCTCCCAAGCCAGGAACACTCCACCTTTTTCCAATTTTCAAATTCCCTTTTAACCTGTTCCAGTATTACAGGGAAGTTGGCCTTATAGAGGTCCTTGCACTTTTGTGTTATTGTTACCCCCAGGTATTTAATCCCATTAGGCTTTTCCGGGAATGGACTGACTTCCTTAATTTCCTTCAGTCCTTCCTCTGATTGAGCAAATATAAGTGCTTGTGACTTTTCATTATTAATTTTATACCCCGACACCCTTCCAAAACTATCAATAGTTTGCATAAGATGTGGCAACGTTTCCACGGGTTCACTAATGTACAAAATTAAATCATCTGCAAATAGGGATAGCTTATACTCTTTCTGGCCTACCACCATTCCCTTAATATTTTTATTTTGACGAATTGCCACCGCCAACCCTTCAATAGCCATATCAAATAGTAGGGGCGACAGTGGGCACCCTTGTCTTGTGCCCCTCTGAATCTCAAAGGTTTTTGTTATTTTCCCATTGATTTTAAGCTGAGATCTGGGATGGGCGTAGATTGCTATTACCCATTTTAAAAAGTTGCCCCCTATTCCCACCTTTTTTAGCATTTCAAAGAGAAATTTATGTTGTACATAATCAAACGCTTTTTCTGCATCAGCGGAGATAATCATGGAGCTTGAGGTAGTATTCCTTATTTCCTGGGAGTGAACCAAATTTATTACTTTTCTAATATTGTCAGATCCCTGTCTGCGGGGAATAAATCCAGCTTGATCAGAATGTATGAACTCCCCTGCTATGGCTGCCAATCTAATGGCCAGAATTTTTGCAAATATTTTAAAGTCATTATTCAGGAGGGAAATTGGCCTATAGCTACCGCATTCATTCGCTGGCCTTCCTGGTTTGAGCACTAGTGTAATCTGTGCATCATAAAAAGTAGGTGGCATTTTCCCTGTCTGTAAAATTTCATTGTATACTGCCGCCAGGTGTGGGGCTACCTCCTTGCAAAAAGTTTTGTAAAATTCTGCTGGGAACCCATCTGGCCCACAGGCTTTATTGGCTTTCATACTTTTAATTGCATCTGAAACCTCTTCTATTGAGATTAAGGAATTAAGGAAGCTAAGCTGCGCTCTATTTAACCTGGGCATTTCTAATTCACTAATAAATTGTTTTATTTCCTCAGGGTCCGGCTCAACCGACTTATATAGGTTCCTATAGAACTCCAAGAAGGTCTCCTGTATTGCTTCTTGACTGTGTACTTCCGAGCCATCCTTTGTCATAATACTAGTAATGATGTTTTTCTGTTGCTGTGCTTTTACCAATTGTGCCAGCGCTTTCCCTGCTTTGTTGCTATTATTAAAATAATAAAATTTCACCCATTTCAATTGTTTTGTGGTTTTTTCTAGTTCTAGCGTGTTTATTCTTTCCTTTATTTTCTGCAGTTTCCCTGCTACTACTTTTGAGGGGGTATGTTTATTTATAGCTTCCCATCTTTTAAGTTCTGCATATATCTCTGCCCTTGCTTCTCTTTTTTTCCTTTGTATGTGCGCTCTCAGAGCTATTACTTTGCCTCTCAGAGTGGCTTTAGCTGCCTCCCAGAACATGGAGTCTTGTGGTACTGATCCCTTATTTAGGTCTATGTATTCTTTAATTTCTTCCCCAATTTTTATTCTGGCTTCAGGATTCTTAAGCAGAGACCTATCAAAACCCCACTGCGGTTTATCCCACTGAGCCTTGCTATTCAACCTCACTTTGATCCCTATTGCGTTATGATCAGTAAATACTAAGGGTATTATATATGCTGCCAGACACTTCCCTACGTCATTTTTATACATGAGTACATGGTCAATTTTGGAGTATGAGTTATGTACTTGAGAATAATAGGTGTACTCTCTACTTTTTTTATTTTTATGCCTCCATATGTCTAATATGCCTTGTGAATCCAATATCTCTCTTATATACCTTTGCTTATTATTCATAGGAATGGTCTTTGAAAGATCTAGGCTTGTTAGGGGAGTATTCAGGTCTCCCATGATGATTAGTGTCCCCTTGGTGTTCTGAATTATAAGTGGTATATATTTCTTGTAGTAGCTTAATTGGTCTTTGTTGGGACCATACATATTTACAATAGTGAGCCATATGCTTTGTATTTGTCCTGTTATTAGCAAAAATCTACCCTCTGTGTCTTTTATACTGTTCTCCAGTTTGAATTCACATCTTTTATTCATGCCTATTATAACACCAGCTTTTTTCTTGTTGGCACAGGAGGCTTCCAATAGTCCCATGCTTTTGTTCGCAAATCTGTGCACCTCTTTTTCTAGTAAATGAGTTTCCTGCAGACAGAATACATCTATCTTATTCTCCTTTAGCAGTTCCCTCACTCTTTTCCTTTTGACTGGTGAGTTAAGGCCCCTCACATTGAGGGATAACATGTTTAGGCTAGCCATAATCTTTGACTCCCTCTTTATGCTTTTGTCTCCATTTACTCTTTACTGCTGCTTGATCACCACAAACTCTAGTGAACTTTGGTACACATGCCTTACTTATAATCCCCCTACTAACCTTCCTCATCCCAACATAAAGGCCCTTACGCCCCTCCCTCCCCCACCTACTCCCCATCTCCCTCCCCCCTCCTAATCTGTTCCCCTTACTCTCCCCTCTCCCCCCCTTCCCCCCCCTTGCACATCCACAGAGCATTGTGCTTCTTCTTCTCCCAAGAGAGAACAAAAAGAACTTACAACTTTAACGCGAGAACTTTACCCCCTCCAAACCTTTCACAGTTAGAGTCTCAATTGAGACTCATTTTACATTTTTGACCCCAGTTTTTCGGTTTCATAGTCTTTCATCTTTCCTCCCCTTCTTATAGACAAGTCAGTCATGTCCAGTAGGAGGTAAGTGTAGAAAGGCCTCTAGATCTTCTGTATCCATAAATGATTTATGTTTCCCGTTCACGTTCAAGACCATTCTTGCTGGGAACTTCAAAACCGGCTTCCATCCTCTTTCATTTAGTTCAGGAAAGTATTTTCCCCACTTTCTTCTTTTAGCCATAGTTTCCATAGCATAATCAGGGAAGATCTTTATGGTCTCCTCCCTGAATTTCATTTCCTTTTTCATCCTGGCTTTTTTCAGTAGCTCCTCCTTCACACTATAACTCATGAACTTGGCTATGATGGTTCTGGGTCTTGGAAAGTTTTTATTGGGCTGTCTCCCTGTTCTATGGGCCCTGATGATTTCTGGATTTTGCAGTTGCTGATTGTCTGGGAATTGTTCCTTTAGGAAGTCCCACAGCAGCTTTTTTACATCCTGAGTTTCAGCCCCTTCAGGGAAGCCCACAAATCTTAAGTTGTCCCTTCGTGACCTATTCTCTAGGTCCTCAGTTTTTAGCATCAAGATCTGCACCTTCTCCTGGAGGTTTGTGGCCTGCTCCACAGTATTCACTGCCTGGTCTTCCAAGGAGGAGACTCTCTCCTCTACTGTGTCAATTCTATGCCCCAGCCTTTCCAGCTTTTTATTTCCAGCTTCCACTGAGTCTCTCAATTTGTTCATATCCCTTTTGAAATCCCTTTTCATTTCAAGGAGGAGCGCCTTTATTGTTTTCCCCTCTGCTTCCTCCTCAGGCTCAGTCTCATCTGGGGTTTCCTCCCCCTCTGTTACAGCACCCGCCGCCATCTTTTCCCTCTCTTTTGATGAGGCCTCCCCTCTAGCCCTTTCACCAGGCCTCAGGCTCTGTCTGCAGTATCTCTCCAGCGGGGTTTCTTTTACTGTCTTTTTTTTCTCCCCCTTGCTTCCCCCTGCCATTTCTCTTACTTTTCTGGAGGTTTGTTTTCTTTAACAGTTCTTTTGAGGCCTCTTTCAGTCACAGTTTGGAGGAGCACTCGCTTTGCCCTGCTGCTCTCACTCGCACATGCTCAGTCCCTCCTGGGGGTTGCTTTTAATCATTTCGGCTGGAATTAAATCACACCCTGCTGCTTTACCAGATTTCAGTTGAATTATCAAATCCATTACCTCTTCTTCTTCCACAGGTGGTCATTCAGGAAGAACGTCCCAAACAGTCGCCACTGGAGAAATTGGGACTGTAAAAAGAGGCTCAAAATGCTGTTCACACACCTCCGCCGCAATCTCGCACAATGCACATTGTGTGGAATTTATTTTGGCAAGTTTGATAAGGTGCCAGAATTTACTCTGATCTTTTTGGTTAGCTGCAGATAACAGGGTCAACCAATTTTCCCAACAAAAAAGCTTCTTCTTTTTTGTTAATACATTTCTATAACATCTCACTACAACAAAAAATTCTCAGTTTGATCAACTCGGGAACCTTCTAACCTGGCGCACACAGTTACACAATTTACTTCTCATGGCATAACATTCCCTATCAAACCAATGGGGAAGGGCTTTCTTATAGTTAGGGGCCCTATCCGTTACAAGATTTGTTCTAAAGTAATCCATTAGCTCAGTATAACACTAATACATGCCACTTCTCCTCCACTATTTGGGAGAACAGCAAAGTGCATTGATCAGAGTCAAGCATCTTCAAAAATGCCTCCTCCAGCTCCAAAGACCATTTCTTAACTAGTCTGGAATCCTTTCTTAAGCCCACCACCTGATTGTCCCTAATAGCGCTCAATCCCCCATTCGAGGCAACACCTTTATACTGAGGGTTATTTAACCATCACTGTAAGGGAAGATGGTCTGAATCCATTTTAGGAGCTACCCATAGGTCCTGAACACAGAAAAGTAATGAAGCAGAAACCATGATATAATCCAAGACACTACAGCCTTGCATTGAGTAGTAAGTATATTGGCCCTCGTGGTCACCCGGAGTTAAACCATTTAAAATCACCAAGTCAAATTCTGCCAATAGATGTTTGACTAGCGGGGTTCTTGAATCTGTACTTTGATCTTTAGACATACGTACATTATTAAAGGGAGGAACACTGGCTCCTTCAAATTCTAAATCCACCAAATATGGACCATTTCCTCTCATCCTTGTGTTCCAGATCCCCCCCCCCCCCACAATTATCAGCTTTCCTAAGGGAAATTTCCTAAGAGCCTTTTGAGTCTGGGACAGTATAACTGACCATATTTCTTTAGAATAATATAAAGAAGACAGCGGAGGAACATAAACGTTTCCTAAAATAATCTCAACCCCCCCCTTAAAACTGCAGTACCAAAGGGCAAAGTAGGATTGAAACTCCGCTAATGGTTTAACTTGCACATGTGACCCTCCAGGAGCTTAATAGAGCTAAGCCACCGCTAGCTCTACCTCTCTTTATATTGGCAGTAGTTGGTATACTAAAAACCTCAAAGTATGGACAGGCAAGAGCCCCCACCATCCAAGTCTCCTGCAATAACACAAGGTCAAATCCATTCAGGTAAGATATAAATTCTGGGTCGGCCGTACACTGCTTCCAGCTGGCACTATTCCAGCACAGAAGTTTAATGGACTGTGTACCACCTTTGGACTGTCAAGGAAAGACCAACTCTCCCATGTTATCAGGCTTCCTACTGGTCCACTCATTTCATTGGTGTAGCAGGTCAATCCCTGGCAAGCCGGCATTTTGGTCAATCGCACTGGTTTCAGGAGTCACCAAGGCACCTATCCCTATTAAAACCTTGGTTTGTAGGGAACAACCTTGGCTTTGGCTGGCAAGGATCCCAATTTCCTCTTCTAGATCCAGTAGAGAAGATAATGAAACCTGCTCATCCAAGACCCCCAAATCTATACAAGACAGACCGGCTACATATCTGCCAGCTGACCTTCCTATTATAATAGAGGAATTTTGTATAATGGAGACACCTAAAGGGGACCCCCCCCCCGGGCTAAATAGTTTACTATGAGGGCAATGAAGACTAGATACACCCCCAGTTGGAGTTGAGGAATTTGCTTTCGCTGTCGCAGAACCCAGCTGGACATATAGGTCTTCCATTTGGGCAAGTACTTCTTTTTGTTCTATAACCAAAGGTTTTTTACAAATTATTGGCGGGTGTTGTACAACTATGCGAATCCTCCCCTGCTTACCAAGACTGGCTCTATTTCCATTTCTGAGAGGTCGATTAAATTAGTCTCCTTAGGCACATGTGCCTTTTCCCCCTTGTACTCCCAGTACCTGCTGCTGCAGCAGTAAAGGGCAATGTTCCAAGCCGTACGAAGTCCCAGTTCATTAGAGCAAAGACCCTTTGTCAAAAATAAGGGCAAAGTCTTGGATAAGATGATGAAAATTGGGTCCAAATTATCTAAACAAATATATTTATAACAGCTTACAGGACATATCTTAATAACAGATCCCCTCCCAAACGCCCTCACTAACCAGCTGTCACGGCAAAAGATAAAACAGCATTACCCCCCAGGCGACTCCAGGCCAACTCCAAAAGGCAGCTCAGCCTCTCAAGGGCGCACCCTTGAGCGCATGACCCTTCGGCGTGTGCCCATAGGCTCAGCAGGTCTCTTTAATGTTCCGCCAGGTGCTCCGCTCCACCCCCCAAGGCTTCAGCGAATCAGGTAGGTGGCTCGCAGTCTGGCAGCAGCTTCCCCAACGAGGCAATTCAATGGGTCACAATCTGACAGTGGCTCCTTCTCACGGCCCCACTCTCGTCTCTCCCACATCCTGCCTCCTCATCCAGACAGGTCTCCATTATACATGCAAGGTCCTGCGCCCCATCCAGGATCAGATCCCAGATTACTGGGGCCTTATTAACTATGGACCTTGCATTTAGCAGCATCAGTCCCCCACTGACGGACCCTGGATTCCGCTCCTCCACAATCTCAGGTGGGGGACAGGCCCTCCGAACTTCCACAAGGAACCTAAGGCCCCTGGGAACCCGGGGCCTTATTACACCTTTTCCGGGAAGATCTAATAAATATTATGTTAGCACGCTTCTGGCGGATTGTTCCCCAGAAATTATGGTAAAAGTGATGCATTATTTAGTAGGGATGTGTGAACAGAACGTGGTTTGGACGTTTGGACGTTCGACCATTCGGTTCAAAACCCGAGTTCAGGTTCAGTTGTTCAGTTCGGCGGAGTTCAGTTCGGCCGAACTCAGCCGAACGTCCCAAAATAGCGCTATCGATACCGATACCAATTTTTTTTCCCTGGTATCAGTATCATTTGGCCCTGAAACCACCCCTGGTCTCCACCCTTGGTGCCAGGAAGTCTGCTCCTCAGATGCCTCCCCCTTCTAGACACGTTTTTCCCACCCAAAGTCATGTTTTTCCTGCCTCCGAACTCATCCGAACTGTTTGGCCATTTGAACGTTTGGTTCAGACATTTGCTTCAGTCGTCCAAACAGGCTGGGTTTGGCCCGAACTCTGAACATCCGAACCATGTTCGCGCATCCCTATTATTTAGTCATTGTTAACACCCTGAAGACAAAATGGAAAGAGAAATGATGCTTTTTTAGGAAGATGTGTCTGGGATGGACAAGGTGGGACAGTGGGGGATCCTGGTTTCAGATTAATGGATTTTATTTTAGTGATTGGAATTTGTAAACATTTTGTAAATATATTGTTTGATGTATTTTTTTTTCCATAATACTACTAGCATCATGTCGATGATATGATGTTATTTTTTTAAAAAAAAATTGCAATGACCTAATAGGTTACACAATAAACTATATATATACACATATTAGTGACCCAGTCTGAAAGTAAACAGGGTAAACACAGGAACACAGGCTGGTTTGACAGATCCTGTAGGCTGGCGAAATGAGATCTGAATCGCCTTGCAAGGGTTATGAAGGGAGAGATACTATGAACAGTGAAATAATAGATTTGTTTCAGCAAGAAGGGAGTATAAAAATTTATTAAAACAGGAAAAAAAAGCATTACCAACAGGCTTACTGGACAGATTTGAGACGGCAGCAAATGAGGGTAAGTCCTCAAGGTTTGGGGCCTTAATAAAATCAGCATGGGCCTCGGGAGCTAGCCGGGAGGAAGTCTATATTGCAGCAGCCAAGTGGGAGATCTATTATGGGTCTATTTCTCGGGGGTATCTACCCATGTGAGAGAACCTTTACTCTACTCACTCGCTACATTAGCCCAGTGGGATCCAGTTATCCCACAGGAAGTGGGAGTGATTATTGCCCAGCTTAAAGCTAAGAAAGCCCCAGGAATAGATTTTGTCCCAGCTGAACTTCTTAAAAGTAATCTAAACTGGTGGAATAGGACTTTGACCCTGTTTTTCACTGTTATTAATGAATCAGGAAAACCACCTAAGGCATGGTCAGAGTATGGTAGTCCCCATATATAAAAAAGGAGACCCCATGCACCCAGTCAATTACCGCCCGATTAGTCTACTGAGCATAGTAAGAAAGCTTTAATACAAGTTCTGTAGGAGGAACAGGAGTTGAAGAGGAGGAACTTGAAGAAACCCATTCAGGACTGGGGATAGGTTTGGATAATAGATCCATCCAACAGATGGATCTTTGAATGCATGCCTTTATCTCTGCACCTTTTCCCCAGAGTGAACTTTTTCAGTGCTAAAGGGGTAGGGGCTGTATGGGTCAGATCCAAAAGGCGTGTTAAAAATTAATCACAGACCATATTTGGCTCATAGGTCAGCGATTCCTCACTCTTGATTCATATGCTTTTCCTATATACTCAGATTATATTCCATGAACTATACATGATCATTCCTAATGCACCAAAGCTTTGACTGAACAAACTTCTTTGTATAATCAGTTGTTCACATTTTGAAGGTTTCCTTTTAGAAGATATTGCCTAAGAAGATTTTGCACAAGACTATGGCTGCGTTCTCCCCAGCGGCAGTGGTGGCGGCAGCGGAAGGGGAGAGGGAAGACACGGCAGCGCCGAGGAGCTGGCCAACAGGAAAAGAGCCGGTGCAAACGGGGATCTGTCACGGCTTCTCTCGCGCATGTCAGGGCAGAATTTTGCGCCCTGACATGCGAGAGAGAAGTCGCGGCAGATCCCCATTCGCACCGGCTCTTTTTCCGTTGACTGGCTCCTTGGCGATGCCGCATCTTCCCTCACCCCTCCCGCTGCTGCCACCGCTGCCACAGATGAGAACGTAGCCCCAGTGGCTAAAAATATGTTTACTTTTTAAAATTATTATTATTTTTTTATTCAGATTTCTGTTCTTTGCTAGAATGTATGCAACTGAATTTCTTTGAAGACTGTAAATGATATTTTTTATAAAAGACTTATTGACTTTCTATGGGCTAACAAATTACTAAAGCATCTGATAGGATAATTTGCTGAAACTTTTCTTTTACTGTACAATTAAGCATAGTTTCACTGAATCAAAATTGCAACAAAGAATTGGAAATATCCTTTTTGCCACCTGATATTTAACAAAACTCCCTTGATTTTTAACAAAACTCCCCATAAATTACAAAATGCACCTTGCTGCTTGAGGTGTGGTGCCTCAAAACTTGAAATTTCTCATTGAGGATTATAGGATATTGTCTTATAATATCAAATTGAGTACAAGTCTCCATATGCTAGATGCTGCAGAACAAGCAGATAATTCAAAATGTTTTGACTTCAGTTGAAGAAATAGAAGAGATCAAGAATTCTTAGTCAAGAATTGATCAACAAGAGAAGTACCTGAATGTTTGGGTCAGTCTCTGCCACCTTGAGATGAGGAGATGTTGAATTATTGTGATTCCCCAAACAAGTCTTGCCAACCTGCAAATGCAATTATTGAAATCATATTATTGGAACTGAAAAGAAAATAATCCCTATTCTTTCTTGCAGAAGATTGGGTTTAATAGAGAATTCATCTGTGACAGGAGACAAAGTTCTGTTACTGTAGCTCACAAATTAAGAGCTCTAGATCTTTCACACCTACATATAACTACAAACTATATTCCATCATACACCAAAACCTAATAAGTAGGCCTTGCACAATAGTTAGAGGGATGCATGGCGGTCAGATCAATTGGTTCAGGTTCAGATTCTAGGTCTATACCATGATATAAAAGTTAGCTTTAGAATATATGATATTTGCAGTCTTTCAGGCAGCAAGACATGCTGATGCAGTATAACCATTATTAGGGTTAACCTATTAAGGGGATTTTTTCCCACCAATGAGCTACCATTGTAATCATAACAGAATACGTTCCATAGCCCTTACACTTTAAGGGTGCATGCCCACATTACGGGAGGGGGGGACTTATGAGAGACAAAAGTGTTCTCCGTCGTTTCTCACGTTGGTTTCAAGCACAGACGAAACAGCTAGATTTTGAGCCCTATCATCCATGATTAAAGTAAGTAATAGATTTTATTTACGTAGTCATTAGGCCATTGTAAAATAAAATAAAATAGAATACAATAGATCCATGATTGAAACCAACATGAAAATTGCCGAGTGACACTTTTACTCCCCCCGTGCCCATGTTTGAAACAAAATGTTTCCCTGCCGTAAGTTTGTCTCTCGTAAATCCCACCCATGCCCCACACTCTTGTTATGTGAGTAAGTACCCTATGAGTAGAAAAAACCCAGACTGATGACCAGTTATCAGTTACTTCTATCATTACCCAAAATAATCTCTCTGTTCTAGGGATACGCAGCAGCACTGTTTAAATGTACGTAAACGTTTAGTGAACCAATTGGCAACTCTAGTCAATGAAAATTAACTCTTTATTGCTGTTGATTACTGTTTTATATTTATGGAAATATAAGCTTTTGGAAGGTTTGCATGTTTTCAGTCTAGTATGTTGCACGCCACGAAAAAAAATCTTTTCTTCCTGTTATTCTCATGTTCTCATTTTATTTCACATTTGAGCTCTGCAGTAATTTTATCCTTTATATTTAAGGTTGTGCCGTAAAGTTAGTGCTCTTAATATATTTTAAATATATATTTCAATGAATCTTTTGGAGAAGTTTTTATTCTCACGTTTTCCTTTTGAGTCAATTTTCCAGAAGAAAGATCAAAAATAGGAAATAACTTGGATACACCTGGTGGGTAATTCCAGGCAATTTGCACAGCGGTATTTTCATTTTCAGTGTTCCTTATTAACATAATTATCCACTTCATCTCCAAAACTCTATGGGGCAAGCAGGAAAGTTGTTCTACTGGCCGTGTTACAGATGAAGGTGCATGACAGAATTTAACAGATTTGTTCAACATCACAGAAACTCAGGGTTGGCACTGCGCTAAGGATTCCAAACTTTCTGATTTCCATTCTAAACCACCCCACAAAAGACTTCTGCCATTATTAGAATACTGGGAAATCAGTGTGGACTCTACCAGGGCAATATAACTCCCAAAGCATAGGGAAGCTATTAACTGAAGCTCTTCTAATTCATTTCATGTAATCACATATTTATTGTATGGCAAGATGCAAGGGTGTAGTTAAAATAGGGTCAGATGGTGCAAATGCACCAGGGCCTACAAACCTGGGATGGAGAGGGGGAGGGCAAGACAGTGGGGCTCAGGTATTCAGAAGAAACCTGCACTGGACTAAATGCCATCCTGGGAGAAGTCATTTGAATTTGCCGTGCAATGTAGTTTAGAAATGCAAACCTGATAAAAAAATCATAAAGAATGTTACTCCTAAAGAGCAGAAAATAGGGAAAATGTACTCATTATCATCAAGTGCATGGTAAAATTTTAAAATATTTGAACAAATTAGCTCTACTTACTCATCTTCAGGTTTGATTAATTTTCCCCTGGATTTTTATTGAAAACAACTAAAACGGTTACCAGGATGTAAGCAGCACACTGTATCAGTGTGGGCATTTTCTTTTTCTTATTTTCTTTGTTTTAAATAAACATACAAATCAATTCAAGCATTTTGTCTCGACTGCAGGGGAATGACTAATTAGGATGGATCACTATGGATCATGAAGAAACACTGAAAAAAATTGATGATCCTATGTGATGATACCTTTCAAAGGACAGAACTAGGAATACTTACAGCTGAAGGCTTGGACCAATAAAGCTTACAATGAAGAGCTAGACTCAATAACTAGATTAGAATAGACATATATACAGTATTATCTCTGGATCTAGAACAAATCGGATCTCCAACTTCATGGCAGCTAACTAGTTTGTCTGAATCAGACTTTACTGCAAAGGATTTGGGGGAGAAACCTACTTTTTAAAGGTAACGGAGATGAAATACTTGGCCTTCCTGCCACCCCAAGCTCCACCGACCAGCGGGCCAAGAACTGGTGAGGTTGCAGCTCGTCTGCATACGCTCCCAGCATCCTTGGATATCATCGCTTGAGGACATCATGACTCTCCTGGGGCTTGGCCTTCCTGCCACCCCAAACACCACCGACCAGCGGGCCGAAAGGCACGCGCCGGTACAGGAACTTTTCTCCATTTCTTTTCTACTGTATTTCCCCCTCCTATCTTACTCCTATTTTACTCACTAACATGTCTGCCCTACTTTCTCGCATTTTCTTTCCCTCCTCTCCTTCTCCTCTTCCTGTCCATCTTTTTCTCCCTCTACTTTTCTCCTCCCAGCTTCTTCCTCCCCCCAACCAATCACCACTCTCTAACCTCCCCCATACATCCTTTTCTCCCTTGGCTACCTTCTCTCATTGCTCC
>QEPC01005304.1:147124-160454 GCA_003113815.1 Sphenodon punctatus
TAATAATAATAATAATAATAATAATAATAATAAATACTGGGAAAAACAGACATGCATGCAATGCGGCGGCTCTCTGGCCTGGCCTGCGGCAGGAAACTGCAGCTGACATGGCCCGGGTCAGTGAGAGGCACTAAACAAATGTGCCTGTGGCAAGAGAGCTGTCCTGTTGCATCCCGAGTAGGGCAGGGCAGCTAAAAAAACATTAGGGTTGCACGCACACCCTGGTCCCAGTGCCCCGCCCCCGGCATGATGGGCAGCTATGGTGGCCAGCCATGTTGCTCAGCCATGGCTCCCTACTCACCAAGGCAGGGATGATGAGGCTGAACAGACGTGCTAACACGCTGATGAAAACAGAAACGAAACAGAAAACAAAATTTTCGGTTTCGTGCCATACCGATACTGATACTGATAATGTCACAGATAATGAAAAATGAAATTTCATTATTAAGAAAAATGAATAGTGACAGTTTTTAATAACAAAACCCACAAAATTAATAGCGACATGGGTCCCTCGTGCACACTTCTACCAATCATCCAAAATTCTTCAGTATCACCAGAAGCAGCTCAGTATGAACATCTATGCTATGCTGAGCATTGGTCAAGAAAACAAACACAATTTCAAGTTGTGTCAAGATTACAAGATGAAAAAAATACCAAGTTACTGTTATTCCATTTTATGAATGAATGGAACACACCTTCCCCTAGAATTCTGTTTGTGGCATTGTCTCAAAAGAGACACAGTAGAAACAGAAGGGGGCAGATGATAACTTAAAGGTGACCTGGTAAATCTTCTATATGAAAAGAGACAGTCAGCAATATGGAACTAGTCAAGGAAGTAAAAAAATAAGGAACATGATAGGAATAAAAATGTCTTTGTATAAGGCATATAAACGGTGCATTTCTCTTTTATAAGCCTAACACTAAATGAGATTGATTATGAAGAAACATCCCCATATAGGGGTATGCAATTCATTTTTGTTATTATGATAACAAATAATAAATAATGAAAACAAAAACTGAAAAAAACAAAACAAAATGACATGGGTCCATGGTGCATACCTCTAATCCCCAATTAACATGATATTCAATAATTGGCCACTCCAAAGTTTCTTACATTTTCCCGTGGAAGCATCCTCTAGTGCTGGTTACTGTGGAGACATGATATTGGAGTAGACAGACCACTATTCTCCATCTTAATTTCCTACATTCCTATGTTGCTATAGCAACACAAATATTGACTATCTGTCACACTGATGTCTTCTGTTATTAACAACAAATAAACTATTAAGTCAGCTTGCAGAGATGATAGTATGATAACAAAAATGAAATTTTTGATGTTTTTTTTGTTATTGTAATAACGAAAACAACAAATAATGACAACAAAAATGAAAACAAATTTTTGTTTTCAAAATACTGGGGGAAAACTGAAACATACCTTTCTTTTTTATTCAATTCTGATGGAACTTAGGGAGATTGTACTAAGTGGAGAGCACTAAGTGTACCAAATTTTGAAATGACTGAATAAAGGGAACTGATTTTAGAAGCAATTAAATATTGTAATTTTAAGAGAAACTGCATCCACATTCCTGGCTACAACTTCTTTCTCTTCTGTCCAATTTGCATGACACCTGGGAATATTATGTCGCTCCACAGGACTACCAATCTTGACAAATTTCGGAAAGATTGGAGAAAGGGTCCTGATCTAATAGGACATTAACTTGATAAGGCATTTCTGGCTGTAACACTTTTATATTCCATCCTGTTTACATGACATTTGGCAGGAATGCATCCCATACCTTTCCTGTCATCTCTTTCAAACTACTGGTCAATTTGATAAAGGGACCCAATTTTATAAGCAATTGAAGTTGTCCCCTTGAAGACCATTTTTTCAGATAAATAGCAGCACACGCAGTGCCAGTCAGAAGCAGGCACCTGGCATGACAGGGGGAGGGAGGCTGTAGGAGGGAGGATGGGGAGAAACCCAAACAGACTTACAGACATATTCACTGACCAATTACTGCATGCTTCAAGCTTTACAGGACCAATTGATGGTGGCTTTGAGGCAGGCATAGGGGGTGTCCCTGAGGCGTGCATAGAAGGGACATAGCTGGGACTTCAGGAATAAAATCCCAGAAATCAGGAGATTTACACATCCAGGCTGGCCAGTTAGCACCGCAATCACATCCTGCAGCACGGTGACAGAGGACATAACAGAATCTCTGTTGGCTCTTTCCTGAACAGATGCTTCCGACTTCCCAGTAACAAGTGTGGGAGAGATGTTGGGATGATCAGAGCACAGAATGAGGATATTTGGTTGACATTTCTGCTGTCCAATTGGCATCACAAACAGATCTTATACCATGCTGGACATTTTTACATACACCTTAAATTTCTGGATTTTTCAATCTTCTGGGTTTACAAGTCCACAAGAAAGTACCGGATGGCATGCATTTTCACATACACACTGCACTGAGGCAGTTCCTGAATGCATGCTTCACACAAACACTGCCTGAGGCAGCCTAAAGTAGCCACAGCTATAGACGTGACTTGCTTCCGTGGAAATCAAGTGACCACAGCTGCCTGGAGCAAAGCAGTTTACCAGGAGAACTTTTTACACACAAAAGTTCTGGGAGAAGTTCTATGCAGAAGTTTAAAGAACTGGATGTTTAAGATCTGGGTGAGTGATTTAGACACACAAAGTTCACGATGTAACAGTAAACATGCAGGAGAAATGTGTGTGTAAAACCACCCATTGACACATAAGAGAATCCCTGACATAGGCTCATTCTCTGCATATGCTGTGAAGGCATATAAAATTGGGACCCTTTATTAAATCTTTCTCATATTTGGCAGAGATGATGATGAATGTGTGAGATACATTCCTGTCAAATGTCATGTACACTGATTGGACTACAAAGATGTTATAGTCAGACATACATTTATAAGTTAATTGTTCATAACACCATGAATGTTGATCCAATCCTTCTGAAAGTTTGCATAGGCAGTAAACATGGAGAGAGGTATAAAAATGCCAAGTTTCATCCACATGATATGGTAGACAAAGAAGTTCTAGCCATGAATGTATATGCAGATGTTTGTAAAATAATATAATTCAACTGCTTATAAAATTGGATTCCTTTATCCAGTCTTTCTGACATTTGGTGCTTATAATGCCTTTCATTGGTGGTACAATTCTTCCAGGTTCCATTGAGATATAACTAATAACAAAAATGGTACAGCCAAAAATGTGTTTTCCATTGAAACCAATAGAAATTGAAAACAAAAGCAAAAATGAAATTTTGATATTTATGAAAAAGAAAACTAAAGATTTAAATAATGAAAACAAAAACTGAAAAAAACAAAACAAAATGACATGGGTCCATGGTGCATACCTCTAATCCCCAATTAACATGATATTCAATAATTGGCCACTCCAAAGTTTCTTACATTTTCCCGTGGAAGCATCCTCTAGTGCTGGTTACTGTGGAGACATGATATTGGAGTAGACAGACCACTATTCTCCATCTTAATTTCCTACATTCCTATGTTGCTATAGCAACACAAATATTGACTATCTGTCACACTGATGTCTTCTGTTATTAACAACAAATAAACTATTAAGTCAGCTTGCAGAGATGATAGTATGATAACAAAAATGAAATTTTTGATGTTTTTTTTGTTATTGTAATAACGAAAACAACAAATAATGACAACAAAAATGAAAACAAATTTTTGTTTTCAAAATACTGGGGGAAAACTGAAACATACCTTTCTTTTTTATTCAATTCTGATGGAACTTAGGGAGATTGTACTAAGTGGAGAGCACTAAGTGTACCAAATTTTGAAATGACTGAATAAAGGGAACTGATTTTAGAAGCAATTAAATATTGTAATTTTAAGAGAAACTGCATCCACATTCCTGGCTACAACTTCTTTCTCTTCTGTCCAATTTGCATGACACCTGGGAATATTATGTCGCTCCACAGGACTACCAATCTTGACAAATTTCGGAAAGATTGGAGAAAGGGTCCTGATCTAATAGGACATTAACTTGATAAGGCATTTCTGGCTGTAACACTTTTATATTCCATCCTGTTTACATGACATTTGGCAGGAATGCATCCCATACCTTTCCTGTCATCTCTTTCAAACTACTGGTCAATTTGATAAAGGGACCCAATTTTATAAGCAATTGAAGTTGTCCCCTTGAAGACCATTTTTTCAGATAAATAGCAGCACACGCAGTGCCAGTCAGAAGCAGGCACCTGGCATGACAGGGGGAGGGAGGCTGTAGGAGGGAGGATGGGGAGAAACCCAAACAGACTTACAGACATATTCACTGACCAATTACTGCATGCTTCAAGCTTTACAGGACCAATTGATGGTGGCTTTGAGGCAGGCATAGGGGGTGTCCCTGAGGCGTGCATAGAAGGGACATAGCTGGGACTTCAGGAATAAAATCCCAGAAATCAGGAGATTTACACATCCAGGCTGGCCAGTTAGCATCGCAATCACATCCTGCAGCACGGTGACAGAGGACATAACAGAATCTCTGTTGGCTCTTTCCTGAACAGATGCTTCCGACTTCCCAGTAACAAGTGTGGGAGAGATGTTGGGATGATCAGAGCACAGAATGAGGATATTTGGTTGACATTTCTGCTGTCCAATTGGCATCACAAACAGATCTTATACCATGCTGGACATTTTTACATACACCTTAAATTTCTGGATTTTTCAATCTTCTGGGTTTACAAGTCCACAAGAAAGTACCGGATGGCATGCATTTTCACATACACACTGCACTGAGGCAGTTCCTGAATGCATGCTTCACACAAACACTGCCTGAGGCAGCCTAAAGTAGCCACAGCTATAGACGTGACTTGCTTCCGTGGAAATCAAGTGACCACAGCTGCCTGGAGCAAAGCAGTTTACCAGGAGAACTTTTTACACACAAAAGTTCTGGGAGAAGTTCTATGCAGAAGTTTAAAGAACTGGATGTTTAAGATCTGGGTGAGTGATTTAGACACACAAAGTTCACGATGTAACAGTAAACATGCAGGAGAAATGTGTGTGTAAAACCACCCATTGACACATAAGAGAATCCCTGACATAGGCTCATTCTCTGCATATGCTGTGAAGGCATATAAAATTGGGACCCTTTATTAAATCTTTCTCATATTTGGCAGAGATGATGATGAATGTGTGAGATACATTCCTGTCAAATGTCATGTACACTAATTGGACTACAAAGATGTTATAGTCAGACATACATTTATAAGTTAATTGTTCATAACACCATGAATGTTGATCCAATCCTTCTGAAAGTTTGCATAGGCAGTAAACATGGAGAGAGGTATAAAAATGCCAAGTTTCATCCACATGATATGGTAGACAAAGAAGTTCTAGCCATGAATGTATATGCAGATGTTTGTAAAATAATATAATTCAACTGCTTATAAAATTGGATTCCTTTATCCAGTCTTTCTGACATTTGGTGCTTATAATGCCTTTCATTGGTGGTACAATTCTTCCAGGTTCCATTGAGATATAACTAATAACAAAAATGGTACAGCCAAAAATGTGTTTTCCATTGAAACCAATAGAAATTGAAAACAAAAGCAAAAATGAAATTTTGATATTTATGAAAAAGAAAACTAAAGATTTAAATAATGAAAACAAAAACTGAAAAAAACAAAACAAAATGACATGGGTCCATGGTGCATACCTCTAATCCCCAATTAACATGATATTCAATAATTGGCCACACCAAGGTTTCTTACATTTTCCCGTGGAAGCATCCTCTAGTGCTGGTTACTGTGGAGACATGATTTTGGAGTAGACAGACCGCTATTCTCCATCTTAATTTCCTACATTCCTATGTTGTTATAGCAACACAAATATTGACTATCTGTCACACTGATGTCTTCTGTTATTAACAACAAATAAACTATCAAGTCAGCTTGCAGAGATGAAAACAAATAGGATGTCAGTCAAGAGACACACGTATGGGATAGAAGTGATAGTTTCCATAAAAATAATAAGTTACTTGAGTGAAGCAGGTGAGTCACTGGTGCAGTAACAAACAGAAATTGCAACTATGGGTGTTTAAAACGAGCAAGGCTGGCAGGATGGTCCGTGGCCATTGAGTGGCAGTACCATGGAGCACCCACTCAGTTGGAGTGTATGGGGAGCAATTCTAAGGGTGGCCACCACAGTCAGAGGCAGCCTCCATGCACTCCCCCTGCCACAGACCATGGGGGAGGGGGAAGCATGTTGAGCTGGTCCTTGCAAGTGACATGTTCATGACATGAGTGCTGTGGACTCCAGCCTACCCAGAGTTCCTGGCCAATTCCTGTGATTTCCCTTCCCACAGTGCCTCTGAGTGGTGTCCCTGTTTTCTGGCATTGCTAGATGCCCCTCTTCATACAGATGGGGGTTGCATGGTCACCCATTCCCATGGACCTTTTTGGCTTGTCCCACATGGAGCACTCTGGAATTCTCAGCAGTGTTGGCTCATGGGAGTGAGCATCCCCCCACTCCATGTTTAGACAGGCAGTTGGATGAGTGGCTCCTGGGTGGCATCTCATTTAAAAACAATCACTGGTGAGAAATGCTTTACTCCTCATATGTCTAGTCAGGTAACTGCACCCATCACATTTGAATGAGGCCCTGGAATAGCCATCGTGAACCATAACACCTGCATATTATGTTACTGCAGCTCATTCTGCTGCTGATGGACTTTGTCAGTTTCCGACGATTTCACAATTACACACTTTTTTGGTCATTTTTGTCACTTTTCATCACTTTCCAGGACTTTTTGGCACTTTCTGGGACCTTTTGTCACTTTCCGTCACTTTCTGAGAATTTTATAACCATTTTGTAGCACTTTTATTGCAATTTCCAGCATTTCCCCGGCGCTTAGCCATTGTGTTTTTGTTTCCACAGCTCCCCAGGGAGCATACAGGGCATACACTGGATTTGGAACTGACCTGCAGCAGCCCCATTAAACTTACAAAAACAACGGAAAATGAATGGCGCAAACAGCGGGAAAGCTGGTGAGTTTCTGTATTGCACGGATCTTGGTGAATGTCCATGCCCTCCTTTTGACAGAAGCAGCACTCATTGAGGTTTTTTGTTTCAAGCCTACTCTCCCACTCCAAAAATAAACAAGCCAATTTCAAGTTTTAAAACTTTATTTAAAGGTTAAATTGATTCACTACAACTGAGTAAATGAACACAACAGAATAAAGTATGAAATCGCTACAAATAGGGTAAATATTAGGACTGAAACTGCTAAATTGCTGCTTGCAAGAACTTTATTCGTATTGGTAACTGAGATCAATTTCCAGGCCATTTCCCAATACTGATGCAATTTCTCGATTCTTGCAATAAAACGATACCATGTTTTAAAGTCCTATTTACCAACTTTACACTTACTGTTTATTATTATTTATTTATTTATTTATTACCCTGTGCCTCCGGCCACAGGCAGCTTGGGGTGATTTACTGTGTAGTGTTCATTTACTGTTTACCATATTGCAGAGGGTACCATTCTATATCCAGGTTTGTTCCTTCTGTAGTTCTGAGACTATCACTGTGTCCACTCCTTAAACTCCTCCCAGTGTCCCTTAATTTCCACTCCAGTGCCTCCATTCAGAATTGTTGTTCTATGTTGTTACTTTTGCTTTGACCAATCTGCAACTAGGTCTGAAGTGACAGCATTGTTTACCGTTTTGCTGTTTACTGTCAACATTTTGACCATCTTGCCACCGCTCCAACAGCATGCCATTTGCCATCAATTTGACATTTTGTGACAGTTCCAGGTATTCTGCGGCACTTAAGATGATAGTGACAATTTCCAATATTTTTTCCAACATTTTAGTGACACATTCTGATGGTTCACAGAAATTTCTGACACTTTATTGGACTTGGACTTGCGATAGTTCCTGACAATTTTTCCACTGCCAAGAAATAGTGACAGGCAATAACGGAATGCAACAGCAAGCATCAGAACAAGTATGGGGTGCCGTGTCCATGCCATGTTGGGGAAACAGCAACAGATGGGAGGTTTCCGACAGAATTGTTGGACACTGAGCAAGGTCATTTCAGGCCTATTTGCAACTGGATTGCAGATTAGTAAAGGAATCAGCATACCAGTCGATGAGTGCCAAGGATGTACAAGGGAAAATGGAGTGCAACGAATGTGGTATTGCATCAGTATTACCTCTCAGGATTTGAAATGGACAGCAAAGTGGTAAACGGGATCCGAGTTAACAGAAGTCAGTAAATTGAGAAATATAATATCAGTTGAGACATTACTAAATATAAAGAGGTTCTCAATTTAGCTGAGATAGTATTGGGAACCGGGATTTCAACGAGATTTCCCATTATGGCAAAATCTCATTTCAGCCCTAGTAAAAATATATGAACAACATATAAAGTAAAAGAAAGAATGGTTATACAGAAAAGAACTTAAGAATGTATAAGACTTTAGAATTGTTCTGTACTTAGCTGGCCAGGCTGAGAACAAACAATAGCTTACCCAGAAACTAAGCTTAAAGAAGAAAAAGAGAAGTCTTTGACAGAAGGGATCTTCAAAATTAGGGAGGAATCAATTACAATTATCCCCCCTGCTGTATTTATTCCACCCAACACCATTCTAGCCTAATTGTGACCTGGCCACCTACATTATATCCCATTGGCTAACAGTTTCCCACTTATGACACTCTCCTTTCCCCCATAACATTAAGATGGAGTTTATTTATTTTTTCTTATGATGCTGAGATCCAGTCTCCTATCTATAGGAGTGTCTAGTGTACTCTAACTAACTTGTTAGCCGCCCCGAGCTGTTCGCAGGAGGGGTGGGATACAAATTGAATAAATAAATAAATAAAATAAAATAAATAAATAAACCTTGATTTAAATATTAAGAAATACACGAGCATGCCAGTATTTTCAGTCCTCAACTGGTTCAGCAATTTTACCTATTAACCTTTTCCAGCATCTTTTCCTTATTAACATTTTCGAGTGAACCTTTAACCCATAAACTAATTCCCATTGTCTCTTTCTATGAAACATAAGGGAACAAATGTCCCCACAAAATCCAAGTCCACAACTTGCTGTGAGCTTCTGTTTTGGCATTGCAGATGATCCAATGCCCCATGGATCTTGTGCGCAACTGCTGAGCACACACATACTCGCAACCCACGTGCATGTCCATTGGGAATGCATAGTGCTGCACAAATTCCATGTGGAGAAGTTTGGGGTTGTGGCCATTGTTCTGATCTCCTGGCTATGACCCACCATGTGCTTCTAGTCATTCTGTGTCTTAGACTATCCCTCTTGGCGATGGTAGCAGCAATTTACATGTACCCTTGGTCCTGCCAAGACCAATGCAGAACGTGGCAATTTGCACAGACAACCTCAGCATTATCTCCGTAGACAGGTTTCCACCACAGCACACTATGGATTGAGTGTGCGCTTCTCTCCATGGCTAAAGCTGCCATTCCCTCTGCAACTAATTTCATTGTAGACTGACTACTTTAAGGTACCTCAATTAGTCCATGGTGTTAACATTACAGGGTAATACGATAGCCATCCATAAATCTGATTATTTGTCACCTAATCTTGAGATGTTCCCTGAGCATTAGTCTTCAATGAGATTTAAAGTTACAGATGACCAGATTCCCAGCTGGTGTAAATTGGCACTCCTGTATAGAAGTCAATAGCTATGAAATACCAGATGACAATGCCCAGAAAATAGAGCAACAAACTGTGGTCTAGAAGGGCGGAAGGAGATATTGCAACATCTCATTTCAGATTAAAATAATTTGTTTCAATATATTGCAACAGTGTGACACTTTACATTGTATATTGTACTTTTGAACTTTACATTGTAACTTCAGACAATATTTCCCCTTTGTTTTAATGATAAAAATTGGCAATTTAAAGACTGTCTGTTTTCTTAGATATTTAACTTGGTGGCAGCTTTAACTACAGCCAGAAACATGGCTCTACAGCAACTTTAATATACCCATGAAAACCTGTAAAGATAAATGTGTTACTATAACTTGGCTATATTATTGGCTACAGTAATAACATGAGATATGTACAGCAGGGAGGGACAGGAATCATTTATGGCACCCCATTCTCATGAAATATCATGAGTTACTGCCTAGCTGCCTTTGTTTATAGTCGAGTTACAATGTAATTACTGTGTTTTTTATTGTAACATTCCATATTATACATCATGACAATTCAGGGAATGAATAAGTCTCCTACACTCTAAATATATATAAATCTTTAATTACTGCTGTATGATCTGACAAAATTTATTTAACAGAGCTAAACACACTTTGAGTTACAAAGACCAAACATGGAATCATGATGGTCTTTAGAGTCCTTTATTGGATTCTATTCCTTTGTTTTTTGGGCAGTTATACATACCAAGAAGTTATTGCCAGGAACCCTGAGAAAATAATAGAACAAATAAATGTATATCTAAATTATTAATGCAGTAAGAGTTCAGAGACCAACTAGATGTTGGGAAACTGAGAATACTAAGCTCCATGGAAATAAACAGAATGCAAATTGAGTTAAAGCATAATTTGCACCTGCATTAAATGCTGAAACAAATAGCCACTGATTCAAACCATAGCTGCTGAAACAACTAATAATTAATATTCAGGTCCATGCCCACTGGATAACTGTTTGGGGTTTTCAGGTTGATTTTTTTTAATGGATATTTGGTTATTTACTTACTTCACTTCAGTTGTTTGCGCATGCACAGTAACCAAAAATAAACCAAACAAATTAATAACTGAATATTTGGACAGCCAAATAACAGAAAATCAAAAAGCTGAAAACCAAAATAAGGATATGCCAATATATGTTTTGGTTGCGGATGAACAAGATGTTTCTGGGAGCCAGTGTAGTGTAGTGGTTAAGAGTGCAGTGCTTGGACAGGAGGCAGGGGGAGACACACACACACACACACCAGTTCAAGTCTCACCATAGCCATGAACTCACTGGGTGACCTTGGGTAACTCAGAGATCTCTCAGTATAATCTACCCCATAGTTAGTTAGTTGCCAATGTTACAGTCAATAAGTTAATGAACTGTAAGCCACCTTGAGCCTAAGGGATAGGGTGGGATAAAAAATCTAGATATAAACCAGTGGGTCAGGACCCCAAATGCAGTCACACTATCTTTGGATGGAGTCACAATCCCAGTTAATAATTTTATATACTTTCCATGTCTTTGTTATTTTCTGGGGCACTAAGTATCTAAATAGTGTCACTTGGGCAAAAAATAAAATAATAATGGGATACACAATGGGTGAGAATGAGTCCGTACCTGAGCCAGTTCCCTGGGCCACCCCAGGGAGGGCCACTGCAGCCACCATTCCTCAGGTTGGGGGGCAGGTTTCACATGAGCAGCTCCCCTGGGTGTGGGGCTGCTGTCACAGGTCCCTCCACAGCACGGATTGGCCACAGAGCCATCCGTATGGACAGGATGGTGCGCACGCGCAAACGCACACGGGCTTTATACAGCTCATCAGGGCCCCAGAGGCAAGCCCTCACCTGGCCTGGGTGCATGCACCAAACAGCTGATCAAGGGGACTCCACTGCCACCCCCCATCAGCTGTTTTGACAGCCAAGGTGACAGCGCTCCTCCATCCCAATCCTTTGAACTTGCCTGGCAGCGGGGAAAGGTGGGACCTGAATAGACTGGGGGGAGACCATTATCCCAGTTTATCCTGGGTGGCCAGCCCTTCACCTGGGCTGTGCCATCAACTACCGCTGGTCCATACATCCTGTAGCAGCTTGCCAGCTGCTCTAAGGATGTAGTGGGCAAACACCTGGTGGCAACTCACCAGATGAGCAAGTCACTCCCATGCTAATGCAGCTAATGTATCATTTGTTTTCATCCTGTACTAGGGAATTCTTCTCTATGGGAAAGTGGGTGAACTTCCTAAGGCTGGGTACACCCTTCGTAGGACATTGAAGGCTCAGTATACCTCATTATAAATTGGGTTAAGTATAAAAAGGTAACATGTATTCACTCCTCCTGTAAATCTTTGCTTTTTGGCATTCCTGGTGTATGTTTGGACTCTGCTGTCATAGATTTTTACCATGGGCTATTAGTCACCACAGCATAAACGGTGTAACACCAAGTGGAAAATTAAGGTTGGTGTCCTTAGATCCCTTTCATCCCTTACCAAACATGTACTTGAGAGTCTGAATATCTCAATGTATGTTTTTTCAGGTCAATGTAGAAAACATAACTATATTCCTTGTGTTGTTTTTCTGACTGTTTTTACACAGACAGAGGTGGGTGGAGGGTTGGGTGTTTGGCTGTGGTGGGTGTATGGCCGTTTACACGGATACACACACACCTCCAGCCACAGGGCCTCGAACACTGGCTGAAACACCTGATTGTTTGTTCCAGAAGTGAAAGTTAAGTAAAGCATGAGGATGTAAGTGCTGAGGAGATGAGGGAGATGGATGGGACTATGTACCTGGGAAGCTATATTATTAAGTAGAAGGGTGTGATTCAGTAGAGATCAATTGATCTCCAAAAAAATTAGGTTTTGATGAACTTGGAAGGAGATATACTGATGGGTTTGGAGATGGTGGAAAAAGGTTGTTGAGTATAGTTAAGAAGTGCAATCTAATTTCAATACTATTAACCAAAGCAAAAAACTTAACAGTTTAAAAATAAACTTAAATGTACAAGAGTTTTCTTAAAATACATAAAAAATTCAATACTATTACAATTCAAAACACCTTCCACTCCATACATTGCAACAAAACATAAACCCCCCAAAACACAGAAATTAATTCACAATTAGAGCAATATTTAATATTTTATCATCAACATACAATAATTTATTATCATAATTTGACAAGGAACTATTGTGTCAGAGTAATTCAAGTCTGTTATTTACATGTATACAAATTGTGTACAGTTCATACAATGAAGTAAAGAATGTGAGTGTAGACATTACACAATTCGTTGTACACAATGAAGTTATGTAGAAACAGACTTAAGTTACTCTGACACAATTGTTCCTTGTCAAATTATAATAATAAATTATTTTCATTATTGTAAAATGTGCACGTTTAGTTATTAATAAAAATGAAGTATGTATGGTAAGGAATTTAGTACATATATTAAATGTATGTTGATGATAAAATATTAAATATTGGTCTATTTGTGAAAGGTGTCTGTGTTGGTGTGGGGACTGTCTGTGGGTGTCGGTGTGGCAGGTGTCTGTGTGGGGGTGTGTGTGGGGGGATGTGTGGTTGTCTGTGGGGGTGTGGGGGTG
>QEPC01005304.1:161476-171996 GCA_003113815.1 Sphenodon punctatus
GAACATTCTCACAAATACCCACCCTTCCAGCCCGCATGGAATTTTTTTCTTATATTTCTAGAAAGGGTTGAAAGGAACTGTCATTCTGAGGGGGAGAGTGCTTTTTATACTAGAGGTGCTCGAGACCATCATGCAGTCTATTATTTGGATAGGATGAGCATGCAAAACCCAGTTGTGAGAATGTTGGGAGCCATCTCGAAGAACCTTCTTTACAAGGCAACAACCTTCTGATCAGCACATGGGGAGGAGCTGTTTGTAAACAAACAGCCTTATCTCCCAGCCCGATAGGTGTCCCTGTGTCCCACTGTTGCTGCTGCTGCTGGAGCTACTAGGAGGGACAGGAAGGTGAGGGACGGGGACAGGAGTCAGGGAGGGGAGACAGAACAACTTATTGGGGGAGAAGCTGGCTTCAGCCTGCCTCCCAGCCATGCAACTGCGGGACCCCAGATAGCTGCGGCTGTGCTGGCTCTGGCCCCAGCAAGCTGTGCTGACTTTGCTTTGCCTGGGGGGGGCAAGGCAAGCGAGGACAGGACAGGGGGTTGTGTGCAGGTATGCTTGCCTTCCAGCACAGTGCACAAGCCAGGGGGAGACTACAATAGTCAGCATTAACAGAGTTCTGCTCCTCAGAGCGTCGCTAATTACAGAGCTCACAGGGGGATGGATGCAGGCACTTCCTGCCTCCCCGACAGGAGCTCAAGTGTGCATGCACGAACCAGCAGAACTGATTGTTTATCATGAATAACTCGGTTTTGGCTGCATCAATCTGTATCATGTTTCAGAAGCACTTGTTATCGATCTCATTCTCGAAGCCTGTAAACTTTGGGGTCTCAACTCATCCAGGGGGAAGAGATATTGATGAATCAAATACTTGAGGACATTGTGAACTTTGACCACAAGCAATTAACATTTAAGCAGTTATACCATTTTATTTTCTTAATGGATCTTTTTCAAACTTTGTGGATATGATGGTTCTCATAACTTACAGTCACAGTTAAATTTTCAGAAATGTAGGTCAAGCAGTTTCTGCAAAATCGGGTCTTCAGCAGTCTGTTTATAATGAAAGGTGGCTGTACATTTAAGTATTCAGGCAGCTACTGCTGCCTGAAAAATTAACAAAAATTATAATGGCAATATAGTAAGACTTTTCCTTATTGGGCAGACCTTTGCTCTTACCATCTCTTATTCTACTCTCAGTAAAGCAGAGTAATTTAGGTTGTAAATCCTTTCTAAACCCAGCCAATCAGCAAGGCTGAGGGGGCTTGTCAAGGCGCCTTTTCAAAACGCTCTGGCCACCCCATAGCTCATTTTCTACCCCTGGTCCCTCCTCTACCATAGTGGGAGGAGGGAGGGAAAGAGCTCACTCTTCCTTGCTCCTTCCTCTAGGTTCACTGGAGGGGAGGGGGAAGAGAGAGGGAAAGAGAGAACTCCCCCCCTTTTTTTTTTTACAAGAGGGGAGATGCCGAAGAGTTCTTTGGAGTCCCTGGCCTCCTTGTTTGGAGGGAACAATAACAGAAGGTGGTTATCACAGTCAGACTAGAGTGATCAGGAGGTCTCATCCTTTTGGAAACTTGGTAAGTTTTGAAAAATCAAATCCCCTGTCCTGATCTCCTGTACATTGTTTGTTAGCATGTGCTTTTTTTTTGTCCTCTTCAATCCACCCCACTCCCATGCATTACAGGAAGGGGTAATTTCTAATTTTGTGAGCCCAGTTGGGAGGGCTGTGTTGCCTCGATTCCTATGCTTTCTTGGCACTTTATTTTAGTTTTTCACCCTGTGTGAGACCCCATCACCCTAATTGTCTGCTTTCTGTTTGTTTAGGGGGGGTGTTGGAGGGGAATGGATGGAAGGGTTTCTAATCTTTGCTGGAATGTTCACTGCAATTAAAATGGCCCCCTTTTCAGTACCAGTTTCAAGGCTTTGCTGCTGAAAGAAGGTCACCATGCCACGTGCTGGTTCACTAATGACTTATCTTTTCATGAATGTTTGTTCCCTGTCTGATAAGTTTAGTTTGCAACAGTACTGGTAGCATGTTCTGGGTGACAAGTGAAACTTTATGCTTCTGCTTTTGTGGTGTGCTAAAGACAACATAATATTGAGAATGTTTGAAGTCATCTCGAAGAACCTTGTTTACAAGACAGCAACCTTCTGTTTTTTTTCAAGTGGCTCTTCACAGACATGGGTCCATAGGGTGGAGTATCCATGGGCTTTCCAGTGGGTGGGTGGGGTGTGCACACAACTGCACACACACACCCACAAACCTCCCACTCATCCGCACTCATGGAGCAACCACCATTTCCCCTGGTTTCTCCGTCCAAGGGGAAGAGATGGGGGTGAGTGGGGATGCATGTTAGGCGGGCACACGCAGGCACCCCCAGGCACTGTGGGTGCATGCACTGCATCATTCACACAGTGCTCCCCCACCCATGAACATTCAAAAATCTGCATGTTCATGGGTGGGAGAGGCCACATTCTCACAACTGTCTTACTTATACTATCTTAGGTAGGAATTTAGAATGTCTAAATTCTATTGTGGAAAACAATATCTATTTTATCATGGAAAAGCTGCAAATATGGTTCTGAGATTATTATGGCTGCTATTTCACTAACTATTCTTAATGAAGTTATTGCTAAAAGGAATACTGTCTTTAAACCCCCACCCAATAACTAGTTCATCTGTGCCCTCCATATAATGAATTATATCTTTATTTTATGGCATAATGCACTTAATAGACTGACTGCATTTTGGGTGTCTTGTGTGTTTAATAGCAGTGCCCCTAGGCCCACTGGAGAGGGGGGACCATCTTGCCCAGGGGCCCATGGCACACTATCTACGTCCCTGCTAATGGCTAGTCTTTGCTTGAATGTTCCCTCTCTGGTTGCAGCAGATGCCTTTTACATTGCAAGTTTAGTTTGCAACAGAACTGTGTAGTATGTTATGGAAGACAAATGGCTCTTCATGCTGCTGCTTTTGTGGTGTGCTAAAGACTTAACATAATATTGTTGGTGACTTGAGATGGTTTGCTCTGCTTGCTCTGTGTTTGCATGTGCAGAAGGGCTGTACTGCCTCCTCCTATTCTTGAAAATATTTTCTTGGCCATTGCTGTTTTTCACCCTGTCATGGTAATTGTCTGATTTCTGTTTATTTTGTGTGTGTGTTTGGGGGGGGGGGGGGAGGGGGTTGGATGGAAGGGTTTCTAATCTTTGCTGGAATGTTCGCTGCACTTAAAATGACCCCTTTTCAGTGTCAGTTTCAAGGCTTTTCTGCTGCAAGTAGGCCACCGTGCCACATGTTGGTTTATTTATGGCTAGTCTTTGCATGAATGTTCATTCTCTGGTTGCAGCAGATGTCTTTTACATTGCAACAAAACTGTGTAGCATGTTTTGGGGACAAGTGGAATTCCATGCTAAAGCTTTTGTGGTGTGCTAAAGATTTCACATAATATTGTTGGCTTAAGATGGTTTGCTTTGCTTGCTCTGCTTGCATGTGCACTTCTGGCCCCACCTACCATTGGCCAAGCCTCGCCAACTGTTGGCCAGGCTCTGCCTACCATTGGCCCCTACCACTTCTGGCCCTGTCCTGCACCCCACCAGCCGCCACTGCTCAACAGATGTGCGGGTGGCCGGCCCTGCTTCTCCCCAACCCCACTCCCAGCACCCTGCCCCACCATGATGGGCAGCCATTGCAACCAGCTATGGTGTATGACCATAGAAGCCTCTGCCTAAGGCAAGGATGGCAGGACAAAAGAAATGTCACCCTGTCCCACTTGGCCTGAGTGGGCGGACCTCAGCCCAGGATGTGTCTTCACAGATTTTCCGAGGATGCAGTCCGGGCCAGCCACCTACCCAGTCTGGGGCAGTCCCAGGCCACCTTCTGGCAGTGTGGAACTACTTGTGCGGGTGAGTCCCGGGTCACAGCAGGTCAGAACAAGCCAGTGTCATGTTTGGTTTTACCCCTTGATTTTTACTATTACAAGCAGCAATTTTTGTCTGAACATAGTTCTCTCAAGGGCACAGATAAGACCAAACAGACAGTGAGTGGTCAGAGTTGGGAGAAAGCAACTTTTTCTTTTGCTCTTCTCTCTCATCTACAGTACAGTAGGGCTGATGCAGCAGCAGCTGTTCCCGTGCCGCGATTCCATTCTGCCATTTCGGAATTGCCCGCGCCACATTCCACCGGCATTCTGCAAATTGCAGAATTGCGGAAAAATTGCAGAAACTGTCAGAAAACCACTGTTCTACTATTTTGTGGCACTGGCGGGATGGTGAAAGTAGAGAAAATGTCATGTTTCCGCTATTTTGCGAAGCCTGTGGAAGTAGCGGAATGAAATTTGTGGAACTGCGGAAGTAGCAGAATGAGACTAGCGGTATGAAAGTCTCTGCCATGCCATACCACTAATTGTGGAAATGCTGTTTCCGGTGGAAATAGCTACCTCTCGACATTCCGCTACAGCCCTACAGTACAGGCTGGTAGTTCTTTAGCACTGGACTTATCAACACTTGATCTAAGAATTAATGTACATTTCAGAATGACATATATTAATAGAAAAGTTCTGAGATTCTTACCAGGTTTTTATACACTATCAAAATCCAGTGTCTTAGTAGTATATTTTATTAATTTTATTAGTGATATTTTTATTTGAGCTATTTTACTCACTTTTCTTGCTCATAACTCTCATGTCCCAAAGTTTCCAGGACATCCCTGATTTCATGCTTCTTTAGTTCTCTGTGCCGCAGTCCCAAAAAACTGCTGTAAAGTCCCACATTAGAAAGGAAGAGGTGAGGGAGAGCAAAGCAGTTTGGGGAGGATGATGATCTGGATTCTCCAGTTTCTCCAGGCAGCCTCCAAGCAGCCCCTCCCATGTTCTAGTTAAGGGAATCTCTATTGTCCTCTCCTTATAATTACTCATCTCCTTGCAGTCTTTGACTTTTAAAAATAACAACCAAACAAAGCAAAAAGCAAACAAACAACACCACATTTAACAAAACAGTCTGGTGGCATCAAGTGTGAAACTATCATTTCTAATTATTTCTCTTGAAGAAATTAGCAGATCTGGACTTTGTTAGGGGCTGATGATGTGATTTCTTTAATTTAAGTTTCCATTTTAAAGCAACAACAAGATTTCATACCAGCTTCTCTATTAGACTCATCTGTCAGAGAGAATCCAAACAGGAGGAGAAATGGCTGGAGTGCAATGACTGTGTAACTGTAAAACTCATTTGGCATGGGGGTGGAGAGGGTGGAGGATAAGTAGTTAAGGAAAATATGATGATAGAGCTTAGATATAAAGGCTAGCAGGGCAAGGGTTTGTCTGGCTTATGAGATAGGTTATTGTATGGATAGGAGAGCCCTGAACTTTTAAAGTTTTTTTTTTCTTTCCAGTCCGGTCTCATAGTTAAACAATTTGCATATATGCAAATTTTATGAAAAATATGCACCACATTTTGAGAGTCACTGTCCCTCATTTCAGAGTTCAGGTGTTGAGAGGTATGTTTAGAGTTTTAGAGTTTATTGTACAGGCACAACTTTCATCATGACCAAAATTTGAGAGGTATGTTCTAGCTTATTTTACTTTACTGTTCCAACAGCATGTTAAGTAAATAAGTTTGCCTACTTATGATTTATTAACTGAATAACAGACCTCTATCAGTGTGGCTTGAGATTTTATAAATGCCCTGATCCTCCAGACACTCATTATGCAGACCTCTCATTAAAATCAGTCGGATATTTTTATGGAGGGGGATTTGGAGGACCTGATCCCAAGATGAGACCCTCAAGAAGAAATGCTTGTAAATTAATTAATCAACTTACAATTTTGCCATTTTCTTTTTATAGACTTTTTATTCCAATTATACTTGTTTTTGTCCAACACTTCATTAAAACTGAAGACTGACAGGAATTATAATTTCTATGCCTTTGCCTATGTTTCCAACCTAAAAGAGGGAAAATGAAGGATTATTATCATTTAATTTTTCTTCTGCACAATGAAGAAGTGCTTCCACAGGCTGAATTTATTGGTGTTGAGGGCTCATTTCCCTTCTGCAGGTGAAGATTAAGGAAGAAATTAATGATCTGTTAATTTGTATAATTATAAAATATCAACATAGTCACGGTGTCATGCCCATTGTGATTAATTTTAGATGTAAATTAAGACAGAAAAGGATCTGGAATGGTAAGGTCAGACATTAACACAGATAGGACAAAGACATGGCATGAGCCTTAAAATATTATTCCATCTTCACCAGTTTAGGATGCAGTTTAATCAGCAAAGTACCTGCGCGTGAAAATTCAAGTGATGAAATATGCAGTTTGATCATTACGTAAGTAAAAATTCAGCAGCTAATGTAGTGAGCTCAACCAGTGAATTATACAGCAGCATTAGAGAAGTATGCAGCTGGGTGTGTAAATTATGAAAGTGGATCAGTCAAGTATGCATCTTCATTAAAAGAAATTTGGGGGAAAATAGAACAGTAAAATTCAGCATGTCTCTTGACTATTAAACTATGCAATTTGATCTGCAAACTGAGCAACAATGTGACTACAAAGGTATTCAGCTAAATCAATGAACCAAGACACTCAGTGAAAAAACTACATGCTATGGATCAACTAATCATGCAACTTGTTTACTAGGGGGGATGGAAATGAGACAAGACTAAAATAATAGGGTTCCATTGTATAATTAAGGCCAGGAAGTTTATTATTATTATTATTTTTTCAATGGGCAGCATATGAATAACATGGGACTACTCTGGAACATCATTTGAGGTCAGAGGGTACCCAAATTAAGACACTAATAAGAACTGATTTTCAAAAAGTATGTTCATAACACTGTCTAAAAATCCAGTCCCTTTAAGGATCAAGTCTGGGACCTATCAATGTAGACACCCAAAATGACTACAACACCCAAAATGACTACACTTTAAAAATTTTTGCTCATAGGCTCCACCACATGCGCATGAAGATAATCACCCAAGGTCCCTCAAAATCTCCCTTTATGCTTAATGGACGTTTGGATCAGAGATGGTCCAAGCCTCAAAGAGCTCAGTGGACACAAACTGTACGTAGTGCCACTAGAGTGCTTTGAGTACTAGAGTGTAAGTGTTAAAGCTCTATAACAGGCCTGAGTAATCTCATATGCACTTGTGCAAAACAGGAATGACTTCTTGAGGTCACTCAGAGAGGCTGGTTATAAAGCTCGTATAAATTAACCAGAGCATCCCAGTTACCCCTTTTCAGAGCACTGTGTGATTATCTATTTGTTTGTTTTGGTAGTTTTGCAACATCAGAATTTAGTTTGTAATGAATGTTTAAATTATCTACATTTTTCAAAATTGAGTTAGGTCGAAATGAACTAGCTTCATGTCAAAACCAATTAAACGTTGCAAAATGAAAACCATAGAGTGTTCCTGTTTGGCCATAAGGTCTATTAACCATAGTTAATATTTCACTTAACTCTGTTAGAGATTTTGAATGTGTACCAAATTTCAAATCAGTTCTGTTTCACTAACTGGTTGTCTCCATACTAGGCGTTAATCCTTCTCTTGCCTTGTTCTAATGCAACATGGTAGGAAGGTTTCTCTTATGCCATTCTTTCTGTCTTCTGAAGTAATTTTCATCCAACCCCCACCCTTGGGGGGCGGGACTAAGATTTGTCCCTGCTTGCTTAATAGGAGGAAGGCAGGGGGGTGGGGTGGCGTGGAGTATTAATATGCAGAGACTCTGGTGGGGCTTGCTGTTCTGGAAGGCTCCCCTAGGCAGAAGGATAAAGATTAATTCCCTGTCCCGGGAAAATAAAAAGATTGGGCCATTGGGCCAATATGGAGTTTTTGGATGGTCTGGGGATGCTGTTCACTATCTATGCCCCCCTGTAGTTAAAGCAGGCAGACGGTGGAGGGGAAGACAAGTTGGGACATGAGGAACACCCATCCACCCTCTTGGACTGGCACTACAGGCTTCTCAAATTGCCTTGTTTATTGAGTGATCAGGAAGGAACTCTTCCAGCTGGCACTGACACTGGTCTGGGTGTCAGATGGTGGTATTTTCACCTTCTTATATTCAGCCTTCGCCTGCATATTGTGCTGTTGCAGGGCATCTTCAAACCCTGGCTTTGGGACTGTTTTAAGTATTGTTGCAACTCGGTGGTCCAGTGCAGGAATAAAGGTTAAATGACTTGGAGTAAAACAAATGGAAGTTGAGGAACAGGCACCTTCATAAGAAGTGAGGTGAGGGGCTTGCTGATCAGTGGATACTGCATGACCCATGGCTTGACCTCAAACTCTCGGGAGTTGACAGGGCCTGCATCACATGCTATGTAGGCTATCAGCTGAGCTGTCGCTAGCAGATGTCAGAAACTGTCACTCCTCCCATGGGACCCCATGTTAGGGGATCCCAAAGGTTGGATCTGTAAAGTGATGTGGTGGAGCGCATATGGGAACTGATAAGCAGTGGACCAATTTTTTTTTTTTTAGAAATAGAGTTTTGCTGTGATACCCAGACTGAATTGTATCTAAATAAAGAGTTGTGGGCTTTCACCCAACAGTTGTGTCATTGCCTTCTTCTGCAATACGGGAACAATTGTCCCCTTTAAGAAGCAAGGACAAATTTTACACTAGCATAGAAAGAAAAAACTTCATTGAAATCAATGAAGAGCCAACTAGGGATGTGTGAATGCGGTGCGGACGTTTGGAGTTCGGGCCGAACTCAAATAGTTCGGTCGACTGAACCGAACTTTTGAACCGAACTCAAATTTGACCGAACTGTTCGGTTGAATCTGAACCAGTTCAGAAGGCCAAAACCCCCAGTTTTGAATGTAAGAACTCGGTTCGGAAGTTCGGAATTCAACCGTACTTAAATAGTTCGGTCGACCGAACCGAACTTTCGAACCGAACTCGATTTTTGAACCGAACCGAACTGATTTCTGAACTCGGTTCTGTTTGCACATCCCTAGAGCCTACCCCTGCTAACTTTATCATGTAATTCTTGCAGTGTGATCCTCTGTGCAGAGAGCACCAGTGCTAGCACATAGCCCAGACAAAAGTCACTTCAATGAAACCTGTGCTCACATGGAGTGCTGATGCCAGCTGGGACAATACACTGAAAGATTTGACTTTTTTTCTTTTTACAATTCCCATACATACATAGAATACTTGTGCTTATGCATGGTTTACAATGTATATGAATTATGTGAATTCTAGATCCATGTTTAATAATTTTCCTTTAGGAAATATGACTTAAGTATGCAGATGTACAGAAACAATATTCTTCATTTGTAGATCTGCTCTTTATTGTAAATATAACATCATTAGCCAAATTACTTCCATATTTTCTAAAAGGATACTTTCTTTTATCATCTTTTGTATAATGACCCAGTCTTTAAATTTCCTGTGAACCTTCAACACAGCTTATTAAAAAGATGTAATCCAAAATATATGTAAAATGCTTAAGTTTGTTTTTCCAGAAGGTCTTGTTTAAATTATCCCTGGAGTTGTTGGGTTTTTTCCTAGAAAAGTAAGCAGTTTTCCGCAAAGTAAAATATTATAAGCTCTTTTTTTTATTCATTATATTAGCTCCACAGCTAAAACTAAATTGTCTTAACCCTTCCTGGCCCTCTTAGTCATTACTTAGCAAATATTAGACAATTAAAGTTAAATTCAGAACTCAGTCAGCCTGAAATAAAAGCTGTGACAATAACAAGTTTTCTTCTCTCTTCCCTGCTATGCTGAGGAGAGGAGGGAAGCCGAGAAGTGATCAAAGCTTTCCTGTTGAGACCAATAAAAAATATTATGAAGCTAAATGCCATGGTTGCTTGGAAACATGTATATGCTTTGGTCCAATTCTCAGTGTCCTCTACCACTGAATGATTAATGAATTGTAGTGTTAGTTTACTTCAAGAACATAAAGGAAGTAAATAAAATCTATATCACTTTTGTTTTCAGAACAGATTCAACAAGAACTAGAAATCCAGCCTGAAATGATGATGCTAAACTGGTGAAACAAACCAGCATTTTATACATTCCTTGATGATATTTACGATACACTGTGGGAGACAATTTTAAGAGTTATGTGTCATACACTTGAAGACTCTCTACACAGAAGATGATACTGAATAACCCAGAGTAGTAGTTTGTTTTATTTCAAAGATGATTCCCCCTGCCCCCAGATATAAATTAACATAAGAACATAAGTGCCATACTGGGTCAGACCAATGGTCCATCTAGTCCAGAATCCTGTCTCTGACAGTGGCCAATCACGGTGGCTTGGGAGAAGCACCCAACAGGTCACAATGGAGGATCCATTCTCTGTTGTTTTCCCCCAGCTCCCGTCATGTTCCCCGATCCTGTCTGGCTAAGAGCTGCTAACGGACCTATCTTCCAGAAACTTGTCCAAACCTCTTTTAAATTCAGCTATAGTACTGGCCCTTACCACAGCCTCTGGCAGTAGATTCCACAACCCAATTATACGCTGAGTGTAAAAATATTTTCTTTTATTTGTTTTAAACTTGCCACCCATGAGTTTCATGGAG
>QEPC01005304.1:172724-217573 GCA_003113815.1 Sphenodon punctatus
TGAGGATTTCAGTGTATTATCCACAGTCACTCCCAGATCCTTTTCCTGAGTGGTAACTCCTAGCTTAGTACCCAGCATTGTGTACTCATAATTTGGATTATTTTTTCCCATGTGCATCACTTTGCACTTGTCCACATTAAATCTCATTTTTCATTTACATGCCCATGCACCCAGTCTTGTAAGATCTTGCTGCAGCTCCTCACAGTCTGCTCGTGTTCTGACTACTTTGAATAACTTGGTGTCATCTGCAAATTTGATCACCTCACTCTTAACACCCTTTTCCAGATCATTAATAATAGATTGAAAAGAACCTGTCCCAGTACAGATCTTTGGGGCACACCACTTTTTACATCCCTCCATTGTGAAAACTGGCCATTTAGTCCCACTCTTTGCTTCCTATCCTTTAATTCATAGCAAAACACTACCTCCTATCCCATCACTTTTTAATTTTCTCGAGTCATTTATGTAGGACCTTATCAAAAGCTTTCTGGAAATCCAGGTACACTATATCTGCTGGGTCCCCCCTGTCCACATGCTTGTTTACGCCCTCAAAAATTCCAAGAGATTATTGAGGCATGACTTCCCTTTGCTAAATCCATGCTGACTATTTGACATTAAACCATGTTTATCAATATGCCCAGTGATTCTGTTCTTAATGATAGTTTCCATCATTTTGCCTGGCACAGACGTCAAGCTTACCAGTCTGTAGTTTTCAGGATCACCTCTGGAACCCTTTTTAAATATTGGGCTTACATTTGCTACCCTCCAGTCCTCAGGTACAATGCCAGATGTCAACGTTAGGTTACAAATTACTACTAGTAGGTTTGCAATTCCACATGTCAGAGCTCTGGGGTGAATACCATCTGGCCCTGGTGATTTGTTCGTATTAAGCTTGTCAATTTGTTCTAGAACCTCCTCCAGGGTCACACAGATTTGTGACAGTTCATCCAATTCATCCCCTACAAAGTAGGGTTCCGGCATGGGTATCTCGCCAACATCCTCCACAGTGAAGACTGAAGCAAATAACTCGTTTAGCTTCTCTGCAATGTCCTTGTCCTCCCTGAGTGCCCCTTTTACTCCCTGGTCATCTAATGACCCAACTGACTCCCTAGTAGGATTCCTGCTTCTGATATACTTGGAAAAGGTTTTATTATTTGTTTTTGCCTCTTTAGCAAGTCTCTTTCAAATTCTTTCTTCACCTGCCTTATTAGCACCTTACAGTTACGTTGCCAGTGTTCATTAAATGAAAAAAAAAAATTGTTTATTAAGACGTGACTGTAGGCCATAGGCTTGAAAATGTCAACATAATACAAAGGCCAGTGTTTATGCTCCTTTGTATTTTCCTCAATGGGGCTATCTTTCCATTTCTTAAAGGATGATGTTTTGGCTTTAATAACCTCCTTTGAGTCTCCATTTAGCCACAGCGGTAGACGCTTAGTCCTCCTGCTACCTTTTTTGACTTGTGGGATGCATGTAATCTGGGCTTCCAAGATGGTGCTTTTCAACAGCCTCCATGCCTCTTTCAAAAATGTAGTCCTTTCAACTGTGCAATTTAGTTTCTTTCTAACTAGCTCATTTTGGCAAAGTCTCCCTTTTTAAAGTGAAACACCAGGGCTGTACTTTTAATTAACTTTCTCCCTCCAGTAACTATGTCAAATTTGATTATATTATGATCGCTATTGCATAGTGGCTTAGCCACAGTTACTCCTTGCACTAGTTCCTGTGTGCCACTTAGGACTAAATCTAAAGTAGCTCCTCCCTTCATTGGTTCCGGAAACAATTGCTCTAAAAAGTAGTCATTTATGGCATCCAGAAATTTTGCCTCCACATCTCGCCCCAAGGAGGCATTCACCCAGTCGATATCGGGGTAGTTGAAGTCACCCACTATTATTACATTCCCAGTTTTAGAAGCCTGCTTAATCTCTGTTAGCATTACATAATCAGTCTTTCTATTCTGGTCAGGGGGGCGATAGTATAGCCCCACTGCTATACTCTTCTGCTTGATACTTAGAATTTCAATCCATATTCGAGGGAACAGTTTGCATCCTGTACATTTTTTATTCTACTTGCCTCAATGCTGTCCTTAACATACAGAGCCACCCCAGCACCAACACGATCTCCTATGTGCTTTCGATATAGCTGTCCCCTGGTATTACAGTGTCCCATTGGTTATCCTCATCCCACAAGGTCTCTGTGATGCCTAAAATGTCTAGATCTTCATTTAGCGCTAAAAAATCTAATTCTCCTATCTTACTTTTTAGATTTCTAGCATTAGCATATAGACACTGAAATGTATTATTTTTATTCTTCTGCTTAATGGTCACATTATAGGTAACTGAAACAGACACTCTGGAATCATTATCTGTCTGTTCTCCCCTGCATTCCTGTCGTCTCTTCTCCAAGCTGAAAAGCCCCAACCTACCAAGCCTCTCCTCATACAGATCCCTGAGGCACACCACTTTTTACATCTCTCCATTGTGAAAACTGACCATTTATTCCTACCCTTTGCAATGCTTTCTATCTTTTAACCAATTTCTGATCCATAGTAAGACATTACCTCCTATCCCATGACTTTTTAATTTTCTCAAGAGTCTCTCATGAGAGACCTTATCAAATACTTTCTGGAAATCCAGGTACACTATATCTACTGGGTCTCCCTTGTCCACATGCTTATTTATACCCTCAAAGAATCCTAACAGGCTACTGAGGCATGACTTACCTTTACTAAATCTATGTTGACTCTTCCCCATTAAGCCATGTTTTTCAACATGCCCTGTAATTCTGTCCTTAATGATGGTTTCCACCATTTTGCCCAGCACAGACTTCAAGCTTACTGGTCTGTAGTTTCGAAGATCACCTCTGATCCCTTTTTAAATATCAGGGTTACATTTTCCACCCTCCAGTCCTCGAGTACAGTGACAGATTTTAGTGACAGGTTACAAATTACTAACAGTAGGTCTGTGATTTCATATTTGAGTTCCTTCAGAACTCTGGGGTGAATGCCATCTGGCCCTGGTGACTTGTTAATATTCAGTTTGTCAATTTGCCCTAGAACATCCTCCAAAATCACATTGATTTGTAACAGCTCTTACAATTCCTTGCCCACAAAGCAAGGATTCATTTCTGCTCTCATCAATTGTAACCTGCCAGACGATTGCAACAAAATAGAGCTCTTGATGAGGATATTTTAATTAGGACAATTGTCTCACATCAGAAGGCAGAAGAAAATAAAAGATGGAATTAGGAGCAAAGTCAGAGTTTCAGATCTTGAGGTTCTGAACTAGGCAAACTTGTACTGATTTCAAAAAGCCCCCAAATTTAAGGGTGTTAAACATGATGGAGGCCCGCTGTAGTTTGCTGTGGTCCGTGGGCCACCATCATGTTTGTTTAGGGCCATCCAGATGTTTGGTCTGGAGTTTCCCCAAGCGTAGTGGTGGCTAGTTCGGGCTGTGACTCCAGAGGTCTCTGGAGTTACAGCGCGGGCTAGCCATCACCACGCTTGTGGAACAACCTGCCTGACCAGGCTACAGCAGGCTATCATGTGTGGTAACCCACTGTTCCCAGCCTGGTCCAGAATGGTCCCCATGATGGGCAGCCATGGTGGCCATCATTGGCTGCCATGACTGCCCGCCATCGAGGGGGAGTGGGAAGGGGGCTGCTGACCACAGCACAGGGATGGGCATGGCTGGCCACCCCACTACACCCTGGGTCCAGCTTCGTGAATATTTGTTCCATAGCCTGACCAGATCCTGACTTCCTCAGCACTCCGGTCCAGATCGTGTCATGATAGCAGACCTCCACCATCACATATGTTATTACCCTAAGCTGTCTTAACTGATTATAGCTATAAAGGGTCCTGTGGTAATTTTTGTAGTTGTATATATGCTAAAATGTGTTAGTCCTCTAATGTTCAAGTGAATTCTTGAACTATATTTTCACTTGAACTATAGAATTCTTGAAATATATTTGTATTTTATATGTTTTATATTTTTGTTTTAAATTGTAAGCCACCCTGAGCTCCTTTGCAGAAGGGGCAGGGTATAAAATTGTGTAATAAATAAATAAATAAATAAATAAATAAAATAATTCATTTCATTGTGCCTACCTTAGTCTCCTCTGCTTACTTGTATTCATTTCATAAGCATAGTACTGGCAAGCATGTATCAGAAACAAACATTACAGTAGGGCTAAAATTTAAAATAATCAAGGGATTTTAAGACACCTGAAAAAAGAAAAAGAAAGCCAACCCTATTCATCCAACTATGTCTTTTTTGCTAGCCCATCGGCAGATTAAAAAGGACCAGACACAAGATTGTTGGAATTTAAACAAACAACCCTTTTAAAAACATTTTAGCCAATGCTGAATACAGTCTGAAAAACTGACCAGCAACAGCCCCCTGAGGCATCAAACTGGGACTCACTGTGGATCTCCTGTCCAGCCACATATCTCAACAAGAGGCTGAGGACTAAACCATCAGCTGGGACTCATTTAGGATTCCCCCAGTTAGCAATATTCTCCAAACTGGGTCAAAACATTTAAAAAACCCTGAATTTTATAGCCTCTGGCTCACCAAGGCTAAAATCAGACATGTGAAAGGCACTGAGGCTCCCCAGCCCAGTTCCTACCGAACAGTGGCAGCCACTCACCAGGTCGGCATTGGCAGGCAGAACTGAACAAATGTGCCAGACACCAGGAAAGCCGTCCCACCACCTACGCAACCAGGGTAGGGACGCAACAGATGTGTAGGCTTCCGGACCCGCCCCCAAACCACTCCCAGCACCCCACCCCCTGCCATGATGGGAAGCACCTGGCTATGGCAGCTCCTGCACTGAGGAGGGGATGGCAGGTCCAAACAGACACACTGGCAGGCTGTGAGCCATGTTGGTCTGCTTGGGCAGACCTTGGCTCGGAATGAGCACCTGGGATCTTCTGGGAGATGCAGTCCAGGCCAGATGCCTACCCAACCTGCGGCAGCCCTGGGCCAACATATGGCAGCACAAGTCCACATGGTGGTCCTGAGTCACAAGTGGTGAGTCCTGAGCCAGAGCGGGCCATAGTGGGCCCATGTCACGTCTGTTTTTCACCCCATATGTCTACAATGAGGGCATGTAGAGGGGTGTTCTTGGTGGCTGTCCCACACCTTGGAGGTTCATCTAAGCCTGAGTCTGTGCACAACATCCTGAGCACCGATAATGAACTGAGAAAGGGAATGGGAAAAGAAAATTGCATCAAAATCCAAGCAGGCAATCTGGCCCAGGCACGAGCATCCCCAGCAGACAGCAAAGTCGATGACCCACAAGCAGAGAGCAGCACACAGGTTCTGTTGGGTCACAGCCATGGGGGCTCAAGAAACCCCTTCCCCTCTGCACACACCCCCTCTCAGGAATGCTCCTCCCATTACCCCTCACCAGCATTACCCCCAGCAGCAGAGTGCGTCCAGAACACATCTAAGCATGCCCAGGCCCCCTCCATATCTGGGGATGACCGCACTCCAATCAGGACCACCAACCCATGATCTCTGGGGGCACAGCCACCAGGAACTCACAGTCAGGAAGGTCAGTGAAGAGATCCTGTGCAGCCAGGCAGTTGTGGCACACCCCAAGGGGTCTGGGGCAAGGTGCTGATTCTATGTAACAAGTCTAAGAAAACTAGATCTTCCCGCCACTCATTTATTGAAAATGTGTCATCCTGTGATTTCCCTTTTGTCCCTTTTCTCTGTTACCCCGACAATTCCTTTCACATCCCACACCCATGGAGAAAGAAAGAAGTAAAATAAATTAGTATTTCTCTCTGTGCTTTTCATTTATGTTATTCTTTTATTTTATTCCTTTATTTTCATTCTCTATTATTTGTAGCATTAATCTAATCGTTATGCTTATTCTCATTCTCTTTTCTTTTTCTTTTTTTGTTACTCTATGTATTCAACTCAGTTTTATTCTTTTCTCGTTCTCTGGTTTGTTTGTTCTGTTTATTTTCCTTTCTGGCTGGAGAGGTCCTTCCATGACAAAAACACAATTAAATAAAGCATGGGGACACTTTAATTTCCACAGACATGGTCACAAAAGGGGTGATGTCAACCTATGGACACCACAGCCCACATAACACAAGCCTTATACAGTGTGACCTACACACAGCAAGCACCTTGCCATTCCAATTGGCTGTGCCCCCTCTGCCCAGGCAATAAATGCCCCGTGTTTTGTCTGGTTCTGACAGCTGTGGAGAGCTTGCGGAACTTGTGGAACATAGAAAGATAGCACCCAATCAGCGACCATGTGTTGGTCATACGTGTTGCATAGCCAATCCCAGGCAGGCATCCGCCCAGATACAGGAGCAGTTTAAGACTCTGGCGCGGGGCTGGCAACGGACCCCACAGATGCTACCTGTAGAGCGATGGAGTCCTAGATTACTGGTGCTATGCAGTATCTGCTGACCACTGTGACAGTGGTGGTCCAGCAAGCCATTCAGCAGATGCAAGCCAGCCGCTGTTGGTGGTTTGAGACCATCCACTGACACGAAGCCCTATCCCAAGCCCCGCAGATCTCATATGCGTGTGTGCGTACGGTTTCCATGGGGCACAACATGCCCACAATAGAGATCTGTGAGGTGTGTGATCAGCGGGGTTTGGGATTGGACTCACTGGCTGGTGATGCTCCACACTGGAAGCAGGCTGAGGGCCAGGAGCACAGTGTGTAACAGGCGCAGGGCATGGTGTCAGAGATGGATCTTCCTAACATGCCAACAGGCCTTGCATGAGGCCCATCTGGGACACAGATGGGGCTGCCCTGGATAATCCACACACACACCAGGTCTGAGGAGCCAGTGCCACAGTTCTAGCAGCTGCAATGTGGAGCTGAGTGGCACATAGCTGCACAAAACAGAAATCCCCTGTACTGGCATATTGCTCACATCGCTGCAAGACAAGATAGACTCAGATGCCCTGAGCAACTGTGGGAACAGGGGCTAGTGAAGGAAGATGTGCTCTCTTTGCATGTATATATTGTACATAAAATATTTTTCTTTGTTCAAATTCTGGTGTGTCCGTGCCTCCCTCTGGGCCATCCATACCACCACACCAGTGGAATGGCATGGCCACCAGACCTAGCTCCCATTCCCGCTCATTTTCTTTCTGTACCACAACCAGGCCCCAAGTGGCCTGTTGCACTGTCATGCCATCCTTAATGGCCCCCACTCACCAAAACTTCCTGCCTGTCCCAAGATATGCATGAGGACCATGATACCCATGGGGGTATACAACAGTTTATTTGGGAAGGGTCATTGGGGTACAGCCATTCAACACCTCTTCATCCTACCTCTTCCACCGGCCTGCCATGCCCTCCTAGGCACAAGTCCTGCTGGGAGGGCATTTGCCCCATCCTCTTCCTCCTCCCCTTGTTGGTCTTTGATTATTAGACGGCTGGGTGGTGGAGGAAGTGGGGTGCCTACCCTTCTGGTGGAGGAGGCAGCATCCATGAGCCAGGGTGAGTGGACCTTCAGAGGTTGGGGTGCAGGTGTTCTTGGGTGACAAGGGGTTCTTTGTGGGGAAACCACAGCGGGTGAGTGAAATCTGGGGGTGGGGGTGGCACTGGGACTGGGGTGGGGTGGATGGCGTATTGCAGCTGCCCCTGGGACATGACAGCAACACTCGTTGTAGGAATGTGATGGAGAAAGGAGTGATCCACCTCTGTGGACTCTGCTATGAAGTTAGCCACCTGTTGGCTCACCCTCTCCATCATGATGTGGGAGTGGGAGCTCTGCAGCTTCTTCCAGTGATGGGCTTAAGCCGTCTGCTCCCACAGGTGCTCCTGGTGACCTAGAGGGTTCAGGACCCTGTACTTGGCTTTGTTCCTCTGCAGGGCCCTCATCTGATGGCGTGCCACCCCACAGATGGCATCCTTGATCTCCTCTGCCCGCTGTGTGATTTCCTCCATCAGCTTCCTGGCCATATCCTCCCTGCGCTGGTGATTATGTGTCCACAGTTCCCAGTTGCAAATGGTGTTGGCTGATGGTGGTAGTAGCCTGGATTGTGCCTGTTGTGGTTCCACACCTGTAGCAAAGCAACAGGAAGAGCCATTAGTTCTGGCCCCCCTGCTCCTGCCATTCTGTTCTGGTGCGTGACTCCACTCATACCTCTTTAGTGTCCTGGATTATCCAGGACATACCTGCTGTCCCACCTTTTTTGTTATCTGTCCGGCAGTCCCAGCAAACTGCTGAAATATCCCAGATTAGAAAGGGGCGGGGGGGCACAAGGGAGAGCAATTTGAAAGCTATCATTGGATTCTCCAGCCTGAAAGTGCCACACAGACATCTTCAGGCAAGCTCATAGCAACCCCTCCCAGGCTACAGATAAGGGACTCAATTACTCTTCTCCTTGCAGTCTTTGAACGTACTTGATACACATTCACCACCGACCCCACCCCACCCCTTTCCCTTGGACAAAATCATTGGGTCAAGGCTACAGACCTGGACCTTGTCAGAGGCGGATGGGATTTCTTCAATTAAGTTTCCTTTTTATAACAATACCAATATTTCAGACCAGCTTCTCCATTGGGTTCATCTGCCAGGCTGTCACTACACAGAAGGAAACAAGAAACATGGCTGGAGTAGGGGGAAATCTGTACTGGCAGAGGAAGGGCTGTGTAAGTTGTAAAACTCAATTGACATGAGGGGTGTGCAGGCCAAGCAGTTAAGAGAATTGCTGTGATGGTGCTTGGACATAAAGACTGGCAGGGAAAGGGTTTGTCTGGCTTATGGGGGAGCTTATTGTATGGATATGAGAGCCCTGAACTGTTCAGGATTTATTTATTTTTGTCATCCCAGCCTCATAGCTAAGCCATGGACCACTTTGTATTTGCATATATATATATGTCTCTATGCAAGTTATATGAACACTATGTCTCACTTTGTCCAGCATTTGGAGAGTCACTGTCCCTCATTTCTGTATCGAGGACAGAAAGATATGCCCCTGTCTACTCATCATCCACTGCCTTAGTGCCCATTGTCGCCCATGCCCTCCTCCCCACCGGTGTTGCTCCCAGACCCTCATGGACCCATCCACCCACTTCCCCTTCTCACCTTTCCCAGTCGGGGTGTTGGCTCCTGGGGCTGGTCTTCTGGCACCCCTTCACTGTCCTGGCCACCTGCAAATACAGTATAGGGTAATAGTAGGGTCTTGGGTTGGCGCTCCTCAGCCGCTGCTCTCAGCCGCCTTTCCCATCCTGGCTCCCCTCCCTGCCCCTCCCACAGATGTATGAACATACTGGTCTCCTCCAGTCCATGACGATGACAGCGTCTGTGTCCTCTGATTCCTTCTGCTGCATCCCCTTTGACTCCATGGGCAGGGGCTGACTTTCTGAGTTGAGGAGGTGAAGGTGGAGGATCTCCACCTGGGGTCCATGGACACTGGCTCCAGCTCTGGGATTGGTGAGATGTGGCCCTTGCCTGCAGACATACCTTCCTGGAGGCTCGGTCAGGACGGGAATGGCCAGTGGGAAAGGGATATCCACCTGCTTCTGCCCCTTAGTTAAGGCACTGCTGCAGGTCTGAGAGGCCACTATCTCCCCATCCACCAGGGGGGTATACAATTCATTTTTGTTTCGTGTAGTTAGTAAAATGAATGAAACCCCATTTGTTTTAGTAAGTTGGAAAGAAAAACAAATAAATTAAGGAATAAATGAAAATGAATGAATGTGGTTTTTTTAAAAGGGAAATTGAAAACAAATGAGTTTGTCTGCATCCCTACCTTCTGCGCACCCCTACTGCCTGCTGCTCCTCTGCCTGCTTCTTGCTGCTGCTGCTGCTTCCCAAATGTGTGTGTCTCTCTTACACACACATCTCCTGTCCCCTGGGGTGATCTCTGTAAGTTGATGCCCTGCCACACTTTGGGGTGCCTGTGTATGCAGAAGCTAGTGCCTGCTGTTTCTCTGCCCTGCTGCCAGTCTGTGTGTTTATTTTATGTCTCTCTCATATCTTCTCCCCCCCAGGGCATTCTCTACAAGTTGAATCGCAACTAAAGTTGGACAACATGTCCCCTTTGCCAGTCCCTGCTGCTTCTCACTGCCTGCTTGCTGCCTGCCAGTCTGTCTGATATTCAATTTTCTGGGGGCATTCTGTGCCACTTGAAGCCTTGTCAGACTTGGAGTCACCACTGCCTCTACATATGCTAGTGGCTTGAATGCCTGGCACCAGCTACCTGCCAGTGTCTGCTCTGTCCTCTGCCTGCCTGCAGAGAGCCAGTCTGTCTTTGATATTTCTGCCCCCTTGGGGCAGAACTGTGCAAGTTTGGGGGAAGAGAAAGTGTCATAGAAGAACAGTAAAACAGCTACTTACAGGCATGGAAGCCCTGCCAAGTGATTCCCACTGATTTCAATGGGAAACAAATAAAAAACAAAAACAAGCAATTTTTAAATTGGGTGTAGGGGGGGATGAAAATGAATAAATTTTTGGAAATGCAAATGAAAGAAGAAATGAAAATGAATTAACTTTTTAAAACGAGAGCAAAAGGGGAAACAAAAACAAATGAGGTCCTTCCTGTACACCCCTACCATCCACACATCTCCTCATAGTATGATGATGTTTGCCTCATGCGGCCAGACTTGTGGTTGTTGTCATGGATCCCCTTATATCCATGCTTCAAGTCCTGTGTCTATTGCTGAGACTGGGACATGTCCCTGTTGTGCCCATGCCCCAGCCACGTCATTTGCTTGGAGATGCGTTGGTAAGGTATACTGCCTTGTTTTGGTAGCATCTCATGAGGTCCAGCTGTGCCATAGGTCCCCCCTCCCCCTCCCAGCCTGATGAGGGCCCTGGTCTCTTCCTCAGACCAGGGCATGCCCCTTGGAAGGGCAGGTGGGGGGGCGTGCACCTTTTACGAATGGGGCCTGCGATGATGTGGATGTGGTGGCAGCTGTGCCAGTAATTGCCTGTGAACACACAACATAATGGTCACCTGTTATCTTGCTCCCCTTGATTTGCTGCTTCATCTTGCCCCCGCCATTTGCTTACCTGGCTTCCCGAGCTGCTGTCATCCATGGCTTTTGGGGGCTGTTCCTCCACTTGCTTGGGAGTGTGGCATGCGCTGGGCCCCTTCAGTGGTTTAGTTCAATGCAGTTTTGTATTTTGCACATAGGTCCTTTAAGGGATCCTGGAGGGCTGGGTGCATGACTGGTTGCTGTTATTCATATGGACATGAGTTATGTGGCCTCCTGTTGCCATGGATCTACTTGACTTACCCACATGGCGCACTCCACATTTCCTAGCTTGCCACTGTGAGTGGCGGTGAGTGGGTTCTCAATGGGTTGTGGGAGAATTTATCCAGATGCTCCACCTTCAGACAGGTGGTCGGATGTGTGGCTCCTGGGTGGCTATGTGGGGTAGCATCTCATCTGAAAACACTCAATCTGAGTATATGCATTAAAACCCAGCTTTTAAACTGACAAGCTGGCCACAATAAGCTCTCGTCCATCGTCTCCAAAATCCAGGCAGTCAGTTCCATTTTGTGTGTGTGTGCACTCTAGCTTGTGGTCATTTGGCCTTTCTTGCCGCACACTCTTATTGCTTTGCACTGACTACCCATGCTATGAAAACCGATAGAGCTCGGTGGGATAGCTATATTCACCCTAGACACATCTTATCCACCTATGAGTAATGGATGTTCTGAACCTTGGATTGACCCTGCAACTCACAGGGTATACGGAGTAATGTTTTAAAAAAATATATAATTGATATAATGATTCCCTTTCTATAAGCAAGTGATTAATTTCCTGAAACTCACTCTCTTCTCTGTTGACTTGAAATGGAAGTGAAACAACCATTGGGACAGCAGGGGAAGTACTTAGAGAACATCTAATAGCATCTTCAGTCGGTGTATCTTTGTAATAGACACGATAGAAGTAGATTGAAAATAGAGTGCTTGTCAAAGTCAATGTTTGTCAGCAGCTGCCCTAGCTCAGAGACCAGGGTTCACTGTGTTTTTCCCCATTGCCATTAATGAAGAAAACACAGTGAACATGAGTCCCTACTCTAGATATCCTCTGTGTGGAGTAGCTGCCCTTGTTATGCAGGGGTAACAAGAGATTTACTGGATTTGGCAGCAGCAACCAAAGAACACCATTTATTTTGGAAAGGGGGTCAGTAGACTGGTCCATGAATAACAGAGAGCTGCAGTCTCCATCCTCTGGTTACTGTCAGAGACCCGTGACCACTGTGGTTTTCTCTTTGCCCAATGGGAAAAATGCAGTGAAGATGGGTCCCTGGCTACTCTATGAGATAATGTCCGAATACAGGAATTATTTGATCATTAAATCAAGCTCTCCATGCCTTCTTAAGAATATGTCTTCTATTCTACTTCGCATACCACAATTGGAACTGCCAAAAAATATTGACTTGTTAGTGGTGATCACTATCATTTGATTTATGGGTGTATACACCAAGTGTGAATTGTTTCTATTGTTTGGCAATCTATACTGCAACACAAATTGAAATAATTAACGGTTGGGGCAGACTCTTGAAATGGAGTAGAGTAGAATTAAAACTTGCTCGAGGCCCTCGTCCTTTTGCAAGTCTTTTAATCACAGATCACCTGAATCTAAAGAGGAGAGCACAAAGTCTACAAAACACTTAAATCCAGATGTAATTAGATTTCTGGATGCAATCCTTAAATCATTTTACTGGGCGCCATTGAAATCAACAGGGCCACTTCAGAGTGTGTGGTTTGAAGACTGGTGCCTCTGGGATTGTGAATGGTACTCGACTGGGACACAGACAATGGGTACTGGGTTGGGAAGTTTTGATGTCACAATGCTCCGTGAGTGGCGTGGCCATGTTGAAAAGGGGTGTGGTGTCATGATGCTCTGGAGGGAGTGGGGGCTTGTCAGAATGTAGGCAGAGAGCCTATTCACCGCCAGTACCCCAATTTCAAATATGTAGGGATGGGCGAACGTGGTTCAGAATTTCGGAGTTCAGCCCGAACTCGGCCTGTTAGGACGACCGAACCGAACTTCCGAACTGAACGCACGAACTTCCGAACAGTTTGGAAAAGTTCAGGGGTGGGGAAAACATGACTTTGGATGGGAAAAATGTGACTGGAAGGGGGAGGCAGCTGAGGAGCAGACTTCCTGGCACCAGGGGTGGACACCTGGGGTGGTTTCAGGGCTAAAAATACCAATACCGAAAAATTTTCGGTTTCGGTACGGATAGTACTTTTTGGAATGTTTGGCCGAGTTCGGACGAACCAAACTCCATCCGAACTCGGGTTTTGAACCGAATGACTGAATGTCCGAACATCCAAAAGGCATTCTGTTCGCCCATCCCTACAAATATGGTAATGCTTTCCACCTCCAGCTTGAAAAACATTCCAGTTGTGCTGCTGTCTGTGTACAGGTCTTGCACCAGCCCTCTCACTGGGGATGAAATTCCCTGCCCTCTGCATTTTCAGACAGGCCAAGGACGCTATGCAACTGAGGACTGTGAAAACCTGTCCTTCTCACCATCTTCTCGCAAAAACTTCCATTTTTTGTGAACAAAATATTAATTTTAAAAGTGTAATTTGTCAAAATATATAGAATATATCCCCCCTGTCAATGCTCTTTTGAAGGAAATGCATCTGTCAACTGGATTTGCTTACAAATACTTTTAATAGTGATTTTTGTTTCGTAACAAGTGCAAGTATGTTGTTTGAAACCAGTCTGAGTTATGATATTGCTATCTTATCAGGGCCATTGTTCACACATATGCTCATCCTGCTTATAACTGCCACCTAGTTCACACTAATGCTCTGGACTCCCCTCACCCTCTACCAGATATTCACATGAACGTAAAGAAAAATAGGGGATAATTACATCCAGTTGAACATAGTCCTGGAGTACATAACCCTGAAAATAAGTATTTATGTTTATGAAGATGTTAATCCATCAAACACCTTAAATACCTACCTGTTCCCATTAACTTTGTGCGAATAATTGAAAAGTAAGATAGCTACCCTTGGGGTGTAGTCAGTCTATATGTTCATGACCCAGAATGCTTTCATTCCAGCACACCGCTCATTTGTAAAATGCTTTCTGGTAGAACAATACAACACCAGCACATTTCATTTCTGTAAATATCTTTTCACTTTCCATTCAGAGCCAATTTTATAATTTGCATGGCCCAAGGTAAAGATAAAACTTGGGTACCCTAGTGGCCCCTCCCCATTAGGGGCACACTCCTCCGGGCCTTAAAGGTGATCATGTTTGGGGACCTGCTGTGAGGAAGTGAGGCCCCCACATCCTGACCTGGTGAGAAGGGGCCACTACAGGGCCCCTAGAAAGGGGGGGGAGGAGTTGCAACTGCTCACCCTGAGGTAATGCTGGCCCTTGCACCATTGTGAATCTTCTTTACATTAATAGTACCTTGTAACTTGGCTTAAAATGGCACAAAATGTACTCATTATTCAGTTATAAAATGAATTCATAGCTTATATTCTGAGTAATAGAATATGGTTGGGAATTATTCCTCCCCTCCCCCACCCTCTCCTTACTTGTTTAATCAACAAATAAAATATTCAAACAAGGTGCACAGTTTTGAAACAGACCACTATTTTACATGGAATGCACTCCTTAATTAAACATCCTTTTCCCCACCCACAATTTTTCTTATAGACCATGTTAGAAGAAAAAGAAATATAACAAGAAATGTTAGCACCAAGGAATTCACTAATGGTCCCACAGTGTCTACAATTTATCTTGAGATTTAACTACATGAAACCTAATCCTATTATTCAAACTTGATTGTACAACACAATTTAGGTTACTGACCTTCTAACAACATTTAGAACAGAAGGGGCAATAAGGAATCCACTAAAGATTTGATTCAGCAACTTAAGTAAAGAAAAATAGCCCTCCTTCTCAAGATAATGAACTTAACAAACTCTACTTCAAGTTTACCTCTTGCTTTGTAATGCTAATTTCCACCACTCAGCTTATTTTATTTTTTTAATGAGCAGAAACACAACTTTATACCAAAGCAGAATGAAGAAAAGCATAATGAAAAGAACGTCTTCTTATTTTTGTGCCTGGGATTATTTTGCAGTTTATCACAGATTTGCACAGATAAGAAATATCTTTTGTCAAGCTTTCAGATGATCTGTCTCCTTCCCCTATGGTCTTTCTTGTCCTCTAGTTACTTCTGACCAAGACAAAGCCAAATTCTATGTTTGCCAGGGTGTAAATTCAGGATTGTTTAAAAAAACCCAGACAAGCAGGTGGCACGGTGGCTCTCCAGCTCACCCGTGGGTGGAAATGCGTGGCCATCACTCCCAGTGTTGGTGGGCAGCGCAGCACAGGCGTGCTTGAATGCAACCCCTGGCAGGTAGAAAGCCATCCTACCACATGCTGGGTAGGGCAGGAGAACACAACAAACATGGATGGGCAGCCCCATCCCGTGATCAGCGCCCCGCCTTCCACCATGAAAGGCAGCCATGGTGGTCCCCGCCTTGCAGTGGGAATGGCAAAGCCGAACAGATACATTGGCCAACTTTGGCCCACATAGGCAGACCTTGCCCCGGGATGGGTGCCTGAGATCTTTGGGAGGAATCGTCCTGGGCCAGCCACCTAGTCACCCTGAGGGTTACGTGGCCCAACATCGTGTGGTGGGACAACAGATGTGCAGGTGACTCCCCAGCCCAGGAAGGTCATAATGGGCTATAGCGGGCCACCGTCACATCTGTTTTTACCCATTGTGTGGAACAGCAGAATGTCCAAAGATGTCAGGAATAGGTTTGCAAAGGGGGGAATCTTGGAAACAATATGGTTTTACCAAGGGACAGTTTTTCAAGGCAAAAATGACATTTAGGTACTTAATACTGATGACAAAATTGACAGGAGATGAAAAATCCCTTTGGTTTTTCTTACAGGTTGGAATAGGCCCTCAGTTTTCAGACAGTGGCTAACCATCTGCTTGTGTCCATTTCTCTGAAGGAAAGTTGAATGAGCTGGGTGAACAGAAGTGCAGTAGCAGTGCAGGACCTAACACAGCTATAGTAGCAGTAGTAAAGCCTTCTCCACCACCACTATGAGCAGAAATATGTGGGGGAAGACCAAGATGCAACATGGCATAGAGCTGATCAAGGAACAAGAGAGGAGAAAACAGGAAGTGAGGGGAAGAAACAGCAAAAAGAGAGAGTAAGGGTAAGGGCAGAGGGGAGAGAGCAAGAGCTGGCGAGTATAAACACTGGGGGGAAAGGTGGGGGAGAGAACAGTAAGAGGAAGAGGTTGGGGGAGAGAAGAGATACAGTAATCTATTCTAATCTAATCACTTTAATGAAATTTATCACACAGTTCAAGTTCTTTTATTTGCTGTGATCCATAGGCCTTAGCAATGTATTAATATCACCCCATTCAGATCCCAAAGGGGTAGCTGGTGTTAACCCAGTCAGCAAACCAGTAGCATAACTAGGATTAATAGGCCCCTGGGACAAGTTAAATTACTGGTCTGCTTACCAACTGGGACAAGGGAAGAGAGGCCAAGGCAGGGAGAGGCTGGGGTGGTCATGAAGGGAGGATGGAGCATGGGGTGGTGGTGGTGAGGCACTGGTGGCACTGGAGTAGGGGAGATAGCAAGGCACAGGAGGAGACATAGAATTGGGGGCTACTGTGATAGGGAAGGAAAGGCATGGAAAGGTGAGGTGCTAAGGTGGTGTGGTAGTCACCGACTGACACAGCACCAGCTCCTGGGTCACTGACCAGGCAGCTCCAGCAGATATAAAACAGAACATTTTGATGTCCCAATGGAGCTGACCCTACTGTCCCCCTCAAAAAAGCCTGGGCCCTGGGGAAGTGGCCCACTAGCCCCAACTGTAGCTGAAGAGACAGAACAGAACAAGCAAAATCAAATTTTACCTATTGGATTCCATATACTGCCAAACATTTTAGGCATTAATTAGCATGCCATAAATACCTGGAGTAATTAACATTTAATGAATCCAATGATCCATTAGCACTTATTAGCCAGACAGGAACAGGGAACATGACGGGAGCTGGGGGGAAAACAACAGGGACTGGATCCCCCATTGTGACCTGTTGGATGCTTCCCCCAAGCCACCGTGATTGGCCACTGTCGGACACAGGATGCTGGGCTAGATGGACCATTGGTCTAACCCAGTATGGCACTTCTTATGTTCTTATGTTAATCATTAAAATGTGTTTTCTCTTATGTCAGAATTTTTTCTTACAGGAAAAGAAGTTTTATTTAAAAATTAAAATAAAAAATGGCACGACGGTATATTTATTTATTTATTGCATTTAATACCCCACCCCTCTCGCCAACGGTGACTTGGGGCAGCTGGCAACTCAGGGTGGCTGACAATTTGTCCCGTGATGAGAGGTCCTTCTGGGGATTCCTTTTGTGTGTATTTTAATTTTGGAGTTTATTTAGGGCTGAAATGGGTACTTAGTTTATTACGCCCGGATAATAACAGCATTTTTGGCTTTCACATCAGGTACTCTAAGGGTTACTCAGGTACCTGGATACCCCAAAACCTGGAAATTTTTCCAGTTACTGTTACCAATTTTCCAATTCCTGTTGCCAATTTCCAATTCCTGTTACCAATTTTCTGATCGGTATATCGAGTCAGAAAACCAAAAAAAATAGTTGGAATTTTATTCCTATATATTCCTATATTTTAAAATATATATTCCTATATTTTTTAAAAAAAATCAGGAGCGGAATTCAATTTTCCAGGTCCAGAAGTTGACTTTTCAGGATGGAAAATGAATAAATAGGTGTCAAAATTCAGTAAATCAAGAAAAAGGTCAAAAAATCAGTACTGTAAGTCAACATTCTGGGACCAGAGGTCGACATTCTGGGACATCGGGTAGCCAAATCAGGTTGCAATCGGATACTGAACAGTAACTGATGGGTCAATTTGAGTAGCAGAGATTCAATAGGTGTAGCCATTTTGCGGGTACCCTCTTTCAGCTCTATTTAATAATTCATTATAGAATAGTTTGTAAACAAACGATCTATAGATGCTATGACTTCGACACCGCACTTATGGCAATAGAGAAACTAGCGGTTATGGAAGTCCCACCATGTCCTGTTTTATGGGATCAGTTCCAGTGGGTGTCACCCGCTGATGTGGAGGATGTCCTTGGGGTGGTTAGGGCAACTTGTTTTGAATTAGATCCTTGCCCATCCTGGCTAGTTAAGGCCAGCCAGGAGACATTGGGCTGTTGCTGGCCAGGGTGGTCAATGCCTTCTTTCAGGAGGGCAGTGCCTTAAGGAGGCAGTGGTGTGGCCTCTTCTCAAGAGACCATCTTTGGACATTGACTCCCTGGCTATTTATTGGCCCATCTCTAACCTTCCCTTTTTAGGGAAGGTTCTGGTTCTATAATATTATTTTTGTGGTTTTTATTATAATGTGTTATTATTATGTTTTTGTGTGTTTTAATATGATGTGAGCTGCTCTGAGCTGCTGTGGCAGGATGGAGCAGCTAAGAAATCTAAATAAATAACTAAATAAATAAATACATGTTAAACTATGTCATGCATTTTGGAAGCTTCACATCTTAAATTTCATCATTTGCACAGCTCGTTAAACCACTTCCTGTAAACTGTGTACTAGGGCTGAAACAGCAAGCTGCTGTGGTAGCTTTTTCCGCAGGAAAAAGCTCTTTCGCAATGAGTGGCATGGTGCGATAGAGACCTTCATTCTGCTCCTTTCATTCTGCTACTTCCACCTTTCCACTAATTTCATTCTGCTACTTCCACCGGCTGTGAAAATAGCAGAACAATGTTTGTTCTGACAGTTTCAATCTTGCACAATTTCTGCTGGCACTGCGAAGTAGCCGAACAGTGTTTGTACTGACAGATTCCAAATTAGTGGAAGGCCAGCGGAAAAGCTGTGGAAAGTTGCAGGCAATTCCAAAAGGGTAGAATGAAATAGCGGAATGGAAAAAGGAGTTGCCGCTTCAGCCCTAAGGGAGAAAGAAAAGCGGGATTGTGCCATTAAAATATGTCTTCACTGCTTTTATCCTTCCCTTTAATTGTTTCATTCTTCATTTTCCCCGCACATAGTGCAAGCCCCAGCCCCAGCCCCAGCCCCAGAATCTCCCTGTTTGGGGCTTCTGCTGTAGAAACGAAAAGGAGGTGTGGGGAAGAAGTAGGGCTCTGCTGTTTCTCACCAATGGGGTGGTGTGAGCAGCAGCACCTGCCTTGGAGGGGTGATAAGGGGGGGGAGGGGAGGGGAGTACCAGGAAGGAATTTTCTTTCTGTGATATCCTCCCTAACTCCCCACTTATTTACAAATACAACAGTCTTTTTGATATAAAACTTGCATTTTTCCCCTTCTCAATTTTGATGCATCATTCCTGCCTTACTAAAACATAGCTGGTTTCAGTGAAATCTTCCCCTGAGTAGAGACTGAGGGCACACCTCTCCATCCACTGAAGCCAATGGAAAAACTCTCATTGTCCTTTATGGTGGAGAATTGTCTCGTGAGTAAGAATGCATCATGTGGCCTAGCTGCACAGATTGGGGTGAGGCTACCCAACTTGGCATGGTAGCCTCCCCACTCTGGCTTCATGCAATTAGATAATCTTGTGGACTGGGAGAATATTATCCCAAAACACTCTCCAAAATACTGTCTATTATATTCCTCAGCACATGCTTGAGAGTAACCTAAAACGTTAAACAGAAATCAAGGTTGATGCCTGTACAATTTACTAAGCAAAACATGGCACTAAATTTTGTTTTCCTGAAAGTAATGTCATCCTGGTGTTTAATACAAAGAGACAGAAAAAAAATATTCATTTCTCTCTATCTTCCAGTAGCACTGGACATGGCATACTCACTTCTTGCTATATCTTTGCTGGTAAGTACTAGTAGCTTTTGCAGCTCATCCATTAGATGGGTACATTTCTGAGATGGATGAGGCACACACTGCGTGATTTCAGACGTTACGCCGGGCCCCATTCACCACGGGCTGTGGGGTGGTTCGGACCATGGCCTGGGGTGAAGGGGCGCGCCAATAGACATGCACCGCTCCACCCCGGGCCGCGGGGACCAGCGGACCATGGCCCATGGTGAATGGGGCTCGGCATAACGTCTGATGGGGAACCGCGGCTACCGGAGGGGGCGGGCCGGGTGGTGAAGCATGCTGCCGCACGGCCCCGCCCCATGCATTGCACAACGGCCCTGCCCCCGCCAGACGGGCAGTGAGGGTGGCCAATCCAGCTGCACTCACCACCGCATTCAGGGGGGAATGGATTCCACCACCGGCAGGGGTGAGTGAACAGAAGTTACGTTTCATTCACCCCTGCCGTGGTGGCCATTCACCACACTTCTGGACCCGCTCGTGTCCTCGGGTTCAGAAGTGTGGTGAATGCAAACACGTTCCGCGTTTGACTGTGGTGAACATCTGGAGGGTAGCAAACAGACGTTCAACACAGTCAAACGCGGACCGCGTTTGAGTGTGGTTCAGGTGTGGTGAATCTTGGATTCACCCACTATGTATAATTTGTCAGAAGTCACTCAGGCTAGAGTGAGTGTGAATGAAGAGTCACTCAGGCCGGACTGAATGGTAGAGTGTAACGGGTACAGTGTGAATAATGTTGTGGTTTTATTATGACCATAAGCTGCCAGTTATATGCAGACGTTTTGGTGGTTAACGGCAACTAATGTGTTTAGATTTCACCCTACACTATTTTCTTCTTTACTTCTACTGTTTCCTTCCTCTCATCAGGACACTCGGTAAAAACATATTAGTACTTCATATTTTTGAATATTCATTGAAATTACATAAATAATTATAAGGGAAAGGGGAAGATAGGAGGAGAGACACAGAATTGTCCCCAAAAACTTTCCTCCTCAATATATAATTAAAATATATCTCTCTGGGCTTAGATATATGTGTATAGTTTAGAAATATACTATTTAAATGTGGTGAAAAGCCAGATCTCTTTTGTGGAATTGCCCTGAATTAACATAACATAAGAAGTGACATATTGGGTCAGACTCATGGTCCATTGAGCCCAGCATCTTGTCTCCAACAGTGGCCAGCTACAGTACCATGAGAAACATACAAGTACAGGTCATGGAGGTGTCACTCATCTCCTGTTAACCACTCCTAACTACCAGTAGCCAGGGGTTTAACCCCAACTAGTAAGCATTTATGGATCGATCCTCTAAGAAGTCCCTTTGCCGCCAAATGGCGGTGACGGGGATTTGGCGCGCCCCTCCCAGCAAGCGGAGGAAATGGAGCCGCTGTAGGGGGAGCCTGTTAGAAGCCTCCCTCTATGTTTATGAGGGTTGCTAAGCAACCTCCCCTCAGTGGCGCGAATACGTCACGTGGGGCAGGGAAGCCCACCCTTCATTAGGAGGGGTGAACTTCCTGCCGCCGTAGGAGCAGAGCAGTCGGGGGTTAGGACGCAAGCAGACAGCCCCACCCACCTCCCCTCTTCCACTGCGGGTTATTCTGGTTGCCATTACGGAGCCAAGGAGGAATTTTGAATGGGTATCTCATAGATGAATGGGCCATTTTTTTCCGCCTCCTTCACAGTGGAGAATAGGTTAAATAGGTTAATTAGTCAATTCGAATTAGGTCAATTTATGTTTGGAGTACTTGTATTCAATTATAAATAGGGTAATGTGGTTAAATAAGAGTAATTGGTTGAATTTGATCTTATTACAGCATACAAAGCATGGGTAATCAATTGTCGCACTCAGCAGGGGTCCAGTATGTGAAAGTAGATAAATAGGTGGGGATAAGTAAGTTGAAGTCATCTCCTTAAGAGATGGGGACAGGATACACAGATAACGTTGGGTGCAGCATGCCTGGGGAGTTTGCGGTGGCGGGGGGAGCCAGGATGGGCACAGTCCTCGACCTCGCTACCATGTAAACACCTTACTTGGTATAGGGTGGGGTGGCACACCTCATCCTCCCCCGTTCGGCCACGACTAGGATCTGTCAAGGGGGTCGTTTCAATTGGAGCTGACATTGGAAGGCACATCCAAGTCAGCCCAAGCTAATAAAAGTTGAATTAGCTAGCATACTGGACCCAGATTGCTCTGGCAATTACCCACCGGCCTCAAGTTATTATTGAATAAAGAGTGTGGCCTGTTTTAAAACCAGAACTATGTCTCCGTGTCTGATTGTGGAGGGTGCGTTGACAAATTATTATCTAGTTTCTGTTTGAAGCAAGTTATGGTGCTGACTTTCACTGCCTCCTCTGGCAGTGAGTTCTACAACTGTACTGTCCACTAAGTGAAAAAGTACTTCCTGTAGTTTGTTTTAAATCTGCTGCCAGTTAACTTCAGAGAGCGTCCCCTTGGTCTCTTGTTGTGAGAAAGGGCAAACAACAGTTCCCTGATTACTTTTTCAGCACAGCTCATGATTTTAGAAACTTCTATCATATCCCCCCGTAATCTCCTCTTCTCCAAGCTAAACAGCACTAACCTGTTGAGCCTCTCCTTATATGGAATTTGATCCATCCATTCTATCATCCTTCTCTGAATTTATTCCAATTCTATCATACTTTTCTTGAGATGGGATGACCAGAACTGCACACTATATTCAAGGTGGGGGTTGTACGAAAAATTTATACAGCAGCATTAAGATATTTTCCCTTTTATTTTAATAATTTGTATTTTTTTTTATTGTTTATTATTTATTTCTTTATATTATTTTAATTATTTTAATTGGGTAGGAGAGGGGTTGGTGGGTTGTGTAGGTGCAACAGTAAGAACTGTATAAGACTGAACAGGAAAAACAAGGCCAAACAACAAACTGGCAATGAACTATGAAACTGGAACACAGAGGGAACAAGATATGGTCTGACCTAATCTCTATCAGGATGACCAGACCAGACAGAGGGTGAATCAATGCAAGCTGGAATAAGTGGGACAAAGGCAAAAGATGAACCTTGCCCAGCAACAGCACAAAGGACAAAAGATAACACCCATCTGCAAACTATAAGAGACTAGTGAATAGAGAGCACAATTGGAAGCTCTCCCCACCGGTGCTACCAACAAAAGACTAGTCAAGCTCTCCCCAACACCTCTATCTGTACTGGCCATACAGATAGGAGGAAGGTATGTATGTGAAGTGCGAATGTGGAATCTTAGAAGTATAACTGATTGTTAAAACTTAATAAATCTAAGAGGTTTTATTTTACACACATGTGGGTCTCTGTTTATAATAAAAGTGACAACTCTGGGGCTGTTTCCTATATTATATTATCTGCAGGAATAATAAAGAACAAAAGTCACAAGATTTAGTGTGACATAGGGGACACTTATGGTGGAAAGGTTTGGGGATAGGGCTTTAGGGGACAGATATGTCTCCTTGGTTGTGGGTGGATAGAGCTCCATTCTTCTCTCTCAAACTTTTGACCAAATTTACACTACTAAGGGACTGAAGAAAACAATTTCTGGGTGGCAATCAAGTCATTCTTATTCTTTGCTGGAATAAGACCGTAATAGATCCGGTTATAGTAATGAGGCTAATCTCACTATTTCAAGAAGTGCTTTCCATGAGTAAGAGGGACAATAATCATATGAGATGGTTTGGGGTCACAGAAAGAACCAAGCTCTTAGCTTGTTTCTTAATCACTGAGAGATAGAGATTAGTGGACAAGGTCACACACCTTTATCATCGTATTATCACCTGTTACCACTCAAGTTAAACATCTCCTTTTGGTTCCCTTTTCCAAAGGCAGGATCTGTGACAGCTGTGGCTGCTTACTAATGAGAATGTGTTATACTTATAACCATATTCTGTGCCTCCCAATTTTCCAACAACTCTCTAGCCAAGCCTTTATGGGAGAAAGTGGATTGTTGGACTGGGTAATCACATCTCTTCGACTGCTTTACTCTAACAAAAGATTTACAAACACTGTTAAACTAATCCGAAAAGGAAAGCCAGGGTATACACTTTTCCACCAAGCAGCATTTACTTTCCAACACCTGAATGTAAAATAGCGTGCTTTTAAAATATATGTACTAGCTTGATTATTTTAAAAAGAGAGCATTAAAAAAATGCCTCTAAGGCTTCAATGTTTGCATATAATCTCCATTAAGTCCTAACACCCAAGTGGGTTAATCTTACATCTTGAGAATCACACTCCAGGATGCTTTGATTTTCTTCTTTTTTTGAGGCAACGTGAAGAATCTCTTTGTCTGCTAAGGCACTTGGCTAGAAAGAAGAGAGAGAAAGAATTGAGAAAAAAGTTGGGCACCATGCATGAAAACTGTAAACAGATGAAACAATCAAATAGAGCTGTGTGAGGAATTCTGATTTTTAGATATCAAGTTCAAAGGAACAGAAATACAGTGCTGTCAACTGCTGTCTACTCAAGGGTTCCTGAATATTTTGCAGAGCACATTTTTTGTTTGCTTTTAGGTATTTGGAAAGTGGGGAGGTTTGGTTGATGTAAAAAGTGTCTTTAAAGTAACTATTCACTCAGTCAATAACAAGCAAGATTTCTCCTGATTTATTTTTAATGTAGTGATAAGCTGTGCTTTGGGTAAAAAATTCTTTATATCAATGTGCAGTTGTATCACAAATGGGATCAGATCTTCTTATGTACAAAGATGTGCTTATCACACAAGCTGACGGGATTTGTTTATTTAGAGAGCAGATTATGCTGGCCTATTTCTCAAGGTGAATTTGATCTGGTCTCCACCTCCTGGCTTAAGTTAGAGCAGTCTGAGAGCTTTACACCAACCTGGCCACACAGCAGTTGTGAATTAATTAATTAATTAATTAATTAATTCATTCATTCATTCATTCATTCATTCATTCATTCATATTTCTATGCTGCCCTTCCTGCAGAGTCTTAGGGCAGTTTACAATCATAAACATTGAATGAAAAAGCCATTAAAAATCAATTAAAAACCTTGATACCTCACCCAACCCACCCTTACACCTACCACCCAATCAATCCCACCCTATTCCTGCTTGCCATGACAAGCCAAATAAAAAGGTCTTACATCATTTCCAGAAGATGAGCAGGCTCGGGCTTAGGTGGTCCTCCGAGGGGAGGGAGTTTCTAATTGTGGGGCAGCTACTGAGAATGCCTCCCTGTGTGCCTTAGTCATAAAAAACATCTCAGGGAGATGTCACCTGCAAGAGGGCATCCCTGACTGACCTCTGGGGCCATGAAGAGACATAAGGGAGGAAGTGGTTTTTCAGATGCTTGGGGCCCAGGCTATTTAGATTAAAACCAGCACCTTGAATTGTGCCCAGAAAGCTATCAGCAGCCAGTGCAGACTTCGGAGCAATGGTGTAATGTGCTCCCAGTGACCCACCTGCAAAAGAAGCCGGGTTGCCACATACTGTGCCAACTGCAGCTTCTGAACAGTCTTCAAGGGCAGCCCCACATAAAGTGCATTGCAATAGTCTAGCCTTGAGGTTACAAAGGCATGGATGATGGTGGCCAAGTCTGAATCTGACAGAAACAGTTGCAGCCTTCTCACCAGATGTAATTGGTCAAAAGCACTCCTGGCCACCGTTGCTACCTGACAGTCCAGGTGCAGCAGTGGATCCAAGAGCACCCCAAGGCTATGAACCTGAGTGACCAAAGGAGGAGGCTGGACCCGATGAATAACAGGGGACCCTACATCTCCCAGGTCACATGGCTGGCCAGTCATCATTACCTCTGTCTTGTCTGGATTCAGCTTCAGTTGACTCGCCTGCATCCAGTCCCCAATGGCAGTCAGGCACTGGGTAAGCACCAAGACTGCAGGACCTAAGTCAGATAAAAAGGAGAGATAGAGCTGAGTGTCATCAGCATATTGATGGCACCTTACTCCAAATCGCCAAACGATCTCACCTAGGGCAGAGAACAGGAATGTTCTCTGCCCTACAGGGTGGGGCTATAGCTCAAGTGGTAAGAGCACGTGCTTTGTATGTATAAGGTCCCAGGTTCAATCCCTGGCTTCTCCACTTCAGGATCCCTCGTAGCACACCTGGGGGAGGCCTCTGCTGGGGGCTTGGAGAGGTCTCAGGTAGCACACCGGGATGGCCTCTGCCGGAGACCCTGGAAGAGCCGGATTTGGACCTGAATTTGAAACCCCTGCTGCTGTGTCAGGTTGTGACAATACTGGGCTAAGATGGACCATTGGTCTAACTCAGTTAGGCAGTTTAGTTTAATGGAGAGAAGTTGGAACCTTGTGGGACCCCACAAGGAAGCACCCAATTAATAGGATGATGAGCCACTGCCCACTCTGGGTTCTTCCATCCAGAAATGAGTGGAACCACTCACGAGCAGTCTTGCGTACCCAGGCCAGGTCCCACAGCCGTGTCAACAACACCCCATGATCAACAGTATCAAAGGCAGCTGCATTTCCCCACTCTGTCAATTTCCAAGTGGAGATTGTCAGCCAAGACAAGCACAGTCTTGGTACCATGCCCAGAACAAAAACCCGACTGACATGGGTCCAGGAATCCAATAGCATTGAGATTCACCTGAAACTGCAAGGCATCCACCAGTTCAATAACCTTCTCTAAAAAAAAAAAGGGGGCGGGGAGTAGAGACAGGCCAATAGCTGGCAGGGAAGTCAACATCAAGAGATGATTTCTTGAGCAGGGGATGGAGAACCAAAGTTTTAAGGCCGTCACGCATCCTGTCCTCCCGAAGGGAGGCATTGACAACCCTGGCTAGCAATGCACCCTATGTCTCAGGCATGGATCTAGTTCACAACTGGTCGACCACACATGCCAAAGCACATCCTCTGTTTCAGTGAGTGAGATCGACTGAAGCTGATCCAAGTAAAGACTGAGGGAATCTAAAGACTGAGTCTCCTCTACCACAAACTCTGACCCTTCACCCAAGGTAGCAGTGTCCAAGTCAAGCCAAATATGAGCAACTTTATCTGCAAAGTAGAGCTGTAACTGGTCCTTGGTTTTGTTCAAAATTTACCAAGGACATTTGGCATCCATTTCAAAGTAGGGCTCTGAAACTTTGGAACTCGGCAAAGCCTCAACTGAGTGCAGGAAGGGCAGCAGGGGGGTGGGGGAATCTGGCATACAACATCTGGTAGCAGAGGGTCGAGTAACAGAGGTAGACAGTGAGGAGGGGGGGAGGATGCCTCTTCCCACCTGTGTGCACCCCATGGGTCCCCTGTTCCCAGGGGGACCAGGTGTGAAGTGGCCTCCTTGCTCCCCCCACCCCACTTAGAAAAAGATGAGCAGGGAACTTCCTCACATTTCTCAAATTATGGGGCACAGAGTACCTGATGGGGGTCAGGTACTCCAGTGGGTGCACACTGCCGGTGTCCAAAAATACAGATATTATCCATAGGTAGCAAATATGCTACCCACTGAAGCTCTAGGTAAGATTCTACAAAGTCAAACATAAGGGAATGAAGTCTGAGGCATTAACTTTATAAAGAATTTACCAAAACAAAAAACCTCAGTTTTAAAAAATCGTTAAATGCAGAACCATTTCTAAAGCAAAAATCTTTCGTCTTCAAAAACATTCCACAAAATATATTTTACTCTGACTTAAGCTAAACATGAACATTAATTCCAATTGCTATTAAAAAAACATTTAACAATAAACGTTACAACAATAATTAAATGCCAAAAAGCATGGAAATTATTTCAAGATTTGCTATCTATATTTCAAAATTTACCATCAACATAAATGTAAGATATGTACTTAATTCCTTACCATACATACTTTTATTAATATTTATCACTAAACCATCACATTTTTCTTAATTAAACATTAATTTATCATAATTCGACAACGAACAATTTTTTTCAAACTGCCTTAAACTCTGTCCTTTTGCAATGAATTGCATTCTATTGAAACAATTATGTACAGTTGTCTACATTGACAGTGTCAACAGTTCATTATAAAAAGTATAAACGACAGAGTTAAGGCAGTTTGAAAAAATTGTTCCATGGAAGCTGCCATGGGGAACCCGATCCGGGCCAGTGGGAACAGACGTGCGAACACCCTGGCCTGCTTTGCCCCTGATCGGGTTGGCGCTTGCCAAGGCTGTGACTTCAGCACATTTGCTGAAATGAGACCCTGGGCTAGCCACCAACATGTCCAGGGTCAGTCTGGGCAAACATCTGGGAGCCCGATAACCAATGTGACAGTGGCTCATGGGCCTAAGAGGGCCAGAGTAAGGGCGCTTTTAAACGAGGGGTGCTGAAGCACCTCCTGAACGCCGTATTAAAGCAAAGCCGCCGGAAGTGACATTCTCCCTGTAGCCAGTGGAGGCTGGAGACACGGGGCTTTGGAGTGGCGCGTTCTTAAGACTTCAATTTTCAGGCTTTAAGAACACGCCGCTCCAAAGCCCCATGTCGCCAGCCGCCGCCACCGGCGGCAACGGGGAGAACGTCATTTCTGGTGGCTTTGCTTTAACGTGGCATTCAGGAGGCACTTCAGCGCCCCTTGTTTAAAAGCGGTGTCAGTTACTGTGGTGTATGTTTATAACCAGTGGTAAATTTGGAAAAATGAATTTCTCGGGCACAATCCTGCCCCAGAAACTATGCCTCCCAGATCAGAATTTGTTAGAGCAGGGAAATCAACCTTGTTATCCAGCTAGCAACCCAACCACTGTACTGACTTGCCTCTCCACTGCGGATCAATAAACAGAAGTTCATGATTTATGACATGGATCTGTCCCCTCATCATTGCTCTTTTACACTTTAAAGTAAAAGATCATCTTTGCTCTTTTACCCTGGACTCAGTTTTTCAGTGGCTGGAGGTCAGAACTGGATCCAGGGGCCAGAACCAGGAGCTAGAAAGGGGCCACATATAAAACTTTCAGCGGGTCACATTTGGCCCAGGGTCTATATGATGACCAGCACAGAGTAGGGTGGCCATACCTCCCCTTTAAAAGAGGACGCTTATGAAAACTACATGTTGAAGGGCTGCATTGGTTCCAGTGCAGCCCTGTACTATGTATTTTTCATAAGCGCCCTTTTTTAAAGGGGGAGGTATGGCCACCCTAGCACAGAGGGTGGGGCAGGAAATCATTAATGAAGACATATAAACCATTCCGTTTTTTTTCTGGCTTTTGTTTTCCCAACCTGACATGATCAATATTGGCCTTTTCCTGGTCTTTCACATTTTGGGGTGCGCTGCTACTGGAACATTTCCCAGGGCTTGCACTGCCTCTGAATTTAAATGAGCCCAGGCAACCCCTTCTCCACCCCACACAAATTAAACCCTGCTTGTTGAACTGACATCGACATAGCTTTAGATTCCCTAATTGTTAACACCGGCCATACAGATACACACAATTAGACTTGAAATTGAAATAGACATTTATAAAGTATTGAACTATTTCATACAAACTATTTATATATTTGTTTCAAATCTGTATCAGAACTTTTCATTCCGAACTCAATATACAGGCTCTGATTTATTTGCTGTTGTTAAAACAAAAAGTAATCAAACAAACAAAACAAAACAAAACAAAAAAACAGACAACCTCCTCCCTGCAAGACTGAATGGAACATAAAGTGCAGCTGTGGTGTACACAACATAAAACCGTACCTTTAATACAAAGATTATTCATGATTAAGAGGTTTTTCTCAAGCAATTGTTATATTTTAGAGAGTCCAACAAGTTAGTAAGTTGATTATAATAAAGGCTCAGAAACATCTATAACACCTTATAACCACCTACAACGTATAATACTCATGTGTATAACATGCCTATAATAACAATCATTTTTGCACTTTAAATTATATCATACTTTGTGGCTGATAAGTAAATGATGGTTCATATTTTGTTAAGATTATACATATCACGGGATTGTCACTATTGGCTAGCCAGGTCTGTCTTTTCTGAGACCACTAATTAGTTGTCAAGATTAATTTTGTAAATGTGGGGTCCATTGATAAGCCTGAAATGACAACATGCGTGTGAAAAGGACTGCCATAAAATACAAGCCAGAAAGTCTCAAATGCGGGGAGACCTGGCTTATGGGGGGCCTGCAGTGATGCACAAGTGGACCTCCAACATTTATTTATTTATTCAAAGATTTATATCCTGCTCCCTCCAGACCTATGGCAGCTCGGGGCAACTGACAAAATATTTAAAACAATATATAAAAACAATTACTAAAATAATAAAAACAAAACAACAACAACAAAGCAGTAAAAACCACTGGTAACCCCCCCTCCCTGAAAGGCCCGGACAAACAGCCAGGTCTTACAGTCCCGACGAAAGGCCAACAGGCTGGGAGCCAGGTGAGCTTCCTCTGGGAGGGAGTTCCACAGCCGTGGTGCGGCCACCGAGAACACCCTCTCCATCGTGGCCCCCTGGTTCACCCAGGGGGCCTCCAAGAAGGTGTCCCCGGAAGACTGCAGACGTCGCCCCACGACCCAGGGAGTGAGGCAGTCTCTCAGATAGGAGGGGCCTAGACGGTGTAGGGCTGTAAAGGTAAAAACCAGCACCTTGAATAGGGCCCGGAACGCTATAGGCAGCCAGTGCAGAGGCCGGAGCACTGGTGTAATGTGCTCCCTATGGCCTGTCCTCGTCAAGAGACAGGTCGCCGCATTCTGCACCAGCTGCAGCTTCCGAGTCATCACCAAGGACAGCCCCACATAGAGCGTGTTGCAGTAATCCAGTCTTGAGGTGATGAATGCATGGATAAGGATGGCCAGGTCAGAGCTTGAAACATACGATGGGTAATATGATGAGTAAACTAGCATGAGCAAGATATTTATTTTTATTTATTTATTTAATTACATTAATTACATTTATACCCTACCCCTCCTGAAACAGCTCGGGTCGGCTTACAATATATATATTAAATAAATATTAAATAAATATTAAATATATATACAATAAAAATATAAAAATATAAAAAAACAACTATAAAATATTTTAAAACACTCAAAGTACAACAATTAAAACAGGACCAAGAAACATAATAAATAATACAATAAACAAACAAGGGTGACGGGGAATAAAAAAAACCATAACTCCCCCTCCCCCAAGGCCTGGGAGAACAGCCAAGTTTTGCAAATTTGCCAGAATGTTAAAAGGCTTGGGGCCAGGTGAGTTTCCTCCGTGAGGGAGTTCCAAACGCACGGCATGGCCACCGAGAATGCCCTCTCCATTTCAGCCCCCCGCTTAAGACGGGGGGCCTCCAAGAAGGCACTCCTGGCAGACCGGAGGAGCCGCTCTGGGGCATGGAGGGCAAGGCAGTCCCTGAGGTACGAGGGGCCCAGACCATGAAGGGCCTTATAGATCAATACCTTGAACCTGGTTCGGCTTGCTATTGGCAACCAGTGCAGAGTCTGGAGCACAGGTGTTATCTGCTCCCCGAAAGGAGCCGGGCCGTCACATTCTGCACTAGTTGCAGCCTCCGAACCAGGACAAGGGCAGCCCCACGTAGAGTGCATTGCAGTTGTCCAGCCTCGAGGTGATGAAGGCATGGATGAGGGAGGTCAGGTCAGGTCCGGGTCAGAGACATACGGATGCAGCCTCTGCACCAGATACAACTGGAGGAAAGTGGCCTTCACCACTACCTCCACCTGCCGCTCCAGGCGGAGATCTGCATCCAATACCACCCCCAGATTCCAAACCTGCTGAGCTATATGAAGGCAAACCCCCCCAAATCGGGGGAGGGGAACACCTCCCTTGCTCTCCCCATCAACATCACCTCCGTCTTATCAGGGTTGATCTTCAGTCTGCTCTGCCGCATCCACTCTGCCATGGCCTCCAGACACTGGGATAGCACTGAGACAGCAGGGTCTGGGTCAGTTGAAAAAGAGAGTTACAGCTGAGTATCATCAGCATATTGGTGACACCGCACCCCAAACCCTCTCATGACCTCCCCCAAGGGCTGCATATATACATTGAACAACAATGGAGACAGAATGGAACCCTGCGGAACGCCGCAGGATAAAGCATGGGGGCAAGATGTCTCAGCCCCCAACACCACCCACTGGCTTCTTCCTGAGAGGAATGAGTGGAGCCATTCAAGAACAGTCCCATCAAGACCCCCCCAGGTCACGCAGCCATCTCAACAGCAACCCATGGTCCACAGTGTAAAAAGCAGTCGAGAGATCTAGCAGGATGAGAAATGTCGCACATCCTGCATCCATCTCCTGGTGGAGATCGTTGACCAAGGCCAACATCGCCGTCTCGGTTCCATAGCCAGGGCAGAACCAAGATTGAAAAGGGTCCAGGAAACCCATGACATCTAGATACACCTGGAGCTGGATCGCCACCTCCCACTCAAAAGCCTTCCCTAAGAAGGGAAGGTTAGAGACAGGTGGGTAGCTGGCGAGTGTGTCCACGTCCAAAGATGGTTTCTTCAGTAGGGGGCACACCACAGCTTCCTTGAGGCTGGGCGACAACCTCCCCTGCTGCAGGGACGCGTTAAGCACCCTCGCCAGCACCATCCCCAATGTCTCCCTGGAGGCTTTCACCAACCAGGACGGGCATGGATCAAGTTCACAACAGGTGGCTCTCACAGACCCCAAGACATCCACCGCATTTGTTGGTGTCACTTCCTGAAACTCCCCCCACAAATTTGAACCAGACGGGGCCTCCATCCCCTCACGCTCTCCACCTACTGCCCCTAATCCTGCGTCAAAGTCACTCTGAATCCGAGTGATCTTGTCTGCAAAGTAGGTGACAAACTACTCACAGCGAGCTTGAGACAAGTTCCCATCCAGGTGGAAGGAGGCTGGACTAACCAGCCCCCACACCACCCGAAACAACTCCGCCGGGTGTGACTTTGCAGACGCTATGAGATATGCATAACTTATGGGCCTTCAGGGCCTGGAATGCAGGATTTCCTGGCACGTGGAAGAGATGTTATGGTCAACTGATCAAAAATTAATTATGGCAACATTTCCCTTTCTGTCTGATTCACCATCAAATGTTCCTATCTGAGCAATTGGATGACACCACCAATTTTCCTGGATCTGGCACTGAATATCCTTATGATTTTTCTCCTTCTATTATCTTTAGAAACCTGAATATCAAAACTGATCAAAAATTAATTATGGCAACATTTCCCTTTCTGTCTGATTCACCATAAAATGTTCCTATCTGAGCAATCGGATGACACCACCAATTTTCCTGGATCTGGCACTGAATATCCTTATGATTTTTCTCCCTCTGTTATCTTTAGAAACCTGATGCAAAACTCGTTGAGGTTACTGGGAAGCCTCCAATGGAGTTTGTATCAGGCCCTTGGTGCCTCAAAGATGTGAGATCTGTGAGGAAAGAAATCTAAAGATTCACTGCAGGGTGTTGGTGGAGTGTGTATTTCCACCCTTTAAACCACATTTCATTCTAAAATCAATGTTGATGTGTCTTCTTTGATTTGAAAAATGGGTCTTATTTCAAGAAAGGCTAAAATAATTTCATGATTATTTAAAAACCGTGAAGCACATTGTTGTTATTTGCGGTCTACTTCTTTTAGTCAAGACCCTTATGGCTTACTGGACCAGGACTCTAAGAGCACTTTTAAACGAGTGGGTCACCGTTGCACGACCCCGCTCATGCGATATTTCAAAATCCCACAAGGTGGAATTAGATGAGAGGGAAGTCTAGGATCATGCGCATAGAAGGCAGTCGTGCATTGTTTGCAGACCGCGAATTAAATACCACACAATCAAGGTATTTAATTCGCTGTCTGCAAACAATGTGTAACCACCTTCTATGTGCATGATCCCGGACTTTTGTCTCATCTAATCCTGCCTTGCGGGATTTTGAAATATCGCGCAACAGTGACTCACTTGTTTAAAAGTGCCCTAAGATTATGTTTGCAACCACACGACAGGCCTACTATGCCTTGGGCAGCCTTAACCCACTCCATGTAGCAGTGCATTGTGCATTGTGTGGTAAAGCTGTCTGCAAACACATTGTTTGCAGACAGCGAATTAAATACCTTGATTGTGAGGTATTTAATTCGTGCAAACAATGCACGACTGCCTTCTATGCGCATGATCCTAGACTTCCCTCTCATCTAATTCCACCTTGTGGGATTTTGAAATATCGCATGAGCGGGGTCGTGCAACGGTGACCCACTCGTTTAAAAGTGCTCTTAGAGTCCTGGTCCAGTAAGCCATAAGGGTCTTGACTAAAAGAAGTAGACCGCAAATAACAACAATGTGCTTCACGGTTTTTAAATAATCATGAAATTATTTTAGCCTTTCTTGAAATAAGACCCATTTTTCAAATCAAAGAAGACACATCAACATTGATTTTAGAATGAAATGTGGTTTAAAGGGTGGAAATACACACTCCACCAACACCCTGCAGTGAATCTTTAGATTTCTTTCCTCACAGATCTCACATCTTTGAGGCACCAAAGTGCATTGCATTGCATTGTGTGGCTGGTGGCTCTCAGATGTTCCCTCCGCTGTGCGGCAGGGCGGGCAGCTGACTGCTACATGCTGCATCCTCAGGAAAAGGCCAAGGATGCAGTGTGTAGCAGCCTTACACAAAATGGGGTAAGGCTGCCCAAGTATGGTAGTTTGTTTGCTTGGTTGCTGTCTGTTCTGCCATATGGTGAGGTCTGCTGTGGAGCTTTGAGTGGTGCCAGCTTGCTTCAGTCCCACATGGTTATGTCATGGCTGGGGCCCGGATAGTGGTCGGGCTAGGGAAGGGAGGCAGAGCAGGACCAGGCCTCCACTTGTGTGGCTGGCATTTCAGCCTGCCCAGTGCTGTGTTGGGAGGTCTGACTGCAGCCTGCCTGCCTGGCTTCCCTGTGGGGGGGGCCAACCGTCTGGCCTACTCCCCATGCTGGCTCCACGGTATGGTGGCTATGCTTGCCTGCCACGAGGCTTCACGGGGATCAGGCCGTCCACGGCTCGTGTGGCTTTACCCAATTCCTCTCCTTCTCCTTTCAGCAATTCAGTGGGAGTTTCTCATCACTGTATTTGGCCACTGAAAATATCCAGTATGGGTAGCCTGCGATTGCTGTAGTCAGCTGTAAGTATATTTTATAGAGTTTCAAAAATAGTTGTGCCTAATTTCTAACATGAAAATATCATAAAACTACACTTCATAAATGTTAATTTTGTGTTTGGTGCTTGAAAGGCTTCATGCTCTCATGTGATGTGAATGAACACTGAAATAGGCTTTAAAAATATATATATATATTTTTTAAAAGAAAGAAATGCAACCTCAAAAAAATGAATACACAATTCACTTGCTAAATGAAAACCTATTTAAGCACATTGACTATTTACCTGGTAAAAATGCCACTGTGTATTCAGGGGTGAAGCTATTTGGAAACAGCTGATGGACTCTTTTCTAATTTTTCTAAGCCCTTCTGAACCCTGCTCAAGGCTTTCAAGTTCAGGATTTCACGTAGGATATTTTCAGGAATCTGCATCTGGTATTACTGCTTTGTAAATTATACAGATGTACAAGTGAGTCTTTTCAGGCTCAACCAAAAATCAGGTTCCAATTAAATTTCAGAAAAATTCCAGGATACTTACGACAGAAAAGCAAGCCAAACTCATTATTTTTCAGAGTTTCCTTCCAAACCCTGTGCTGGAATAAATGATAGGCTGCAGTTCCAGTCCATTCTTCCTAATTTTCTTTATTTTCTGTCTATGTATTTCCCCCTTTCATTATAAACTTGTTACATTTTTCTCTTCTACTATAATCACCTTGGTCTACCATTATCTCTGAATTGCCTAATAGTGCTACTTCATTATACTCATTCAGTTCCTAGGCTGCAATCTCTGTTGACTTTGGTACTTAGCTTAACTCTTTCTTCACTCAGTTGTACTGCTTCCCCAAGTGCTCATATCTTTTGGCTCTCAATGCCTTTTGGTAATGATTGTGCAGCCCTTTTGGTTCTAAGTACTTACTCTGTGGGTATCAACTTTGACTCTGCTGCGAGTCGTCACCCACCTATTCATGCAATAATGGCCCTTTTCACACAGACACTCTAACACTGATAAAATGGATGTTACATTTTATTATACATGTTACAGGGCATCCACAGGGGAACATTGCAGTCCTGCAACATGAACTCTTTTCACATACGATGCCTCTACACAGTTTCGCTGGGTGGAGGTGTCTGTGTGAAAACCGCGGGTGGTGAGTGTAGGTGCATGCATGCTCCCATGCAACTAGGGGTGGGAAATCAGGTCAAATACCGGCTACCTGATTTACCGGTTACAGGATTTTAAAAAAATGGATTGCCGGATTTGTACTGGTTTACCGGTACCGGATTTGTTCCATTGATTTCAATGGGGAACTGTCCCCATTGAAATCAATGGGAAAAAACCCCAAAAAACCTCCCCCCTCCCCCTCCCAGACTGTGCGGGTGGAAGGGGGGCACCCTCCACCCACCCTGCTCAGCCTGGATTAAAAATTTTTTTTTTTTAACCCTAAGTCCCTACTAGTGTGGGCTCCGGGCCACCACCGGTGACCCAGAGCCCACATCAGCAGGTACTAGGGTGATCCCTCGGGTGGGGGGTGGTTTAACACCCCCCCACCCCAGGGATCACCCTACCTCCCCACCCAGTGATTGCCTACCTTGCGCTCCGGGCGGCGGCGGTCTGACTCCGGCGGCTTCAGAGCTGGCTGTGGCTGCCAGCTTCAGCGCTACTAGGCCTTCCAGAGAAACCCAGAAGTTCACTGGAAGGCCTAGTAGCACTGAAGCCATCAGCCACAGCCAGTGCTGAAGCCGACGGAGTTGGGCCGCCGCCGCTGCCTGGAGCACAAGGTAGGCGATCCCTGGGTGGGGAGGTAGGGTGATCCCTGGGGTGGGGTGTGTGTTAAACCACCCCCACCCCAGGGATCACCCTAGTACAACCTACCTACCTGCTGGTGTGGGCTCTGGGTTGCCAGTGGAGCCCGCACTAGCAGGGACTTCAGGGGAATTTTTTTTTTTTTTAAAGCCAGGCTGGTCAGGGTGGGTGGGGGGTGTACCCCCTTCTACCCACGTAGCATGGACTGGGGAGGGAAAGTGGGGGGGGTTTGTGTGTGTGTTTTTTTTAACATTGCGACCATTCATTTGAATGGCTGCAATGTAAACAATCTGGTACGGGGAATCCATTAAATTACCCCGGATTACCGGGTTTAATCCAATACTGCCGGTACACCAAAAAGCGGGCAGTATCGGATACCAAAAGATTTGGAATTCCCACCCCTATGCAACACCCATCTCCACCCACCACCCACCCACGGAGCACCGTACTCCAATGCCGGTTGCTTCATGGATGGGGGGTGGGGGGAGATGGGTGTTGCGCGGGAGCACGCACGCACCTACACCCACCACTTGCAGTGTTCACAAAGATGCCTCCACCCATCTCCACCCAGCAAAACTGGGTAGAGGCATTTCATGTGAAGAGGGTCCATGTTGCAGGGCTGCAGTGTTTCCCTGTAACATGTATAATAAAATGTAACACCCATTTTATCTGTGTTAGAGTGTCTGTGTGAAAAGGACCACAGTTTGGCAAGGGATGTCCTAACAGTTACGGTGTTAGCCTTGGACCTGAGGATTTGGGATTCTGTACCATAGATGCATGATCATGGGCTCTTTGCCTCTTGCTACTTCTTCTGTGTATCATGGAGAATATAGTAAAATTGTTTTCTGCCTCATTAAGGCATTGTGAGGATAAATATATTAAGAATTGTTAGGTACTCAAATATTATGGCAACAAGGAGAGGGTGGGGTGAAGAGGATGCAATGTTTAAGTAGACAGTCCCCTTTTGTATCTCAACTTCTGAAAGAGTACCAAACAAATCTGCATTCTGAGAAACTCTAGGAGTTAATTCCCACATAGATTTAATGAGGGACACCTGCAGGTTTGCCATTTCAAAAGTGGACTCCTTGGGGTAGTCCAGGATCTCTTGCTGCACCTGGAGTAGTAGACAGGAACGCTTTTTTCACCAATTCTATCTAATGAGAAGACAGCAGCCTTTCTTTCAGATTCACATCTGGCCAGGGTCATCCATGCTCTTCTAACCTTGAGACTAAAGTACTGCAATCCTCAATTCATGGGGTTGTACTTGAAAACTGTTTGGGGGCTGCAGCTGGTGCAGAACCCACCTTCTGATATGATTTTGGTTGGTGGGAGCACATTACACTGGTCCTCCAGAGTCTACATTGGCTTTCCATAGCATTTCTGGCACAATTCAAGCTGCTAGTTTTGACCTCCAGTCAAGGATTTGCAAGAATCAAAATCATAAAGCCCAAAATGGCTTGGACACTGCATATTTAAAGGATCACCTTCTACCCAATGTTTCACTGTGATCTCTCTTGCAAGTTCCATCATTGCACTCAGTCTATATGGCAAGGGTGTACACAGAGACATTCTTAGTAGGGGTGTGCATACCGATAATGGTAATGATACCCATATAAAAACGATACCAAAAATGATACCGAAAACAATACCAAAAATGATAACAAAAACGACAATGTCGTTATCATTGTCGTTATTATTAGTGCTGTGACAGTTGGGTTTTGGAGGGAAAATGTAGAGAGGGGAGGGAGCAGACATCTCGGAGTCTTAACAGGGTTGAACTCTTGAACTGTGCCTGTGTTGGGAGGGGCGAGCAGCTCAGCAGTATCTGATGGATGTATCGCTGGCCAATGAGCAGCACAAGCAGGCCTCAGCAGTCTCATGGGACTCTGTAATTGCTCAATGCCTGCTGCCTCCCAAAACCAATCAGAGGGGCTCTGGGGTAGGGCACTGCAACCCTTTATAATGGGAGGGCCAGGTTTTTTCTTTCCATTGTTCGAGAGCTCTGCTTGTCAGGTTGCGTTTACAGAGCTGTGGTGCTTGCAAATAAAAAAATCCTCCCTAGCCCTCATTGTATTATTTATTTAATTTATTTATTACGTATTCCCACCAATACCTTTCCTTCCTCATACCCTACATTTTACCTTCTCCCTTTCCCTGCCCTTTGCTGCACATTATATACAGATAGGTAGTATAGATTAGATACAGATATATATTCTAGACATATAGATTAGATTAGAATAGTTATATAGATAATTGATTAGATAATAGTTTTCCTTTCCCCTTCCACTGTCTCCCTTAGATTTAGATAAATATTAGTTATGGACAGGAATCAATAATGATACTGATACCAAAAATAAAATCTTTGTTTGAAATGGTACTGATATCAATAACGATAACAAATATCGATACAATAACAAAAATGATACCAATACTGATAATGAAAATGATATAAAAACGATACCAAAATAACAAAAAATATAACAACAACGAAAATGACATTGCCGTTAATAACGATAATGAAAACATTTTTTAATAATGAAAATGAAAAACAAAACCAACATAGGGGCTTGGTGCACACCCCTAATTCTTAGCTAGTCCCCATCTCTGAAACTCCCTTCCTTTGGAGGTTCATCAAAGCACAACCTGAGCATTTTCTGGCGACAATGTAGACCTATTTATTTGGCCGGACCTGCTGGGAGTGGGGGATGTGTATGCACGGAATGGCTGCAGCAACCAAGGGTATTTTCAGACGTGACGGGGCAGCTTTCGTCCCGTCACGGAATCACCCCTGTGATTCCCCACCGGGATCACTCTGGCACGGCCAACAGACGTGCCGGTTGATCCTGGTGGGGAATTGGGTTGGGGACGGGGCTGCACGGCACAACATGCAGCCGCATGGCCCTGCCCCCCCCACGATCCCCCGCCGCCCGCCGTCTGTGGAGACAGGCGAGCACCAGGGGCCAATGCGGCCACAGCGCCCACCCGAATTGACCATGGCCCGGAATCCCGCCAGGGATTCTGGGCCGTGGTTGCCGTCCAGACGAACTGGGCCCCTTCATCGCGGCAGGGAATCACATTCACTACACGATCGGCACTGGCCCCACTGATTCCGCCAATCGTGTGGTGAATGTGATTCCCCGCCGCGATTGACCATGGTAAACATCTGGGGGGGAACTTCCAGTTTCCCAACAGACGTTACGGGACCATTCCCCATCACAGGGTATTGACTGTGGTTGAGTGTGATCTCATAACATCTGAAAATACCCCATTTGAGATTTCTTGAGAATCTGACAAGATTCTTGAGAAACTTTGCAAGAATGCACAAGATCTCACCAGGGTTGCAAAAATCTCACACATTCTCGCAAGAATGGAAATCCATTCTCATTTTATCTCTGTGGGAGTTTTAAGTCAAGATAAAGGGCAGGATAAAAGTCCAATAAATAAACAAATAGACAAAATGCACAACTTGTGTCAAAACTATGAAAAAGCAAAAGTACTTGATAAGAAATTACAATATTTCAGGAAACTGCATATAATACGATTACCTAAATCAACTAAAAATGCTTGCACCATGAGAATAATACATATTAACCCTATCAATTGTCAGAAGTGTAATCTATGGCTTTAACTGAAGACACCAACTGCAGCTTCATCTTGCTCAAAATTGTAGATGCAAATATCATCAAGTATGTCCAAGAATAAATTTTGGCTTATGAAGGCATCACAACCCCAAACTAGACACTTATAAAAAACTGTCAGAAAAGGCTCAATTCTCCTGCCAATGCAGTCACATGGGCTCTGATCCTAAAATCATGGCCCCATACAGTGCTTTGAGGCCTGCAACTGTAGAGTCAAGTTCCACATTGTGGCTTCCATCTGGCCAGCTGGATTTGCTCACAGCTGAAGCCAGCACTAAAGGCTGGTGGGAGCCCTAGTCGCCTGCCTCCTAGGCAGCCATGAGGACAGATGATGAGCAGACAGATGGCATTAACAGGCAAGGTCAACCCTTGCAGAACCCTATGCAAATTCAGATAAAATATACTTCAAACAGGCTTTTCTCACTGCACATCTAGGAGTTTGTCAGTTATTTAGGACAGAGATGCTTGCCTGATAGCTTTTATTATGGAAAATCACAGCAACTTGTTAGCTGGATTGAACTGTCAATGCTTTTCTGAGTCAGCTGCATTGTGAAGTGTCCAGGAATCTTTCTCATTATCTTGAACACACAACCCTATCTACTTCATACACATTGTGGGTACACAGAGTACATACCTCTCTGGGATGCTCCCCACATGCATAATTTCTTCTTCTTTTTGGGTGTGTCTTGAATGGGGAAAATGTCCAGCCTAACTGAACCTTGCATACCTTTTTGATGGGGCAGAAGGGTACATGTAAACAGACGGATGAAGCGGCTGCCTGCCCCTGGTGCTGCTTCAGGAGTGCAACCCCCACATCCGCCTGCTTGCAACCCCACCTGGGTCTGTTTTAGATGGACCTGGTGGTTTTCCTGGCCCGTGTGTGTGGCACCCCCCTGCACCAGAGAGTTGAAGGTAGGTCACCCAATGCTCTAGGCTGGCACCCACAACTCTATAGCATTGCCCAGGGCAATGGTCAGCTGAAAACAGAGCTGCAGTGTGGGTCCGCTGAGCAGACGGACAGCAGCTCCAACTCGGCGGGTGCTCTGGGTTTGGTCAGCCCACTCTGCTGTTGGTGCTCCTGGATGTTCCAGAGCACTGCAAGCCAGGCTGTCAACATCTGGCAGGGTGCTTTTAAACAGACTGACCAAGGGTTAAGCGAGCTGACACTGCCAGCATTGGGGGAGCCATCCATCTAGAAGCACCCAGTTTTTCTCCTGTGTTCAAGTCTCATTTTGCCCATGAAATGAAATATCGAATATACTTGTTTCTATAAAATTTTGGAAGCAATTAAATTTAATTCTGAGAAGGGATTGGAAGAGAGAACTCTTCAAGGAGACAGCAAACCAATCTACAGGGTCACTTTCTTTCTTTTTCAGTTTTTCGTACTTGCACATAAGAAGTAATTGAATGAGAAATAATTAAGTTTAAAATCAGACTTCTGGTAATGATGAAAATGTCTATTGTTCCCTAGGTGCAACCGTGGTCAGGATCACATATATGACAATATCATCACAACATATTTCATGTGGTGTTTCTCAGTGTTCTCGGCCAAAGTGACGTATTGTTCACAAAAATACTGAAAATAATCACACAAAGAACAGGTTACAGCACAATGCTGTTAAAGAAGCTGAACTGACAACCCAGAATAGGTTTGACTGCACATACCACAAAGGTAATTTATTATTATTATTATTATTATTTTCTACATTGTTCTGCATTACTTAAGTTATAGCCTCTAGGTAATTATCACTAACAGATGAAAGAAAGTTCAGTTTTCAGTCTCTAGTTTAGTATAAAAATTGAATTAATAACAGTGAAGTGTGACCAAAGATTTAGCTGGCTGTTTTTTTTTTATAAGTCATATCTGTTAATGTCTGTCACAGATTCCTATCACCACTTCCCCTTCTCTTGAAGCAGATGCAATTAATCTGGATATTCTATGACCTCGTACCAGTAAATGGGGCCGACCCCATGCAGTGCGTACACATATCCATAGAGTTTATATAGAGTGCCATGCGAAACCCATGAAGGACCCACGTGGATCCTGCTTGGGATTGCAACCAATTGCTACAGTCAGTTCACAGCCATATATATCACTGACTCTGGACTTCAGTTCAACAACTCTAAAATAGAAATAATAATGGCCACACAGGGTTGTTGGGAGGGTGAATTGGATAAAGATTGTATATCAATATATATATATATATATATAATTGTTTGTGTATAATTTATCATTTACCTATATAAATAAATGATACATTATTTGTGTTTATACTTTATTTGCCACTGTAATTCAGGTGCTTTCAGTGTTCAAAATTCAGGATGTGTGTCTGTTGTCGGCAGGGCATTGTGCCGCTGTGGCCCTCACGTAGCCTTTTTCCTATGGTACTGGCAGACTGAACCCATGGGTGGGTGGTGCTTCCCCATTCACACAGTCCAGTGGGTGTTGAGCATCCATCTCCACCCATGCACACACACAGAGCAACTGGACTTTTGTGCTGATGCTCCATGCGTGGGGTGGGTGGGTTGCAGGAGCACAGATCCACACACCTCCTCATTTCATACAAGTGCTCCCACACATGTCCCATGGGTGAACATGCATGGGAGTGTCTCGTTTAACAATGGCCATATAGTAATTGCTTTGGTTTCAAAGAGGTGGTCTGGAAGTGAAACACTTGAGTTGCCAATCCTTTAAGATATCCAGGCCTCTTGACGGTTTGGTGAGAAAGGTTTGAAGTGTTACAATAATTGCCACACAGAGCAAGAAAATCAGAGATCATTACCCATACATTTTACCCACACATTTCCAACTGTTCTTTTAAAACATCTTTATAACGTAATTGTGAATATGTTGTAATTATTCCCTCAGTAGTATGCAAGGAGCTATTGTGGTTTCTGTGTTCTTTGCTATACTTCTGTGTCCTCTCCTCTCTTAAATATCCTCTGTAGTTCTAAAAAGAATTATAAAGCACATTCCCAAGACGTCCCAGAGGCAAAAGATTGTGAAGGTATCTTTCATTTTTTCAGACACTGTCTGTTGTAGTTCTCTGAACTACTACATTCCTCTTCAGTCCATAATGATTCTCCATGGCCAACAGTCCTGCTGGTGAGAACAATTTTACTCTACCAACATTTATAAATAATCACTGAAATTTCCCATATGACTAAAGGATACTTAGGAAGTCTTAGGCACCACTAAGATCTCTACTTCCATGTTCTGTGATCACAAAGTTACAACAGTGCAGATATCTCATGATTTTAAAAATGCATAAAATCTGGAAACAATACAGTGAATATTGCTTTAACTTAAAATACCCAAGGAGAGATTGAGTTTAGGAAATTAATTTTCTTCTACACTTTACTTATTTCAGAGTAGGCCCATTAACTACTCTGGAGAAAGTAGTTTGGAGATTGCAACCATATATATATATATATATATATATATATATATATATAGTTCATATAAATGTACATATGTGTGCATCTATGTCTGCTTAACTATTTTCCTTCAAAATTGCTTAAGCCTTATATTTTAGTGAAGCCTATAAAATGAATTTTAAACTTTTGCCTTCATCTTTTTTGGATTCAAACACACATAGCACTTCTGGGCAGACCACATGGAATGATTTTATTTTCATATGCGATTTACTAAAAAATGACAGATTCAAGCTACCTGGTATCCTTAAAAAGTCATCTATCAATGACGTTACAGGTCTGATTCAGTAAAGTATTTAAATGTGTGTCCACTGTCTAAATTTTACCACATTACTAGTTCTGTCCACTTTAAAAGTGACTACTCTTATGCTTGAGTCAGGCAGATGATGAAGTACCTGGCTTAACAGAGGGTCACCTTAAGAGTTGTGTGTGCGTGCCAGCTGGGGGAAACCTTGAGGGGTTGGCCTAGAGGAGGAGTGGCCTGTCCATCACCCCTAGTGGTGGATGCGGTGAATGGATTGCCTGCCCTATGGGGATGGGGGGCAATGGGACTGGGTTGGAGTGGGAAGGGTTGACCCCCTCAGTGTGAGGGAGGGGTACAATCCTTTTTTGGGGGGGGAGGATTATTCTCCAGTGGCAGAAGAGGATAGGGGATGTATTGGAGGTTGCAGATCTCCCTTGAGGGGCTGGTGGGATGGCCTTCAGGGGGGTTGGAGGGAAAGACCAGGAGGAATCCGCAGGCATAGGGTGGGAACTATGGTCCATAGGGTGGGCCGGAGGAACTATTGTCCTTCTGGAAGGTGACTGAGACCTGTGAGGCAGGACAGATGTTGTATACCTGTCCCACTCAATGTCCCACTGACAGATAGTGAGGTGATCGGGAATCAGAAAGCCCCTGGCCTTGATCTGCTGCTGCTAAATGCGAGGCCGGTGGCCAATAAGTCAACCATGGTCTGGGAGATGATCCTGGATCAGGCAGCCAACCTCGCATGTATTACAGATACCTGGCTGGACACTGAGTCGGGGCCTATATTGGCTGACCTTTTTCCAGCTGGGTACTCCATACAGCATCAGCCATGGCTGAGGGGCCGGGGGGGGG
>QEPC01005304.1:227904-285759 GCA_003113815.1 Sphenodon punctatus
CTGAGCTAAGTGGTGAAATTGACTACCCTCTTGTTTTTGGATTGCTGTGTGTTCCTCCCTTACCCTGCTCCCTTCCTGCTGTTTGTATTAGAGTGTGTCTCTGTCTTTCCTGATATAATTGTGTATGTGTGACCTCCTTTTTCCCTCTGACCCGGATTACTGAGTGAGTGACTGAGAGCCTGCGGGCTCACCCGGTTGGGCCTTCCCTTCCATCCTGGGACCATCCCTTCCCTTTCCCCCTGGAGTGTGTAAGCCCGTGAACCCTATTGTGAACCTTGGGACCCCTCCCCTGTGGACCTGGCACCTCCCTCACTTATCCGCCCTACCATTTCCCTGGCAAGTGCAAGTAGTGAGTTTGGACCCCTTTCCCTTCCCCAGCTCTGTGCCCTATGATGATAGGGGTCGATGTTCAGAGTGCGTAAGCAACGAACAGACCCAAACACTATCCTGACGGGCCTCTTTTCTCCGCACTTCGCAAGCAGAGCTCCCTTGTGTGTGAGAGGTGTGAACGGGTGGTGCTTCTCCACTTCCTACCCCCTCCCACTGACAATATGTTCTAAACCACTGTGGCCCACTTTAGGGATGGGCAACCAGAACACTGTTCAGATGTTTGGCTGCTCGGTCGTTCAGTTCAAAGCCCGAGTTCGCGTTCGATTCAGCCGAGTTCGCTTTGGCTGAACTTGGTCGAACATTCAAAAATAGTGAAACCAAAATCGAAACAAAATCGAAACTGAAACCTATTTTTCAGCCCCGGATAGATGTTTTTCCTGCCCCCGAACTAATCCAAACACGTCCAAACTGTTTGGTCGTTTGAGAGTTTGGTTCGGACGTTCAGTTCAGATGTCCGAACAGACCGAGTTCGGTCGGAACTCCGAATGTCAGAACCGCATTCGCCCATCCCTAGCTCGCTTTGTCCCAGACTGACCCTGGTGTGGGGCGGTAGCCCAGGCTGTAACTTTGGCACTTTGCTGAGTAACTGCCTAGGCTAGCTTCTGACATGCCCGGGGTCAGTACGGGGCAAACATCTGAGGAGCTGAGGGTAAATATGACAATGACCCACGGGCCACAGAGACACAAAGCTGGTCAAACTGTGTCATTGTCACATATTTTTTTTTAACTTAAGTCAGGGTTGGGAGTCACATGCAGCTCTTGGGCAGTTTAAGTGCAACGCTTGACCAAGGATGGTTGAGGCCAATTATACAGCTCTTCATTCCACCCAAGTCTCTGCAGCTGAATTGCAACTGATCCTCAGTATCTCAACATCCAGGACTGCAGAGCATATACTCTGCTAGCTAATCATGAAATAGGAGAAGTTTGTGTGTGCATGCATCTGCATGTATGTCTTGTGGCTCTTTGCCATATGAAGATTTAGGTACATGACTCCTGGGATTGGGAACTTTGCCCACCTCTGGATAAAGTCCCTTTATACATGCAAGCTTAGCTGTGGAGTAAGCAACACTGGGTGATTTCAGACATTACGAGATCACAGTGAACCACGGTGAATACCCACCTGTGGTCACTGTGCCTCGAACGTCTGTTTGGCGTCCGCCAGATGTTCGCCACAGTCAATACCCACACGGGGTCATTTTCAACTACGCTTCCTGGGCTAGCCGTGGGAATTTCCCAGGAAGCGTGGTCAAAGTGATACCCTGGTCGGGTACCACAGCCCGGGATCACCGGCGGGATGTCGGGCTGTGGCGAATTCAGCCAGATGCTGCTGCCGCATTGGCCCCGCCGCCCACCCACCCATCTCCCCAGAGGGCAGGCGGCGGAGGAGCATGGAGGGGCGGGGCCGTGCGGCCGCACGTTGCTCCGCGCGGCCCTGCCCCCTCCCAGATTCCCCGCCGGGATCCCCCAGCACATCTGATACAGCGTGACGGGGTCATCCCAGTGGGGGATGATTTGGTGGTTTTTGGTACGGGGCCAAGTGGCCCCGTAACATCTGAAAACACCCACAGTAACATTTTGCATGTGTTCGGGGGAAATGCTCTGCCACATGAATGAATGAATGAATGAATGAATGAATGAATGAATGAATGGCTTTTTATTGCGATGCTTAAATGCTATTACAATCAAATAAAAACAAAAACAAATAGGCCTAGACCATCCTGAGTCTTAGATAAATAACAAAGGCACATTGTAAGAGTCATGTATATAATACACATTTTGCAGATATACGTATTCCTGTCTGGTACCACCTACTTCTAAAAAGTACAGAACACTCTCGTGTGCCCCTCCTTGCATCCCTTTTCATTCCAGGGCGCGCTCAGAAACGTGCCTTGTTTTAGTACTATTCTGGAGGAATTTAGCAATGGACTTGGAAATCTTTAAAGAGTTATCTGCTAATAACAGACACATATAAAGCTCTCTAGACTTTCCTGGGAGATTACAAATGATGGGATGTGTCCATCATTTTTGTGCCCTCTCATACAGTTCATAGTCCATTAATACATGAGCTACTGTCTCAATTTCATTTTCAGGGCAGAGACATAAGCACTGTGTGCAAGGGGGACCTTCTCAAATTGTCCTGCCAAAAGGGCTGAAGGAAGGGCGTTAAATCTAGCACAAGTAAGTGCCCTTCTTTCCGCCATACAATCCAAGTTTTCTAAGCAGGGCATTGGTCTAGCCATCTGATTTATGAGAGGTAGATAACATGGTGATCTGATGTCGGCTATGTCTGCTTGATGCACAACATCAAAGACCCTTTGCTTCAGCATAAACCTAGCAGCCTTGCACCACAGGGGGCGAATAGCCTCCACAGGAAAACCCAGCATCCGAACTTTAAGCTCTACTTTTCCTCTCCATGAGTTTGTACTGTTCTCTAGAAAAGTTAGTTGAACCAAAGGCAGAGTTATCTGAAATAGACATTTCAGCCAATAGGAGATAATTGCAATCCATATTCTAGCAGCCAATGTAGGTAACCCACATTCCACTCTCTGCATGTTGTTTGATACACAACAAAGAATTGCAAGCAGTTTCCTAAGAAATTTTGACTGCACTCATTCAGAATTCTGTGACATAGCAATAGCCCATACTGGTGTCCCATACAAAAGCTGTGACATACTTTTTACCCCGAACACTCACAATGCCGGTGTCACAAGTTGACCCCCTCTAGACCTGAACATTTTTGCTGCGGCCATTGCTGATTGCTTTGCTTTATCAATAGTGGTCTGGGAATGCACTGCCCAAGCCCCTGTTGCTTGGAACAGAATACCCAGATATTTGTAATGTTTAACCTGTTCCAGGTCACTATCATCAATCCTCCTATGATACTTGCATCTACGTTTTGAAAATACCATCACCTTGTTTTTTTTCATAATTTATAGCCAACTGGTTCAATTTAAAGTACTCTGCAAACAGTTTTAGTTGCCTACGCAGCCCCACTTGTGTTGCTGAAAGTAGGGCCATATCATCTGCATAAAGCAAGCACGTAACAGAATGATCTGCCAGGTCATGGAGAAACATGGGGTCACACACGTGCAACACGGGACTACATGTTTGGTAAATGTGGGGCACCAAAGGTTTCAGATGTATGTAATGATACTATACATGTACACTATGTAATGTCAAAGGTTCCACATGTTTGTAAGGTTGAAAATGAGAACTGTAGAACTCAAATTAGACCTCTCACACGTCACCAGTCTACAGAAACTACAAGAGATAACAAAGTGTATTCAAAACATCTGGCTCTCTAGACAGTCTGTGGAAATGTTAATGAACTTCCATGTTTACCTGGGTTGCAGATGTGCTGATCCCCAAGGTGGAAAATCCGAGACAAAGGAGCTTAAATTCCTATTTAAATGGGAGTAAGATACAATGGACAGAGAGAGACTTCTTGCAAAGCTTCTTGGAGAGAGCATCTACATACGAATGACAGCCTGAAACCAACAGGCTGGGAACAGCATGAAGTGAGAGAGATGAATTGCTCTTCACCAACTAAGAAGTCAGTGCCCAGTCGCTTATATCAAGAACTGAGAAGAACTTATGAACCTTGCTAGGGGTAAGATGAATAACTTAGGAACTCAACAAGTATAAGTTAGGAATGCGTTATATTTACCTTTGATTTCTAATTACCACTCTATTTAACTATCTTGTTTATGTAATCAATAAACTTACTTCTTATTGCATAAAGAAGTGGAAAGTGTCTAATATTGGAACACAGGTGAGCTACAAGAGCCCTCAAGCTCTTGCGAACCCAGAGAGTAAAGAGTCTGTAAATGGGAAGGATCGGGCCCTTATGTGACAAAGGAGTTTCATTGTGGCACACTTGAATTAGCCAGAGAGAGAACTGATTCAAGAGAACTGTGCACAAGGGAAACTGAGTCACTCAAACCCGGTAAAGTGGGGGTGCGGACCCCCAAACCTGTGACAGTGGCGCCCCAATGAGTAAGGAGTAAATACTCAGCTTGTGGACCAATCTGTAGACAGTAGAGGAGCATTCCCAGGTGACCAGACTCCTCTGAGTAAATTCCCAAAAAACCTCAAGAGCCTGAAAACCCCAGGAGTTGGGAAATCAGATCTGAGAAGGGAATAAACAGACCCTTAAACAGAGTGTGTTACGTTTGTTGTTTTAGTTTTAATTTCGGGCCAGGGAAAGTGCCAAAATAGGGCTGCCAAAGCTTTTCTCCAAGCTCTCAAAGCTAGAATTGGAAAAAGAGGCACAAGCCAGAAACCTCCAAACAGAGGAAAAAACAAAGCAGCAACTGAAACAGCTGATCTGGGATTTTGAAATGAGCACGAATGCAGCGGATGGAGATGGGGCGGTGGCAGCAAATCCCCCTCCAGGCCCCTCTCCACCCAACCCGCAACCACCAGATGCAGATGGTAATGCGCTGCCAAAGGGGGTCCCAAACCCCCCTCCACCTGACAGCAGCCAGGGGGACCTTAGGTGGATGATTTGAGGGGGAGCTTAGAAAAACTGGGAGATCGCTCAAGAACAGATTGAATAGTATTGGGGCTAAAGGCAACCCTGATGTACACCCCTTTCAGTCCTGACCTCGTCTGACAGTGAGCCCTTCAGGTCTATTTTCACTCTCAAGGAAGTGTTCGCATACAATGAATGAGTTAAATTAAGTAGTCTCCGGTCAATTGATGATGACTCCAACTTACTCCACAATCTTTCCCTCTGGAATAGGTCAAATGCAGACCTTAGGTCAACAAATGCCACAATCAGGCCCCTATTAACCAATAAATATTTTCAAATCAAGTGGGAAATGACCATATAATGGTCTACTGTAGCCCAACCCACTCTAAAGCCATTTTGTTCTTCTGGTATCACCTTCTTTTCCTCTGCCACATTGTCAGTTTGGCATTTAAGTATCAGGCATAAAGCTTGCCCACTATACTGAGTAGACTAATGGACCAAAAAGTGCTTGCAATAGTTCTGGGGCCCTTCTTATAGATTGGGTGCCAATCTATAAGAGCTATTGCTCTCCTCCATTCAACAGGGACTCTGCCCATTGCATTTATTTCTGTAAACAGGGATGCAGAGCTGGGCCCCACCAATCTTTAAAGGTCTTAAAAAAATTTGGTGGGATAAAGTCTCCTCCAGGGGTGTTTTTATTTTTAATCTGAAAGATCAATTCGACCTCCACCACCATGACCAGCAGCCATTCCCTGGGTGTATCAAAAGCTATGGGAGCTGCTTGATCCAGAGTTTGCTCAGAAGATACCATGTAAAGGGCAGAAAAATGCTCCTCCCATTTGTTCCTTGGTACTAGGGGGGTTACATTTGGGCTATAGCCCAAGTTTGAACTCTTGATCATATTCCAGAAGAGGGATGAATCTTCTATGCTCTTTAATAACCTGTTCCATACTTCCCTCTAATAATCCTTCTTTTTATTTATCTGTAACTCTTTATAACTATGCCTAGCCTCAAAGAATTTTGTGGCAGCCTGAGGTGTGGCTGTCTTTGTAAAAAACTGTAAATAGGTCTGAAACGCCCTCCTTTTTAGGTAACATTTGTTATCAAACCACCCTGCCTGTTTCATTTGGGTGTTTCTTTCCAAGGAACCCACTTCTCTAATCAAAAAAGGGAGAAGCCACTCCACCAACACATCATAGTTTCTTATGATTACTTTGAGCTGGTCAGCCTGTATTATAATAGTTTTATACTGTGAGCCTTGTTCCAAACTCAGGACTGCGTGTAAGCTTTCCTCACCTTTTCCTAACTTATCCACCTTTCAGTCTTGTTTCACCATTACTTCCACTAGATGACCCTACTTGCTGAACATCCATGGGGAAAGATAATATTAGTTGCACAGGGAGGTGATCACTATCTGGCTGTGTGCCTATAGCAAAGTTCACCACATGGTCCTCTAAATTGGGAGAAAGCACCATTGATTATATGGTGCTATTTCCATTTTTAGGAAAAAAAAAGTCAGCTCATCTGGGTTGTCACTAACAAATCTACCATTTAACAAGGATAGATTTGCATGATACAATAATTTGACAAACAATATTCCGCTCTTATTAAGCCCTGCATCCCTCAAGATTCTATCATTTAGCAAGGGGCAATCACCAAATTTCCAAATTGGAATAGCTCCGTATTAGTCTGCTCGAGTCTGGCATTAAAATATCCTGCCAGTAAAGCAAGAACCCCTGGAGACCATTCCTGTAGGGAATTAACCGAGATTAAGAGATTTTCCCACATACTATCCCCACAGGTTTTTGTTCCTGCAGGTGGAATGTAAATGTTCAGGATCAAGAGAGTGTAGCTCAAAACTCCAAGTTTGACACCACATATAAAATGGGGAAAGTTGGGTAATAACATACATGAAACCCCAGCTTCTTGATGACAAAGCAAGCCAAATCTTCATGGGGTCTGCCCCTACTTCCAGTCAGTAATGCATCCAACCAAAAGCATTCATGCTCTTAATACTAGTTCACCTACTGTCCAGGTTTCCTGGATTAAAATCAAATCAAAACTACTACTAAACTGAGTAAACTCCTTATTCAGTAACCTGACCCCTCCACTACATGTCTCTGGGTTACTACTGAATTGTAAACACCTGGTTGTGACAGGAGTTACATATTTGCTTCAAATTAACCATGTGGTTATTGTTCCTTTATATGCCAACACAGAGTGAGATTGGCATTGATTCCACGCTCCATTTGTTCACTCCAACAAAGGCCTTATCCCATGATGCACAATTAAGTAAAGAAGTGCTGTCCATATCACTACAAGGAAAATTAATTACTGCTATTTGTGTGTACACTCTACTGACTAGGTGTTAACTGTGCTCCAACACCACAGCAGCTTACTCTGGGTAATTTCAGATGTTACGAAAACACCTTTCAACACAGGGAATCCCAGTGGATTCCCTGTGGTGGCGGCGTTCCCGTGAATGTCTGTTTGACCCCCGCCAGATGTTCACCACAGTGAATCTCTGGCAGGGGTCAAACCTTACCATGGTTCTGGACCTCTGGCTGGCTGGAGGTCAAGAACCGTGGTTACAGTCGCCACGATCTGGGATGGGCCAAACATAACATGTGTTACATTTGGCCCATCCCAGATCGTGGCCCCGACCGCAATACAGGAGCAGGAGCAGAGGCCTAATTGGCCGCTGCGCCCGCCCATCACCCTGAGGACAGGAGACCGAGGGAGTGCAGGGGGAGGGGCTGTGCGGCCGCATGTCATGCTGTGCAGCCCCACCCCCCCTCTGATCCCTGTTAGTGATCAGGCCGGCATGTCTAAAGGATGGACGGCCTGATCATGGACCGGGATCTGTGATGAATTTCAGCGTGGTGGGCCTCTGGGCCTAAGTTGCAAAAATAATAATAATAATAATTCTAGAAGCAACCTAACTGGAAATTATTTGATAGTATTATGTCCATATACTTGCCAGATATTTTCAGATAAGATTAGATAATATTTATTGAATTAGCCAATTGGCCATATCAAAAACAAAAATAAACATTTAAATACACAGTGTTAAATACAGTAAAAACAGAAATAGGGCCTAGTCATCCAAAAATAGTTTTCCTAATTGTATATGCAACAAAACAAAATTTAGCAACATTAAGGGTGCTTTTAGACAAGTGGCCTGGGAAGCGTGTTCCTTAACGTGCTGCTAGGAGAAGCCGTGCAGGGTGCATTTACACGTATCAGAAGTGGCCACTCATCATAGGAATCGGCGGCATGCATAGCCTCCCGTGACCTCTTTAAAGATCCCGTTCCCAGAACGCATCTTTAAAGCGGCCATGGAAGGCCACACATACCACCGATTCCTACAGTAGGCGACCATGTCCAGTGCGTGTAAGTGCACCCCATGTGGCTTTTCCTCCTGGCGCATAGAAGAACACGCTTCCCAGGCCACTTGTCTAAAAGCAGCCTCAGTGTTGCAGATACATCCACATCAGAAAATAGGAGAAACTAAAAGCTCTTTCTGATTACAAGAAAAAAGTTTCATAAAAAATGGTTCCAGAAAGAAGCATGAGGAGAGCTATATAAAGGACACTCAAAAATAATACGAACTGTAGAATCAAGGGAATTAGAATCACAAAAAACACATAGCCTCTGATGATGAGGAAGCTTGGCATATCTATCCTTGAGGATTGCCAATGGAAGGGACTGCAATCTAGCCAATGCAAAACAATAAACCCACACAGAAAAAAAGTTTTTAAATACATAGCTCCCATAGAATAAATAGGAAAAAAATAATAGAGGTCCAAAACTCTCTGTGCTGAGATAGCTTCCCTAGTAGTTTGAAGATCCTGGTCTTTTATCCAAGATCTACCCAGACACAAAGCTCGAGTAAAATCCATGGCCTTCAAGAGGGCACTAGAGAAGCCCAAGAAGGAAAGCAAACTTACCCTCCTCCCAGGGGCCATTAATCAAGGGAGAAAGTGATGTTCAAGGCAAAGAGTCTGTTTGGCATAGATTTAAACATAACCAACATTTTTGAATTACACCCTTCACCATAGAAGCTATAGGTCAAGACCCAGTTTCTGCTCTCAGTAGTACAGCAGGTGTGCCCCTAGGGGCATGGAGTATACATCTCAGAAACCCATTCTGAGGAGTTTCTAGATTGTCATTCAGTTGAGGGACCCATATTGGCACCATGTATAGAAACTGGGGAGGAACTTTAGCACGCAAAACTTTTAAGGTTGGTGTTACCAGTTTCCTTCCTCTAGAAAAATAAAAGCTAACAATCCCCTTACAGGAAATTTGTGCGTGAGATAAAACAGTCTTATAGTCGAGTCTCCATGAGGCTGATTTTGAAAAAAAATACCCCCAAATATTTAAACCACTTCACTTGCTCGATAAGATGCAAGTTCATATACCACTGATACTGTCGCCAATACATCTGTTTTTGTAAAATTAATCTCTAAGGCTTGATGTGATCTATTGATGTGATCTATTGGAGGTTGGCCCTCATGAAATCCTGCCTGCTCCCTTGCCCAAATGCCCTCAGCTTGCACTCAAGACTGGAGTCTTAAGAGCAAAAATGTAGAATATAATTTACCTATAACACTAAGCAAGTTGATGGGGTGATAAATGCCAGGCTCGTTGGGGGTGTCACCTTTTTATATATATAGGGACTACTATGCTTTTCAACCAGGCAGTCAGTAAAGCTCACGAGTTATTCATGTGTGTAAAAAGGGTTTCCAACACCTCACTCCACCAATCCGCGTTAGATTTAAGAAGTTCCGCTGGTATAAAGTCACTCCACACCAGATATTTTAAGAGATCTTAAAATGTATGGTGTAAGAGATGGACCATATCAACAGCAATTCTTCTATAAAACTAATTAAATGCTTTCCTGGTGACAGTTGGAAGGGCTTGAAAGAAAATGAAGTAAATTGTAGTTGAGATGAATGATTTTTTTTGTAATAATTTGGAAACTACAACATATGTTGGATAGACTGTCTGAAACAGGGAGTGAAAAACTAGAGATAGTGAGGATACTGGATTCAGTTTATGGGCTGCTAAGGGAAATCAAATACTGTAACACATCTAATATATCAGACAAACTCACTTGGTTTCAAAAATAAAGATCCACATGACTCCAAATTACACTTAAGGGATAGTGTTCATGGCATTGAAGTATATGAAGCAATAAATAGCTTTTGTGGGTGATTAAATGTCAAAGCTCCTGATCACTGCAAAATCCATTTACTTCCAGTCCATTCCAATGCCATGGATATTATTCCTGCTGAACGACAAGTCAAGAGAAAATTCAATAAGCCAGATCATAAAAAAGACATACAGTATCACTTATTAGAATGACCTCTAAAACTGAGGGACAATGGAGTTTCTACATCCATGCTTACTCAAATAACACTTACAAAAGATCATTTACTGTATGTTTAATCTTCTCGATGTTCCCTTTCTGTACTGTTACAATTGGGATTTTGAGCATACTGTGTATATTTCCTCTTACTCTGAAATCCATTATGTCAACGGTCAAACTCAGCATATGGTGATATACGGTAATTGTTTCCATTAGACTTTATAAGTATCATAATTTTATCTTCATGTAGTAAGTCACACCATGGTGACAGCTTTATGAAAACTTGAGAAAGTGACAGGGATGTGGTTCTCCTTGTGACTGCACCTTCTTTAAATAGGAATGGACATAATCACTTCCCAGCCAAACTATGGATAGCAACTTCTTTCCCCTTCTCCCTAATAACTTTCAATGGGAATCTGACATCTAAACTGTCCCCTAAGCCTTTTAAAATCTCAGTAGCAAAAAGACAGGGGGAAATGCAAGAATGCCCATGGGACATTCAGCAGAGAAACACTGCACAATTTGTCAGATCACTTGCTCAAATGATTTGTCTAGATCCAGTGCTGTGAATGCCTTGTAAAGTAATGAAAGCAGTAGAGTCCAGATTCAGAAGTATCATATTCAGCACTGCACATACCTCAATTTGACATGATGAAGTGGCATTATAAAGCATGGGAAATAAAGGAATAGTGTCTTTGACCAGACGCCTTCTTCTGCAAAGGGAATAAGACATCTGATGATAAGGCAGTAAGTATTCCAAACTCATTCGATTAAAATTATCCACTTCTCAGTGTAAGATCGAGCAGATTCGCACTCCTGTTTGAGTTGCAACTTTTTATTCTAATCTTAGAAACTTTACTGCTGTCCTATCTCAGTTACAATAAACTAGGGCTGAAACGAATAGTAAACATTTTATTTGAATGTATTTACCAGTTTCTGAGGACTGGCTCTGAGTGTTCGACCAATCCTCGGAAACTTGAATGAATACTCGCTACTAGGTACTTGGAAAAATATTTGGTAAAATAAAACTGAGTTCCGAGTATTTTAAGGTCCTGAGTTACCTTATATAGAGGCAGGAAAAGTCTCGTATGTTGGTCCGAGTACTGGACTGAGGACAGAATGCTGAGTATCAGACCGATTCCTTGTTACTCAGTAAAACCGAGTCAAATATCGAAATACTCAGCAAAAACTGAGTAATTTTGAATAACGAGCTTCAGCACTACAATAAACTTTTGTGTGTGAAAAAGAGACAAGGGTGGCCTAGTAATAGATGCATTTTAACTTTCATTAAGGAATATGTGCAGTAGATTTTGCATACTTCCTATGCCTTTAACTGCTCTGAATCCTGAAGAACAAGGGAAAAAACCTAAACAAAGCAAAAGGCTCAGTTATTCAAACAGAATCATTCTCTCTTTCATTCTGGTGGATATGATTTTAGAAAATCACATCAGGCTTCACAATTGCCCACAGATCTGAACTAAGTACTCTAAAATTATTGCAGAGCTTTTACTGCCAGGTCATTTTCTAATTCCCTCTCTAGAAATGCAGCAGCAGTGATAATATCTTGGCAAAATTCTAGTTTGGGCATATTCTTCTAGCTCCAAAAATCTTGCCTTAGATTCATTTCGACTTCAGTGCTCATCTTCATTTTTTTTGTCCCCAGCGCATTCTCTCTGCTTTTCATTAAACAACTGGTCAGTCCAAGAACAGCACTTTAGTGTGATCCAGTAAAACAGACAAGAATGTGTTTGAAGGTAAATCAATGAGACTATTCATAATATTTGAGCTTTAAGCCTGTGACAGGTTGTTCCCCCATGGAGCAGGCTAAAGTAATCACCACTTTTTTCTGATCAAGACTTTTCATAAGTGGCTGCATGTTAGTGACAAGTAGACTAATATGAATATATGCGCGCACGCGCGCACACACACACACAAGAAATTTCCCTTACATATACTGGGAAGTTCAAAATGCAGCCACTTCTAAAGTTCTCATTACTTTGGCAATCTCCAGAAATAAGCCTGATTGGGTAATTGAGGAAACTTATATTGACATTGTAAACAACGTGTATCAGAGTGCTACAGTACTTTGACAATTAAGCGAATAACAGCAGTGGGGAAAATAAAATTGGAAGTTATAAGGCAAGGCAACACAATGGATGTAAACAGACGCAGCTCCGGGGGTGGCTAGATCCCGGGCTGAGCAGTCCGTCAAAAGGGCACCCATCAGATGTTCAACCTGGAACAGGAAGTCCCACCAGCAGCGCCCTTGAAGATCAAGGACCACACCATGCAAAGCGGGCTGGCCAGACCCAGGGCAATGGGCAAACATGGTGCTGCTGCCTGTCTACTGAGCAGACCCATGATGCAGATCCACACCTGCCCATCCATTGCCCCATTTAGTACCATGGAGTTGTGGACATTAACCTAGAGCATTGGGTGAGAACTCACAACTTTATGGTGTGTGGGGGAGAGGGGGTGATGCGCAGGCAGTTTGGGGATACCACTGGTCCATCTACTGCAGGCCCAGGCAAAGCTGGTAACTAGTGGTGGCCCCTCCCCCAGGGAATTGGGACAGATGCCCCGCCAAGCCCCTCAGGGGTCCCCATTCTTCCTCAGAAGCCAGAAGCTGCTTCTCAACTGATCCAGTGGCAGTGCTGTCAGTTTCCTTGCTTGTCTCAAGGCTTTGTTTTAACTCTCCTCCTAGAGGGCATGAGTCATATGTAAACTAACCCTGAAGGGAAAGAACTCTGCAAGGGGAGGAGGGGGAGGGGATAAACATCCTCCTCCTGCTGCTGCTCCCCCTCCCTCTAGCTTTCCAGTCACTGGCCAGAGAGCAAAAGGGAGGTGGGGACTTAGAGGATCTCCCCAAGCTCCCAGAAGCATGCACTGGGTGTTGGCCAGAAAAGCACTGCTTTCTGGGGGATTGGGGAGGGAGTGGGGGAGGTGCCATGTGCTCCTTGGCTGGGTTCCTATGGAGAAACCCATCCAATCAGCAAGGTCTAGGGGGGGTGTCAGGGCACCGTTTCAAAATGCTCTGGCCACCCCATAGCTCAATTTTCTCCCCCTGGCTCCTCCTCTACCAGAGTGGGAGGAAGGAGGGAAAGAGCTCACTCATCCTTACTCCTTGCTCTAGGTTCACTAGAGGGGAGGGAGAGAGAGAGAGATTCCCCCCTTCTTTTTTTTTTTTTTTTTTTTACAAGAGGGGAGATGCCGGAGACTTCTTTGAAGTCCCTGGTCTCCTTGTTTGGAGGGAAGAACAACAGAAGGTGGTTATCAGAGTCAAACTAGAGTGATAAGGAGGTCGCATCCTGTGCATTGTTTGTTTTCTTGTGCTTTTAATCTTTTGTCCTCTTCAATCCCTCCCCACCCCCATGCATTACAGGCAGGGGTAATTACTAATTTTGTGAGCCCAGTTGGAAGGGCTGTGTTGCCTCGATTCCTATGCTTTAAAATATTTTCTTGGCTCTTGCTGTCTTAGTTTTTCATCCTTTGTGAGACCCTGTCACCCTAATTGTCTGCTTTCTGTTTGTTTTGGGGAATTTTTTTGGAGGGGGATGGATGCGGATGGAAGGGTTTCTAATTGTCGCGGGAATGTTCACATCATTTAAAATGGTCCCCTTTTCAGTACCAGTTTCAAGACTTTTCTGCTGCAAGAAGACCACAATGCCACATATTCGTTTACTGACTAGTCTTTGCATCATTGTTTCTGTAAAGTTTAGTTTGCAACAGAACTGCGTAGCATGTTCTGGGGGACAAGTGGAACTTCATGCTGCTGATTTTGTGGTGTACTAAAGACTTAACATAATATTGTTGGCTTGAGAATAGATGACATCTCCCATCCCTCGCTCCCCCTCCCTGGAACAGGACAGAGACTTGCCTTTGAACTTGGGGGATGGTGCTCAGGTGTGGCAGGTGAGCGGCCATGGGGCAGTGCTCCCTCTCCCCCCACCCTTGTGGGGGCAGAGCCTGGGAAGGGGACTTTGCAGGGTGTTTCCCATAAAACCAGGGGTAGTCAGAGGCCATACCAGAGGTACGTGATGGGGGCATGGGTCGAAGGGCACAGTCAAAGGGGCCTTCAGCTTGGCCAGGAGGTTGGGGTGGAGGAATCTTTAGTGTGCCTAGATAATGTTAATTTTGTCCTGATAATGGTCATGGGAAAGCCTTCCCCCCTTTGAGAGAGGGGTGGAGGAGGAGAGGACCTCCACTGGTGGCAGCAGGGGAGGGAGGTGTGGAGTCAACTGACTGGTGGGAGTAGGCAGCAGAGAGATGATGAGCGGTGCCAATGGCGAAAGACCTGGGATTAATGTTAGATAGAAATATAGGTAGTTATGGGATTTTTGTGTAAAATTGTGTTTATATTGGATGTATTATGGATTTATTATTGTGTAGGTTCACCTTCGTGGGATTCAGGCCCACATTGTATTTATTTATATTGATGTTGTGAGCCGCCTCAAGCTGACTTGGGTTGGGAGAGTGCAGGGTACAAATAAACATTGATGATGATGATGATGATGATGATGATGATTGATTGATGATGATATGGTTTGTTTTGCTTGCTCTCTGTTTGCATGTGCAGAAGTGCTGTGCTGTCTTTTTTGTAGAGGGATGGATGTGGATGGAAGGGTTTCTAATCTTTGCTGGAATATTCACTGCATTTAAAAAGGCCCCTTTTTCAGTACCAGCTTCAAGGCTTTTCTGCTGCAAGAAGACCACCATGCCATGTCTTGGTTCACTAATTACTAGTCTTTGAATTAATGTTTCTGATAAGTTTAGTTTGCAACAGAATTGCGTAGCATGTTCTAGGGGACAAGTGGCACTTCATGCTACTGCTTTTGTAGTGTGCTAAAGACTTAATATAATATTTTTGGCTTAAGATGATTTGCTTTGTTCTGTGTTTGCATGTGCAGAAGGGCTGTGCTGTGTTTTTTGGAAGGGGGTGGATGTGGATGGAAGGGTTTCTAATCTTTGCTGGAATGTTCACTGCATTTAAAATGGCCCCTTTTTCAGTACCAGTTTCAAGGCTTTCCTGCTGCAAGAAGGCCACCATGCCATGTGTTGGTTCACTAATGACTAGCCTTTGCATGAATGTTTGTTCCCTTTCTGATAAGTTTAGTTTGCAACAGAACTGCATAGCATGTTCTGGGGGAGAAGTGGAACTTCATGCTGCTGCCTTTGTAGTGTGCAAAAGACTTAACATAATATTGTTGGCTTGAGATGGTTTGCTTTGCTTGCTCTGTGTTTGCATGTGAACTGCTGGGGTTCCCCCTCCTCTCCCTCTGCCTGCAGGAGGATCTGATCGGACTGGGAGATAAAGCTGTTTGTAAACAAACAACTTCTCCCCATGTGAGTGATCAGAAGGTTGTTTCTTTGTAAAGAAGGTTCTTCAAGATGGCTATAAACATTCTCACAAGTGGGTAGTAGATGACATTCTCACCATATTCAAATAATAGACCATGTGATGGTCTCGAGCTCCTCACATATAAAAAGCACTCTCCCCCTCAGAATGACAGTTCCTTCCAACCCTTTCTAGGAATATTCCATCTGGGGCTGGAAGGTTGGGTGTCGTGAGAATGTTTGGATCCATCTCGAAGAACCTTGTTTACAAAGCAACAACCTTCTGATCACTCACATGGGGAGAAGTTGTTTGTTTACAAACAGCTTTATCTCTCAGTCCGATCAGATTCTCCTGCAGGCAGGGGAGAGGAGGGGGAACCCCAGCAGTTCACATGCAAACACAGAGCAAGCAAAGCAAACCATCTCAAGCCTTCTTCAAGTGGCTCCTCACAGGCCATTTTTACATGGCTCCGCAGGGTGGGGGATCCATGGGCATGCCGGGGCATGGGTAGGATGTGCACATGGCTGCACATGCACCGCCACTCATCTGAACCCACGGAGCCACCGCCATTTTCCCCGGTTGCTCCATGCAAGGGAAAGAGATGGGGGGTGAGTGGGAATGCATGTTAGGCAGGCACATGCAGGCACCCCTAGTTACTGTGGGTGTGTGCACTGTGTCATTCACATGGGGCTCCCCCACCCATGAACACTCAGAAATCTGCGTGTCCATGGGTGGAAGAGGCCTGTGTTAAATGGGCCACATTCTCACAACTGTCTTACTTATACTATCTTAGGTAGGAATGTAGGATGTAAAGAAATATCTATTCTATCTAGGAAAAGCTGAAAATATGGTTCTGAGATTATTATGGCTGCTATTTCACTAACTCTTGTTAATGAAGTTATTGCTAAAAGGAATACTGTCTTTAAACCCCCACCCCATAACCAGTTCATTAGTGCCCCCCATATAATTAATTCACACTGCCCCAGGTGGGCAAATGAACTGGTTATGGGGTGGCGTGTGTGTGAATGGCCAGTGGCCCATTGCACCCTAGCTATGCCCCTGCTAATGGCTAGTCTTTGCATGAATGTTCCCTCTTTGGATGCAGCAGATGCCTTTTACATTGCAAGTTTAGTTTGCAACAGAACTACGTAGCATGTTCTGGAGGACAAGTGGAACTTCACACTGCTGCTTTTGTGGTGTGCTAAATACTTAACATAATATTGTTGGTGGCTTGAGATGGTTTGCTTTGCTTGCTCTGTGTTTGAATGTGAAGAAGGGCTGTGCTGCCTCCTCCTATTCTTCAAAATATTTTCTTGGCTGTTGCTGTTTTTCACCCTGCATGAGACCCTGGCAGCTGTCACCCTAATTGTCTGCTTTCTGTTTGTTTTGGGGGTTGTTTTGGAGGAGGATGGATGGAAGGGTTTCTAATCTTTGCTGGAATGTTCACTACACTTAAAATGACCCCTTTGCAGTGTCAGTTTCAAGGCTTTTCTGCTGCAAGAAGGCCGCCATGCCACATGATGGTTCACCAATGGCTAGTCTTTGCATGAATGTTCCTTCTTTGGTTGCAGCAGATGCCTTTTACATTGCAAAAAACCTGTGTAGCATGTTTTGAGGACAAGTGGAACTCCATGCTGATGCTTTTGTGGTGTGCTAAAGACTTCACATAATATTGTTGGCTTAAGATGGTTTGCTTTGCTCGCTCTGTGTTTGCATGTGCACTCCTGGCCCCGCCTACCATTGACCAGGCCCCACCTACCATTGGCCAGGCCCCACCTGCCATTGGCCTCTCCCACATCTAGCCCTGCCCTACGTCCCACCAGCCTTGAAACCCACCAGCCGCCACTGCTGGTGGTCGTGGGGATGGACTGCAGGGATGGGCCCCCTGAGCAGCTCCCAATGTTTCTGAAAATAGTTGTCATTCTCAAAAGAGGTGTTCAAATAATCTGGGAGTCTGGAACAAATGTTGGCCCCAATCCAAGGTCTGTGTATGTGCATACTGGTGCCTCTGGCTAAATTCCCTGCTTCCTGACCATACCACCATCCACTTCCGCTGCTCCAGGCCTGCCTCTCCCTCTGCTGGGTGGTGGTGAGGTTAAGAGGTAGGGTACTTTGCCAGGGGCACTGTGTGTGTGTGCACATGCACGAAATGGTAGGTTTAGTACATATATGTTTGTGATGCCCAACTTGGTTGGGCCCGAAGTTTATGCAGCAGTGGCTTAAACCACCACTTAAACCACCACTTTAGTATTTGCATCAAATCCTGAAACATTACAACTGCACATATAAGAGCTAAATGAAGCCAATAATAGAGTAGGATTAAAAATGAAGGTGTCAAAGATCAAGGTGCTATTCAAAATGTTTGTTGATCCTAGAACTATGGAGTTCAACAGTCTGGAACTGGAAGAAGTCACAGAGTATAAATGTTTGGGACAGTTAGCTTGGGTATGTTGGGTCAATCAAATTGTAATCAACAGCTCTTAAACTGATATAGTTTTTAATTCTGAAAGATATGCACCTACTTTTATAAACAAAGTCCTGTTGCGTTTTGTGCCATATGCTTTTAGTTACTGATGAGGGACTTGCACAAAGAAGGGACTTATTTAAGAAAAAGAGAAATACAGCTCAATAAACGAATGAAGCATATGAAATATTTAAAAATGCTGCTAAGAATGTTGAGGCCAGACAGTATTCCTCCAGTTTTGGACGTGACAGACCACACTATAAACACACTCTCACCACAACCCCTGGCTATGCAACTTAGAGGGTCATTGAACACAGCAAATTTTCCGAATGATTCCCAATTACAGAAACACCTGTGCCTGGTAATTTTATGCTAATCCAATGCAAAATACTCTCAACATCAAGAGTCTACATAATTTCTCATTTATTAACTGCGGTGGGTAAGTCTTTTCTTTGCACATTTTGTTGCAGTAGGGGACATAATCGCAAAGAGAATTTAAAGGACATTCGTTTTGAATGCTGCTTAGCAAAGCTACACATTTGGCAGTTGTTCTTTGTATGGATTCCCCCTAAATCTGCAGTTAGGGATGATATTTAGAAGAAAGGGATACTAATGTAAACGGAAGGATAAATGTAAGAATTCATATAAGCCAAATCATGAGCTGCAAAAATAATGTTACTTTTGTTGATATACAATACAGGCTTGGAACATGGTGATTGCCAACAAGATTACACCCACATTTAATACAAGAAGACAGTGACAATGGCTAAGTAATTGCTTTCGATAATTATCTGGTGGGGATTTTGACTATAATTGGGTGGGTGTTACCACACCTGCCTAGAGTTTCTTTCTCTTTTTAGTCTTTTGGCTGTTATTTGGAGTGCAGAGTAATATATGTGAAAAAGCCCATCTCTTAATTGTTGTGTGCATACTAACGCATGAAACCTTGTGTCAAAAAGAACAAGGTCAACAGGAGGCTTTCATGTATTACAGCCAGAAGATTAAACAAAGTCCCATTAACTTGTGCTTATCTAGTTGCAAATCTGGCTTTGGTCCCTGAAGAATTTTTTAAGGGGAGGGAAATGTTCTTCTGCCATGTAATTGTGTTTCTTCAGAGCCAATTTAGCTAATGATTCAAACACATTCCTAAGGACAGGGCCATCTGTGCTGATAAAATGCAGCGTGAACTGCTAGCTGAATGTAGTTGAAAGATCATGAGGACAGAATTTACCTCCATTAACCCTTTCTGGAAAACTGTTAATCCCACATTTTGGCCTGGATCCTGAAAGATACTGCAAGGTGATTCTCCTAAGGCACATGGCTAGTCCTAATGATTTCGTTGTGAGCGCTCATTAAAACCATGCCTAACAGGGACATAGCTAGGCTGGAATTTGTCGTGGTGCATTAAATGGAATGAGTCCTCCACACCTGCTCCTGGTTGCAGGGGATGCAGCTACACCAGGGGGTGTTGGTCCCTCGGGCTTGTAGACCCTGGTACAGTTGTACTGCCTGGCCCTATTATAGCTACACCCTCGATGCCTATGCAGTTGGCTGGATCAGGTTCTGGGCTGGACCCAGGCAAGTGTAGACTGTGTGGCCACACAGACCTTCATGTATTGGGTGGGGGGTGGGTGTCCCGCAGACCTCCCACCAACACGAGGTCCGTGAATAAACTTGAAATAACAACACGAGTGTGAAAAGCACCTCTATAGAACATGGGACCACAGAGCTTCAAACATAGCAAGCTTCAGCTTGTGGAGGGCCTTTGACAATTCAGGATGGGGGCCCCCAGCACAGTAGGCCAATGAATAAACTAGATCTAACATATGTGTCACATATGCACCTCCATGTGGGGTGTACCGACCCTTGAAGGGGGGATGGTTATGTTTAAATGAATATAAAAAGTGAATGATGGTAACATTTTCCTTTTTGGGAAGGGGTGAGTCAGTGTGTCCCCATCAAACATTGCTGTTACAAGGAAGACAGTATGCAACCATTTCTCACAGAGCCCCAATTTCCGTGGATCTGGCATGAATTCAGGCTGGAGTAACGACCACTTTGCAGGACTGATTTCAGCAATAGTTCAAGGTTCTTGGCTTATAGTCATTTTCTGTTCTTTGGTTTTATTACTGATCCTCAAATGCTGGTTCTTATCAATGATCCTCAAATACAACATTGATTCCTAATGCTACAAGGAACTCCTTTGGATTTCACTTAGGGCTTATATTCATATGTGATGATTGATGACATAGGGTGTTTTCAGACATGATGCTAACCCCAGTTTAAACACATTTGAACATTTCTTATGCATGTTGAAGGGCTGTATTGGTGCCCTATGCAGCCCTCCAACATGCATAAGAAAAGTTCAAGTGTGGTTAAACTAGGGTTAGCGTCATGTCTGAAAACACCCCATGTCCAGCCACTGTGCTGTATAGTAGCATTGAATAATTCAGATCATATAATATGATGGCACATAGCAGCTACCATTTTTTATATCATTGGCTAGTGAAGGATAGCTACTGTATAGTAGAGGGCAACTAATCCATGTTGTAACTCATGAGTGAACATTATGTGAAAAAAATTCCAGCCATCCACTCTTTTCTTCTGGCTTACAAACTTCTGCTAAGGATCTCAGTGACCACATAAACATTCCCAGGATTCAGTTTGGTAATAATCAGAGTTTCATAATGGGATCCACACCAGTGCTGCACTGACAACTCACTGAAGTGTCCACACACTTTATCAGTCAAATAGCAGTGTCACATCTGAATGCCACAAATGAAGGTTAAGCTCCACTGTAGTGCAGATTATGTAGTTTAGTGCTCACTTTCAACGTCTAATCCAGGATGAGTTGAACAAAATGCTTATGTGGTATTTCATCCAAGGAGCTGGGGACATAAATTCAGGTTTCATTGCATTGCAAACTAGATCACCTAGTCATCCTAAAGTTATTCTATGGGTGTTTTTTTATTTTATTTTTTAAAATTGTCAGCAAGATTGTCAAGATTTGCAGCAAGGAAGCCAGCTTCTACATAACTCCAGAATGAGTAATGGATTCTTAGTACTCTGCTTCTATGAGGAGATAGTTGTATGGTGTAAAAAATGCTTAAGTACATAAAAATGTTATCACCAGCCTCCCTGAAATTCACCTGATTTCCCCAAACCATCATTAACTAGATCAAAATGTAAATGAAAATACCCTGTGGAGGGCCAGCAAAGGAATTATATTTATTATTAAAAGGATGCTTACAATATTTTTCATTCTGCCTATAAATCTGATGCCTAATATGTCAGACTATCTGCTGATTTATTGCACTGCTAAGGAACTACTTATTAGACTTGTGACATTTGTGTCATTAACGGTCAAGTTTTACCAGTGTTTCCATTTTAAGCTCTTATTTTCAGAGCTTTAGAAATCAACTGTAACAATTTGCTCCAGGATGAAACTCAGCACACAAAGTGTTGCTTCAGAACATCACTTTGCTGCGTTGCTTTTTTAAATAACATGACTTCCAAGAAGTAGTAGTAGTAGTAGTGCATACTGTATGTTCATATACCAGTAATTAGGGGTGTACATGACGTTTTTGTTATTACAATAACGATAGCGAAAATTGTCATTTTCGTTATCATTATTGCAATAACAAAAATGACAATCGAGAACAACAACAACAATAACAAAAACAATAATGTCATTATTATTGTCATTATTATTAGTGCTGTGGCAGTTGGGTTTTGGAGGGAAAATATGGAGAGGGGAGGAAGAAGCAGACATCTCGGAGCCCTAAACAGGGTTGAACTTTTAAACTATGCCTGTATTGGGAGGGGCGAGGAGCTCAGCAGTATCGGATGGATGTATTACTGGCCAATGAGCAGTGCAAGCAGGCCCCAGCAGTCTCATGGCACTCTGTGATTGCTCAATGTCTGCTGCCTCCAACAACCAATCAGGGGGGCTCTGTGGGAGAGCACTGGAATCTTTTATAATGGGAGGGCCAGTCTTTTTCTCTCTGTTCTGTGAGAGGTCTCTGCTTATTTAATTTATTTATTTTATTTGAAATTTATATCCCACCCCTCCTGCCCACAGGGTAGCCCGGGGCAGCAAACAACAATATCATTTTTAAAAAAAATAATAAAAAAATACAGTATGTGGGGAAACCTCCTACCGCTCACCAAAAGCCTGACGGAACAGCCAGGAGATGCCGAAATAGCAGGAGAGTGGGAGCCAACTGAACCTCTTCCGGGAGTGAATTCCACACCACAGGGGCAGCCACCAAAAAAGATCTAACATTCGTGGCCACCCGCCTCGCCCGGGGAACCTCCAAAAGGGCTCCCACTGATGATTTCATGGGTCTCACGGGCACATTGGGAGTGAGGCAGTCCTGCAGATAAGCAGGGCCCAGCCGTGAAGGGCCTTAAAGGTTAAAACCATCACCTTGAACCTGGCCCGGAGCTTTATAGGCAACCAATATAGGTTGCTTTATAGGCAACCTTATCAGGTTGCATTTCACAGAACTGTGGTGTTTGCACTAAAAATATTCTCCCTAGTGTGCATTGTATTACCAATACCTTTCCTTCCTCATATACCCTACATTATCTTCTCCTTTCCCTGACCTTTTCCCCTCTGTACACTATATATAGATAGGTAGTATAGATTAGATAAAGATATATATTATAGATATATAGATTAGATTAGAATAGTTATACAGATAATTAGATAATTGTTTTCCTTTTCCCTTCACATCTCCGTTAGATTTAGATAGATATTAGTTGTGTAAACATATAGAGAGAGATTAGATAGTATAGAGATATATAGAGACAGAGTTAGAAATATAGAGATAGTACAGATATATAGAGAGAGATTAGATAGTATAATAGTATATAGGTATTTAATCTAGTCTGTTTTATTATATTTTTATTATATATATAATTAAAAAATATATAATAAAACAGACTAGATTAAATACCTATATACTATTATACTATCTAATCTCTCTCTATATATCTGTACTATCTCTATATTTCTAACTCTGTCTCTATATATCTCTATACTATCTAATCTCTCTCTATATGTTTACACAACTAATATATATATATAAAAAATCAGGTCTCTTCACCTTGGGTGATGAGCTTCCACCAGTGGCAGAAATGGTAGTGGGTTTACCACCTCCTCCACGTGCACATCTACGCCCACAGCCTCTACCAGGGCCACCTGCCCCAGAGGCTGAACTAGTCCTTCCTTTTCTCATTGTATATATACTATATGTTGTAATGTGCGCACACACGGTCAAATATGTGGTACAAAACGTAACGTAACTTAAGCCTACCTATCCTTTATATGTGTGTGTGTGTGTAAATATATATATATATATATATATATATATATACACACACACACACACACACACACACACACACACATAAAGGATAGGTAGGCTTAAATTACGTTACGTTTTGTACCACATATTTGACTGTGTGTGTACGCACATTACAACATATAGTATATATACAATGAGAAAAGGAAGGACTAGTTCAGCCTCTGGGGCAGGTGACCCTGGTAGAGGCTGTGGGCGTAGATGTGCGCGTGGAGGAGGTGGTAAACCCACTACCATTTCTGCCACTGATGGCAGTTCATCACCCAAGCTGAAGAGACCTGATTTTTTCACCTCAAGGTGGCAGAACATATCAGGGGAACATGCAGTAGCAGAGATCTTGGGAGTGGCATCTGTGGAAGGCAGGGAGCCCCAGCGTTCCACTAGTGGCAGTGGAGGAGGGAGCCAAGGGCAAGGGGTGTGTGTACAGAACCAGCACAACACAACACACACACACCCCTTGAAGCACCCACCTCTCCAGGGCAGGCTTCTCCCTCTGGCACATCCCCCCCCTTGCCCCCCGCAGGGATTTGGGGAAGGATGTATTTGAGGGCATCCTTCCCCACCCTGGCAGCAGCAGCAGCCCAGGCTTTGAATTCTCCTCCCATGCTTCACAAGGTAGCAGCAGGGCATCCTCTCCTCCTATGCTGCAAAGTGGTATTAGCAGCAGCTTCAGCATGGGTGGTGTCATGGAGCTGGACAGCAATGAGGGGAGTGAGGGGGAGGGGGAGGAGATTCCTGTTGATGATGATGATCCCCCTGTGGCCACATTGGGGACAAAGCAGCCTACAGCAGCGGCATGAAGAGCTTGGGGCGCCCCAGGGGCATGTGTGGGATCACTTCAAGGAAGTGATCGTAGGTGACAGCATCCAGGTGGCCTGCCTTCACTGTGGGAAGGCAGTGTGCTAAGAGGGGGAATTTAAGTAATAATGGCATGAATTCCCACCTGATGACATGGCATAGGGCTTTGGTGCTGCAAGAGACTTCTGAAACTTTGGACAGGAGTGGGTTCACTGCGGCAGAAAGCACGCAAAGCAGCAGACATTCCTTTTCTGCTCACAGCAAGGGGAAGGAGGGACAGCAGCAGGTCCTATCTCAAATCCCCATTAACAGCAGCAGGCCACAGTGGAGGATGTGGGGGTTGGGCAGTTGCGGCTTGGCGGAGTGTGTCATCCAGTGGCAATCAAGATCACCAGGTGGGTCGGGGAGATAATTGCCCTGAATGATCAGCCATTTAGCATCATCGAGGACCAGGGATTCCGGCGGGTGTTGGACCTGCTGGCACCCCAGGACCAGCTTCCCTCATGCACCATCTTCAGCAGGTAGGTGGTGCCATCCCTGTACCAGGCAGTCAGGGAGCGGGTGGGGCAGTTGTCTATTTCACGAGAGACATTTGGAGCAGCCCACATACACAACATGCCTAAAGGGGTGTGTATTTCATTTTGGTTATTAGGATAACGAAAACAAAATGTGTGATTTTCGTTTTTTATTATAATAATAAAAACAAATAATAATGAAAACAAAAACAAAATTTTGTTTTTGAAATAATAGGGAAAAACTGAAAAATGTATTTCCAGCTATATTTTTTTAAATTTCTTATTCAATTCAGATGAAACTTAGGGAGATTATACCCGCAACAGAGTGCACAATATTTACCAAATTTCAAAATGATTGGATATAGTGGACCAATTCTAGAGGCAACTGAATGTTGTGATTTTAAGAAAAACTCCATACACATTCCTGGCTACACCTTTTTTATCTTCAATCCAATTTGCACGTAACCTGAGATAATTATGTCCCTCCATGAGTGTACCAATTCTATCAAATTTTAGAAAGATTGGATAAAAGGGTCCTGATGTTATAAGCTATTACCTTGAAAATACATTTCTGGCTGTCACATTTTTACTTTCCATCCTGTTTACAAGTAATTTGGCAGACATTTATCACACACCATTCCTGTCATCTCTGCCAAACTACAGGACAATTTGATAAAGGGACCAATTTTTTAAGTAATTGAAGTTGTCCCCTTGAAGACCATTATAAAGATAAATAACTTCACATGCAGTGACAGTCAGAGACAGGCACCTGGCATGCCAGAGGGAGGGAGGATGAGGAGCAACTCAAAAGACTGACAGATACATTCACTGGCCAATTACTGCATGCTTCCAGTTTTACAGGACCAATTGGTTGTGGCTTTGAGGTGGGCACAGAGGGCAGCCCTGAGGCGGGCACAGAACGGACATAACTGGGACTTTGGGGATAGCATCCCAGCAATCAGGAGTTTACACATTCAAGCTGGCCAATTATCATCACAATCACATCCTGCAGCACTGTGACAAAGGATGTAAGAGAATCACAATTGGCTCTTTCCTAAACAGGTGCTTCCAACTTCCCAGTAACAAGTGGGGGAGATATGTTGGGATGGTCACAGCACAGAATGAGGATATTTGGTTGACATTTCTGCTGGTCAGTTGGCATCACAAACCTATCTTATACCACAGTGACACGTAAGAGAATCCCTGGCATAGGCTCCTTCTCTGCATATTCTGTGAAGGCATATAAAATTGGGACCCTTTATCACATCTTTATGATATTTAGCAGAGATGACCATGAAAGTACGTTATACAGCCCTGCAAAATTTCATGCATGCTGGTTGTACTACAAAGATACAGTCAGACATACATTTATAAGTTCATTGCTTATACCAGCAGAAGGATTGCTTATCCAATCCTTCTGAAAGTTGGCAGCAATAGTAGATATGGGAAGGGGTGTAAACTTGCCAAGTTTCATCTACATTAAATATGAGGCAAAGAAGTTACAGCTAAGAACATATATGCAGAGTTTTGCAAAATAGCATAATTCAACTGCTTATAAAATCTGATTCCTTTATTCAATTGTTCTGGAATTCTATACACATAGTGTCTTCTATTGAAGGAACATGCTCACCAGGTCTCATTCAAATATAACAAAAAAAGGTACCTCAAAAAATGGATTTTTCATTGAAACCAATGGTCATTAAAAACAAAAATGAAAATGAAATTTTACTATTTTTGAAAACAAAAATGATGGATTTAAATAAAGAAAATGAAAAGTGAAAACAAAGAATGGCATGAGTTCCTGGTACACACCTCTAATGCCTACCTGGCCCTGATGGCTCACTGGTGGCAGCTGTGGGTGGCAGGCGGAGAAACAGCAGGCAGCAGGGACAAGGGGGCAGGGTACAGTTGTGCCCTGCTTCATGCCCAGGTCTTTGATGAGAGTCACACTGCTGTCAACATAAGGGGAACCTTGGACACCATGGTGGAGGGGTGGCTAATGGAGGAGCCCCATTCGCCAGGGGGTTCATGGTAACCGATAACGCTGAGAACATGAAGAGGGCAGTGCTGCAGGACGGGTTCCAGCATATTCCCTGCGCTGCCCACACCCTTCATCTGGTTGTGAGGGATACCCTGGGCCTGGGGGAGAAGGCAGCAGAGTGCAGAACAAGCCCCCTTATCCTGTTTATTGAGAAGGGCACCAAGATTACAGGGTACTTTAACAAGAGCGTGAAAGGGGGTCACCTCTTGAGGGAGCAGCAGGTGGATCCGGCACTGCCTCGTTCAGGATGTCAGCTCCAGGTGGAACTCCCCCTAAAAGCATAATGGAGCATCTGGTGGAGCAGAGGTGGGTCCTGCACGAGGTAGCCTCAAAGGGGGAGATTGAGGTGGAAAGTCCACTAGGGCAGGAGCAGTGGACAATGATGTCCCAGGTTATGCACATCCTTAAGCCCTTTCAGGATGTGACGGAGAGCCTGAATGCGGCGGCGGTCACCCTGAGTCAGGTAATCCCCCTGGTCCAAATTTCATCAGGAGGATGGAAGGCTTCCTGAAGGATCAACACGGGGGAGGGGGCAGAGAATCAGCAGCTTGTACCAGAGATGGTGGCCCTGGTACAAGAGTTGAAAGAGGGGCTGAGCAGGCAGTTTGACCCTCTTATTCATAAGGAGTTATACGTACTCTCCACCATGCTGGACCCCAGGGTGAAGGTGAGCGTGGCATCTCGCACGCCAGAATTCACACTGAGGAAGCATGCTCAGGTGGAAAGGGTGCGGACAGTTGAGAGGGTCAGACAGTGGCGGCAGCAGTGTCAGGACAGTCAGGAGGGGAAAGGTATCAGCAGGAGGGTGGAGATGCAGAGCACCCCCAGCAGCATCAGCACCTCCTCAGCCATCACCCACCCCAAGTGGACCACCGTAGGCAGGCAGCATTGGCACAGGCAATTGGGGAGGAGGTTGGAAGCAGCAGCAGGCAGAGGTAGCAGGAGCCTGACATTGCAGAGCAGGCAGTGGTGAAATACCTCGAGGAGGTTGTGGTGGATCCCAGCAGTAGGGATGTGCAAACAGAACTGAGTTGGGAAATTCGGTTCAGTTCAGTTCAAAAATCGAGTTCAGTTCGAATGTTCGGTTCGGTCGACTGAACTATTCAAATTTGGTCAAATTCTGAACTTCCGAACCGAGTTCGTACTTTCAAAACAGGGTTTTTTGGCCTTCTGAACTGGTTCGGATTCATCCGAACAGTTTAGTCGAATTCGAGTTCAGTTTGAATGTTCGGTTTGTTCGACTGAACTATTTGGCTTTGGTCCGAACTTCTGAACCGCGTTCACACATCCCTACCCAGCAGCGATCCCCTTCTGAACTGGGCAGAGAAAGGGGAAATATGGCAGGCCCTGATCAGTGTGGCACAGGAGCTAGTGTCCTTCCCACCAACCAGCGTGCCCAGCTAACAGGTGTTTTCAGTGGCGGGGCACATCATGAGTCGCCACTGTTCGAGGCTGGGCGCTGGATTGGTGGAGTAGGCCCTGTTCCTGAAGGTCAAACCTGCCACTGCTGCGTTTACCTGACCTGGCCATGGACTCATAGTGAGTGTGGGGGCACACGTGGGAGTCAGAGAGAGAGAGAGAGAGAGAGAGAGAGAGGCTCCACACTAAAAATGAGAGATAGAGAGGAGACACGCTCCCGCCCATGGTGTCACACGCTGTACATGACCAGAGACAGAGATGCTCCCCACTGCTAGAATGAGAGAGAGACAAAGAGGCTTCCCACTGCTAGAACAAGAGAGAGAGAGAGAGAGAGAGAGAGGCTTTCTGCTGCTAGAATGAGAGAGACAGAGAGGCTTCCCACTACTAGAATGACCGGGGGGGAGGGGGGGGGGCGGGCGAGAAAGAGAGTTGCATCCTGCTCAAGCTGTTTCCTGTCAGAACCAGAGAGAGCTCATCTGAGCTCATGCTCAATGCCCACATTCAGCAGCAAACCCACCAGAATCAGATGAAAACATATATGCCTGTGTGCCTCCCAGCACCACCACCTATCACAATGATTGAATGAAGTGTGCCCAGTCACGCACTAATTCTCTCTGTTGCCACTCCTGCTAAGGTTGACGCTGAGTTGGGGGCAGTAGGTGGAGAGTGATGGAGGCCCTGTCTGGTCCAACTTTGTGGGGGGAGTTTCAGGAAGTGACACCAGCCAATGCAGTGGATGTCCTGGGGTCTGTGAGAGCCACCAGTTGTGAACTGGATCCGTACCTGTCCTGGTTGGTGAAGGCCTCCAGGGAGACGTTGGGGACGGTGCTGGCGAGAGTGGTTAATGCATCCTTGCAGCAGGGGAGGTTTTTGCCTAGCCTCAAGGAGGCTGTGGTGCACCCCCTGCTGAAGAAACCATCATTGGATGTGGATGCACTCGCCAGATACAGACCTGTCTCTAACCTTCCCTTTTTAGGGAAGGTTATCGAGCGGGCGGTAGCGATCCAGCTCCAGGTGCATCTAGATAGCATCGGTTTCCTGGACCCTTTTCAATCTGGGTTCTGCCCTGGCTATGGCACTGAGACGGCATTGGTGGCCTTGGTCGATGATCTCCGCTGGGAGATGGACGCAGGATGTCCAACATTTATTATCCTGCTAGATCTCTCGTCCACTTTTGATACTGTGGACCATGGGTTGATTTTGAGATGGCTGTGTGACGTGGGGGTTCTGGACAGGACTGTTGTTGAATGGTTCCGCTCATTCCTCTCGGGGAGAAGCCAGTGAGTTGTGTTGGGAGCTGAAACATCTTGCCCCCGCGCCTTGTCCTGCGGCGTTCTGCAGTGTTCCATTCTGTCTCCACTATTATTTAATGTATATATGCAGCCCTTGGGGCAGGTCGTGAGAGGGTTTGGGGTGCGGTGTCACCAATATGCTGATGATACTCAGTTGTACCTCTCTTTTTCAGCTGACCCAGACCCTGCTGTCTCGTTGCTATCCCAAAGTTTGGAGGCCATTGCGGAGTGGATGTGACAGAGCAGACTGAAGCTCAACCCTGATAATATGGAGGTGATGGTGGGCTATAGGAGGGTGTTCCCCCCCACCCTCCTATAGCCCAGCAGATTCGGAGCCTGGGGGTGATACTGGACTTAGATCTCCGCCTGGATTGACAGGTGGAGGGGGTGGTGAAATCCACCTTCTGTCAGTTGTACCTGGTGTGGAGGCTGCGTCCATACATCTCTGGGCCGGATCTGGCCTCCCTTGTCCATGCCTTTGTCACTTCAAGGCTGGACTACTGCAATGTGCTGTACGTTGGGCTGCCCTTGTTCCTGGTTCGGAGGCTGCAGCTAGTGCAGAATGCGGCGGCCAGGCTTCTGACCGGGACGGGTTGTCGGGAGCACATAACACCTGTGCTCCGGACTCTGCACTGGTTGCCGATAGCGTGCAGAGCCAGGTTCAAGGTATTGGTGATGATCTATAAGGCCCTTCACAGTCTGGGTCCCTCGTACCTCAGGGACCTCCTCGACCTCCGCGCCCCAGAGCAGCTCCTTCGGTCTGCTGGGGGTGTCTTCTTGGAGGTCCACCATGTTAAGCGGGGGCCCACAATGGAGCGGGCATTCTCGGTGGCCGGGCCGCGCCTTTGGAACTCCCTCCCGGAGGAAACTCACCTGACCCCAAGCCAGGGGCTTGTAAAACCTGGCTATTCTCCCAGGCCTTTGGGGGGGGGGGTTAGGGGTTTTTACTCTGCCCTACCCTTATATATTTCTCTTTTTATTCTTTTGTTCTAACCCTGTTTAAAAACTAATATACTATTATGATTGTTATATTTTATTATTGTACTTTTATGCTTTTAAAATTGTTAGCCACCCCAAGCTGTTCTCAGGAGGGGCGGGATATAAATTGATGAAAATAAATAAAATAAATAAATAAGCTGCCACCTGCCTGACTGCCTGCTCCTCCAATGCCACCCGCCACCTCCCGCTGTCAGAGCCTCTCTCTATCACTGGCACTCTCATACAGAAACATGCCCTGCTGCTGCCACCACTGCTGCTTCTATCAAGCTGCCACCTGCCTGTTCCTCCAATGCTACCTGCCACCGCCCGCTGCCAGAGAGCCTGTCTCTCTGGCACCCTCAAACAGAAACATGCCTTGCTGATGCTGCTGCTACTCCTGACAAGCTGCCACCTGCCTGACTGCCTGCTCCTCCAATGCCACCCTCTGCAGCCCGCTGCCAGAGAGCCTCTTTCTCTCTGGCACCCTGACACAGAAACATTCCCTGCTGCTGCTGTTGCTCTTGCCAAGTTGCCACCTGCCTGACTGCCTCCTCCTCCAATGCCACCTGCCACTGCCCACTTCCAGAGATCTTCTCTCTCTCTCTCCCTCTCTCTGGCATCCCCACATAGAAACATGCCCTGCTGCTGCTGCCACTGCTAAGCTGCCACCTGCTCCTCTGATGCCACCCACCGCTGCCTGTTGCCAGAGAGTGTCTCTCTCTCTCTCTCTCTCTCTCTCTGAAACCCTGATGGCCTTGAGCTCCTCTCGGCTAAAAAGCACTCTCCCCTTCAGAATGACAGTTCCATTCAAGCCTTATAAGACAATTCTATGTGGGGATGGAAAGGAGGGAGATGTGGTGAGAATGATCAGAGCCAGAACTTTGTTTACAAGGCAGCAACCTGCTGTTTATGCCTGACTGCCTACCATAGCATACTCATAATAGACCGCCTGATGGCCTCGAGCTCTTCTCGAGGCTTAAAAGAACTCTCCCATTCAGAGTGACGTGAGGGAGAGACAAAACCCTTTGATACCAACTGAAAGATTCCCATGAAGTTTGTTTGGAAAACTAATGTGCATTAAATTAAAAATCAGTGCAACTACCTGTGTGGCAGAGGAATTTATGCAATATGGTGGAGGGGACCTTCTGGCAGATGACTCTCCCCAACCCTGGGAGTTCAACCCCAAGTAGTACTTGGTGAAATGTCCCAGATGCAAAATGGAACTACTTTTTACATGTAAATGTGGAACTCATGGCAAAGGATCATCCAGCCAAACTCTATACACACTTACACAGGTCACATGGTCATGAATTCGCAGCACCTTTAGGGCTTCATATGTTAATTAAAGAACCAGGCTGTGACCTGGTTCACAGATTTGTGGCACATGTGATTTAACCTTCATACCATCAAAGACTTGGAAACCTTACCTCAATAGTTGCTGTGATACTGGTCAGATATAAAGCATGCAGATGGTTACTATGCGTAGGTGAAAAAGATTCCTTATTTCTTATGGAATAAAAAGTAATAGGTTTACATTCAGACTTATTTCATTGGTATTGGTTTTGCTGGAGATAGCTATTGTACAAAAGAATATAGCAGCTCCAATAGGATTTATCGAAATTATTAAGTCTATGATCTGCTAAGATTTACAGCAGGTCAAACCACACTTTTCTTTATGGGTGTTTTCAGACTGATGCAGGGCTGCCCAACTCTGGAGCTCCACATCCACCTGCTGCCAGTCCCACCTAATTCTGGATCAGGCAGATCCAGCAGGTTCCCTGGCCCATGGTCCACCTGTGAGGGCAATCGAGGCCCTATTCTCACAGGAATTAGCACACTTAGGAATGCACGATTCCGCTTTACTCCTCTGCGAGAACATCCATAATTGGAAGACATACAACGGGGGAACCTGGTCATGTGTGAGTGTTCTCGCGGGAGAAAAGCGGAAAAGTGCATTCCTGCATTTGCTAGTTCCTATGACTGTAGAGCCGTGATTGCCCTCACAGAACTCCTCCCCCACCCCGCCAGGTAACGTGCAAGAACCCTTAGACACTACAGGCATGGAGCTGTTTCTGGTATGGAAGGGAAGGGCCCAGTGAAGTAGCCCCAGCTTAAGGCGGGAGATCATTCCTGCACATATCACCTTGTCTGCTGTCAGGAAAGCAACTGGAGGACAGTGTTGCAAACATAATTGTTAAAGAGGTCTTTAATTTAGTATTAGAGTAAAAATGTAAAAAGTCTAAAATATATGCAGGATAGAGCTAGCAGTAAAATATCTCTCTACACTTACGTTGAATTTTAAACTGTCTGCAAATTACCGTTTTAGATTTCCTTGCTCTGCCTTGAGGTTTCAAGTTAGTATCTTATGATCCCATACACCATATGTGCTGCAAATACCTAGGCACGGTGGGATAATTTAAGGTTGAAGGGTCACCTTGACTTTTAAGGTTAATTGCTCTTGGCAGTTGTGTAACAACCACACTATTCTTTTAAGCATCATTTTCATGTGGGTGAGTAACCTTGGTTCGCATTCTACTTCAAATAAAATCTCTTTGGAGAGATATCTGTGCTACTTTTGCTTATTTTCCATCCAGAGGCAAAGAGAAAATGATGGAACCAAATAATATAAATTGGTAATAATAGCATCGATACTACCACATTATACGTTGTGTAACAATATTAATATTAATATTAATATTAATATTAATATTAATATTAATATTAATATTAATATTAATATTAATATTAATATTAATATTAATATTAATATTAATATTAATATTAATATTAATATTAATTTCCAGTGCTTCATTTCCTTTCTGCATAGCAGTCTCATATTTCCACTCCAGGTTGAAATATCAATAGGAAGATAGTTATGAAACTCAATGGGAATCAGGAACACAACTACCCAATGTCCCTTTAAAAATCTGCCCCATGTCTCCTGAAAAAAAATCTTGACTTGCTCTCCTGTAATATACATTTAATAGTCAAACAAGAAATCCTTAAGGTGTATATGGGATTTGTTATTTTACCTTAGATGCTACAGATATACTGTACAACCTGATCAGCCAGATTCTGATCTCAGTTCCACCACTGTGAATACATAACAACACCGTTAATGTCAGATGAGTTATTTAGGATTCACACAGTGTAACTGAGATTACAATCTGGCCCAGTGTGTAAATCTACCCATTCCTGACTAGCAATTTGGAAAATGTCACCATGCTAAGAATTAGCTTGTAAGCAATCATCTTATTGTTTCTTCAACCCTTCTGAAATTCACTTGATTGTGTAGTAAATGAAGACAAATAAATAAGGATTGACAATTACTGGCTCAGCATCATAAACATCCCTCAGTATGGGATACTACCACACATTTAAACAAACCTTTTCATAACTTTGACCCTTTTCCCACAAGACGCCCCCACCCATCTCCATGCAGTTTTGCTGTGTGGAAATGGGTGGAGGCGGCTGTGGGAATGCCACGGGGATGGGTGGGGGTGCATGTGCACTACCACACTACACCCATCTCCACCCACAGGGCAATGGGCTGCCAATGGGACACCCACCTCCACTTACTGCAGCCGCTACCCATCCCCCCACCCACTGCGGCCCGTTTGAAAAGGGACTCTGAAGAAAGAACTGTAAAATATCCCTCTTAAATCAGAACACCTCATGTTTATCTCAATTATGGTCGTTTTTACAGAGACAACCCCCTGGCCCCCTGCTCAGTGTTCGGGCGGGTGTGCGTCAGGGAGGCAGTCTGTGAATATAGCCAGCAGTGGGTGGGGGATGGATGTGCGGTGGGTGTGTGGCCATGTAAACACCATGGGTGTTAGTTAGTGTGAAATCTGTTAGTGTTTGTGCATGCGTACTCCCGCCGCACACCCATCTTCACCCACAGCATACCCATCTCCACCCACCTCCACCTACAGAGTCCTCCAGTAAAACGGAGGAGGCTCTGTGGGTGGAGATGTGTGTGGGTCTGTGTATTATTAATTATTATTATTATTATTATTATTATTATTATTATTATAAGCATTTGTATAGGACCATCTGTGTACCTGGCGCTTTACAGAACAATGAGATAGATGCGGTCCCTGCCTACAGCTTACAATCTAATAGGCACAGAGGGGGAAGACGGGGATAGGGGACATAGGGAGAGACAAGGGATAAAAACATTCAAGTGAATGTCTCAGGTGCACATGCTTGGCTTGGTTGCAGTTAGGCAGGAGTCTGCGGGGAGGGCAGACAGTAAGTATTATTGGGAAGTTCTAACAGGCATCGGGAAAGGCGGTGAGGAAGAGGTGGGTTTTGAGGAGGGATGTGAAGGTGCAGAGGGAGGAGCGAGGCGAATGTGGGCAGGTAGGGAGTTCCAGGTATGGGGGGCAGCAAGGGAGAAGGGACGAATGCAGTTAGGTGAGCAGGGGAGACAAGGGAGAGCAAGGGAGGGGACAGAGGAGGAGCAGAGTGTGTGTGCAGGAGTGTGTAAGGAGATAAGGGCTGAGAGGTAAGGGGAGCCAGGCTTTGTAAGTAAATACCAGGAGTTTGTGAAGGATGTGTTCGGGAAGGGGGAACCAGTGAAGTGAGGAGAGGCTGCATGTAGTTGAAGCAACGGGCCAAGTGGATGATCCTAGCAGTGGAGTTTTGGATTGAAATAAGGGGGGACCGATGAGAGCGGGGGAGGCCAGTGAGGATGTTGCAATAGTCAAGGCAAGTGATGACCATGGTGTGAACAGGGATTTTGGCTGAGGAGACAAAGAGAAAGGGGCGAATCCATGCAATGTTATGGAGGGCAAAGTGACAGGACCTGGCAACAGAGTCGATGTAAGGTTTGAAGGAAAGGTGAGTGTCGAAGACAAAGACAAAGCTACGGGCTTGGGGGACAGGACAGATGGTGACCCCATCAATAAGGATGGAGAGGGAAGAGGGGGAAGGAGGGGAGGGAGGAAAAATAAGGAGTTCAGTCTTAGCCATGTTGAGCTTGAGCTGACGTCGGGACATCCAGGTGGAGATATCAGAGAGACAGTTGATGAGGTGAGCTTGGACAAAAGGGGAGAGAGAGGGGGTGGAGATATAGAGCTGAGTGTCGTCAGCATAAAGGTGATATTAGAAGTCATGGGAGGCAATAAGTTTGCCAAGGGAAAGGGTGTAAATAGAGAAGAGGAGAGGGCCCAGGATAGAGCCTTGGGGAACCCCCACCGAGAGGGGGAGGGAGGAGGAGCTGGAATTGTGAAGGGACACATTAAAGGAGCGGTCAGAGAGGTAGGAGGAGAACCAGTTAAGGACAGAGCCGCAGAAGCCTAGGGAGCGAAGAGAGTGCAGTAGGAGTGAGTGGTTGACAGTTGCAAAGGCAGCAGAGAGGTCAAGGAGGACAACAATGGAATAGAGGTGGTTAGATTTAGTGACCAGTAGATTGTTGGTGATCGTTGCAAGGGCCATTTCAGTGGAGTGAAGGGGGCGGAAGCCAGATTGGAGAGGGTCCAGGGATGAGTTGGCAGAGAGGAGATCCAGGCAGCGGGAGTAGACAATACATTCTAGAAGCTTAGAAGCAAATGGTAGGAGGGAGACCAGCTGGTAACTAGAGGGGTCAAAAGGGTCGAAGGTGGACTTTTTGATGATGGGAGAGACAGTGGTATGTTTGAAGGCGAAGGGGAAGGAGCCAGTGAAGAGGGAGAGATTAATAACATGTAGAAGGGGGGTGACAGTGGGAGCAATGGAGGTCAGGAGGCAGGAGGGGATTGGGTCGAGAGGGCAGGTGGAGGGGTTGCTGTAACAGAGCAGAGAGGAGATTGCCTCAAGGGAGGCAGGAGGAGAGGAGATTGGGAGGAGGGGGAGGGGATGGTGAGGGAGCAGGGAGAGGAGATGGGTAGGAAGCAATGTCCTCGTGGATCTTGTCAATCTTTGAGGTGAAGAATGATGCAAGGTCCTGAGCAGAGAGAGAAGAGGGTGGAGGGGGCAGGGGGGCTTGAGAAGGGAGTCAACATTGGAGAAGTGGTGGCAAGCGTCTCGAGAGTAGGATTCAACCCGGGAGGCATAGTAGTGTTGCCTCTCCAGGGAGATAGCGGAAGAAAGGGAGGAGAGGGAGAATTTGTAGTGGAGGAAGTCAGGGTAGGAGTGGGATTTGTGCCAGAGGTGTTCAGCAGCCCGGGTGCAGGAGCAGAGGTAGCGGATAGTAGGGGTGAGCCAAGGATGGGGGTTTGGGGGTCAAAAGGGGTGGGAGGAGAGGGGGGCAAGAGAGTCGAGGGTCGAGGCGAGAGAGGCATTAAGAGAAGAGATGGCAGCCACCCACCTCCGCCCACTGTGCTGAAACACCCACCCCTCCACCAACTCCCATCCATGTACAAACAGCCTATGGCTCTGTTCTGCTCACACTTCTGGCTGGTTATTGTCAAAGTGTCAAAAATAATTTCAGATTTTACAATATGGAAAGGGGGTGTGAAGACCATAGGCAAAGCCCCACCTCCTGATTTCTGGGAGCCCTGCCTGCTAGAGATTCAGAGACGATGGTGTCCAACCTCACCACTGGGGTTCAATGCTACCATTGACAGCTGGTAAAAGCCCTGTTCTCTAAAAATGAGAAAGAAAAGAGAAGGATGTGTAGAGAAATAAAGTGCGGGGGGGGGGATCAATGATGGGGGGAAAAGTAAAGAGAAAGATAAATATGAGAGAGCAAAGAGTAAAAACAAATGCGACAAATTTATTCGGTGTCTGCCAAATGTTAGCCGAATGATGACCCCCCCCGCCCTCCATGTGGACAACACCCACCGTCCACTCACAGCATAGTCCAGGGACATCGTGGTCCCACTGTGATGACAAATCCGGGCTAATGTGCACCCATATGGCCGCATAATATCAATGAGGTTGCATGCAGCCTTCTCATTTCCAGGTCTGCCAGTACTATAGAGTTGCGGGTGAAAAGCCTAGAGTGTTCTGAGGAGCAACTACACTCTGTCCCTCTCTCCAGTCTCGCTCTCACTGGTGCCTTAAATGCCCACCATGCTGACTTCACTGCACCAGTCTCAACTGGCATAATTTAAGGCAGACAGCAATTGAAGCACAATAGGCACTATTTAAGGCAGGCAGCAAGACAAGGCTAGATGAGATGTTGAGGGCAAATGACTTGAGGTTCTGTAAATAATAGCAAAAAATAGTGAAAAGCCAGTAAGTTTCCTCGTCACACTAATGACCTGTTTACAATGGAAACGTAATTTGCTGCAATTGCTCATTCCAGGCCTAATGGCTACAAGCTTCTCCACCAGAATACGTAACCACATCACCGTGCTCTGTTTCTCCAGATTCAGCCTGAGGATCTCTGCTATCTGAAGGACAAGGTGTCATGGCATCCTGAAGTTGGAGATCCACTCAGCATCTCCCCAAGAGGACAGTATGTTTTGCCACCCGTCTGTAGGGATGGGTGAACAGAACAGAGTTTGGAAGTTCGGTTCGGTTAAGTTTGAAATTTGAATTCGGAAATTTGGTTCAGTTCAGTTCAGTTTGAAGTTCGAGTTCGGTTCGGAAGTTCAGTTCGTCCAAATTCCGAACTTCCAAACCAAGTTCGGCCATTCAAAACCAGTTTTTTTGGTGTGTGTTGCCACTAGGGGTGGGCGAACAGAACGGAGTTCGGAAATTCGGTTCGGCTCGGTTTGAAATTTGAGTTCGGTTCAGAAGTTCAGTTCAGTCAACTGAACAGACCGAGTTCGGTCCGAACTCTGAACTTCCGAACCGCGTTCGCCCATCCCTACCTGTCTGTGCTTTTCTCATTCACTCAGAAAAGCCTCTCGGTGGATACAGCCATGCACAGGGCATTTGTGACTGAAACTGCATCTCCTGACAGCTAGTTCTCTGCATGCATCATCTTTCATTGTAGGGCTGCAATCCTCCTCAACATGATCCATTTTACCAGAGGAAGGCAAGTTTATGGCGCCAAAGCAGAAGACCGAGACACGTGTGCATTTTGGTGAGCCCCAGTACCAGGGCCACAGATCGAATGAGCGTCCATCTGTGCCTAGAAATCTTCTTGATGCAACAGCCTGCTTGGAACTGTTGGATCACTTGCAGGCTGTGCTCATTAGCAGTCATGAAGCCTGGAGTGCAATAACACTGAAGTTCTTGAGATCCATGGCTGCATTACAGGCATCTGTGCAGTCTGCAGATCATGCACCAATAGTTTACAGTGCTGGACAGCTGCCTAGCTAGCTAGAATTGGCTGCATGCCATATGTGACCAAATATTTGCTCATGCTGAAACTCCTCCTGGAGTCATAATAGCCTGGAAGAAAGAAAGAAAGCTGGGCTGACATCTTCTTCCCATAGTTCATCATGGGAAGTGGGGAGGTTGTGGTGAGCCCCAGTGGGCGGAGCACGGCAGAGAAGAATGCCTGCCCATCTATTAGGTGAGTAGGGGCTGCCTCCCTACACACAGTGACTGTCCATTTGCTAGGTTGGACGCACTAAACATGGGAGTGGGTGCTGTCAGGGCTGCATGGACTGAACATGGACTCCAGGGTTTTATTGTAACAGCTCAAAAACAAAACAAAAATAATCAGGAAATAAATAAATAGAAGCAGTAAAGGGACAAACTGAAGAAAAAAAAAGAAATTGAGCAAAGGAAACAATAGAGAAGAAGGAAAATAAAAAGGAAGATAAATGTTATGCTATACAATAATCAAAAAGCCCTAAAACACAATGGCTACAATCCCAAATCCCTCCGCATGGGATCTGTGTGGATTCCACGCAGCACAATGTCTCCCCTATGGACTTGTGTGTGGTTTGCATACACGTGTGTGGGTTGCGCACAGTTTCTGCAGGCCATGGGATCAGCCCCATATTCTAAAACATGATGTCTAACAGGCTTCAGTTTTAAGACCTTGAGAAGGTATGAGAAGCATATCTGTAGATCAAGGTGACTGACTCCAGTAACTGAAATTCTTACTGGCTGAAAGGGTATGTATCCAGCTGGGGTTCATAATAAGAACCTATAATGGTAATATGCAAAATCACCAACTTGATCAATAATTTTTGGATACACGAAGGAAGGAAGGTTTATTTGCATGCCACGAGAGTATTCTCTGTTATACAAGTGTGTACTGAGGCCTGGAAGGCTCATGGAGTAGATGAAATTTGATTAAATCTCAACTTTACAATCAATCTTCTATGTTGATGACTAGGGATATGCGAACAGAACGCGGTTTGGATCTTCAGCCATTCGATTCAAAAACCAAGTTATGGTTCGGTTGTTCGGTTCGGCAGAATTCGGTTCAGCCGAACATTGCTAAACATTCAAAATAGTCCTATTGGTACCAATATGGATACCGAATTCGAAGATTTTTTTTAGGTATCGGTATCATTTGGCCCTGAAACCACGCCTGGTCTCCACCCCTGGTGCCAGGAAGTCTGCTCCTCAGCTGCCTCCCCCTTCCAGTCACATTTTTCCTACACAAATGGGCCTTCCAGTCACATTTTTCCCGCCCCGAACTCACCCAAACATGACCGAACTGTTCGATCATTTTAGAGTTCGGTTCGGATGTTCAGTTCGATCGTCCGAACAGACCAAGTTTGATCTGAACTCTGAACATCCAAACCACGTTCACACATCCCTATTGATGACACAGCACTAACACCAAATAAGGGGAAAGGCCTGCCTCGACTTTAAATAATCCAAACCACGACGAACATTTTGCATGTCTAATTATAGCAAAATCTGATTGAGCAGCCATGTCAGTCATCTGCAAAGCAATAGTAGCTTTATCACACGAGAGTGGCAGTTTATCTACTGAGTTCCAGTGGTCCCGCAAACAAGCCCCAAACAGAGCCTTCTTAATTTCCTCCATCCATTTAAAATTGGTATTTACAGAACTCCAATATTCTAGGAGGCACTGTTTGGGATACCTATTAGGGGACTGAGCTCTAATTTTCAGCCCAAAATTGATCTGTTGGAGACTTGCCAATACTTTCATACTGGAGGAACCTGTTTCAAGCCTCAAATGAGCCCTGGGGGTATTCTGCTGTCCCGAGTACATGTCTCAAAAACATATTTTGGGCACATTCAACCTTCCTAACAAACTTCATTCAATCCACAAATCTCAGCCCCATAAAATAATGTGGAAGGCATTCTAAGGCTTCCCACTTTTAATGCCTCTTTCCATGGCCTTTTCCCAACATTATTGTAAAAAGTAAAAATCCCCGTACAGGACTGGCAAGATTTAGTCACCAATTTCACTGTGTGGCTGGCCCAGGTCAGAGAGCTCAAAATGACACACCCAAATAAGAAAATTCTATCACAGTCTCTAACGGTTTTCCAAAAAAAAACAATTTATGCAATTTCTTCTCTCCAAATGACATAACCTTCCATTTCTGGGCATTAACCTCAGGTTTATTCACAACACAGAAAGAGTAGAATTTATCCAAGAGGAGCAGCAAACCAACCTTCAAGAAGGCTAACAAAGCAGTGTCATCTGCATATAATAAGCATGGCACTGGTTATTAATTAATTCTTATTCTTATTCTTATTATAAACATTTGTATAGTGCAAGTTGTGTACCTGGCACTTTACAGAACAATAAGAATGATGTGGTCCCTGCCTATGGCTTACAATCTAAAAGACACGAAGGGGGGAGCCAAGGAGAGGGGATGTAGGGAAACACAAGGAATAGATAACAATCAAGTGGATGCGAAGTCTCAGGTGCATGTGCTTGACTTTGTTATGGTTAGGCAGGAGTCTGCGGTGAGGGCAGACAGTAAAAATTGGACTGAAAGTTCTAACAGGCATCGGGAAAGGCGGCGAGGAAGATGTGGGTTTTGAGGAGGGATGTGAAGGTGCGGAGGGACAGGGCAAGGCAGATGTGGGCAGGGAGGGAGCTCCAGGCATGGAGGGCAGCAAGGAAGAAGGGGCAGAGGTGGTTAGAGAAGCAGGGGACATGAGGGAGAGTGCAGGAGGGGACAAAGGAGGAGCAGAGAGTGCGTGCAGGAGTGTGTACAGAGATTAGGGCTGAGTGGTAAGGGGGAGCCAGGTTGTGAAGGGATTTATAAGTGAATACCAGGAGTTTATGAAAGATGCATTCGGGAAGTGGGAGCCAGTGAAGAAAGGAGAGGAGGGGCTGCACGTAGTCAACATGACGGGCCGAGTGGATGACCCTAGCAGCGGAGTTTTGGATGGAGATAAGGGGGGACAGGGGAGAGCGAGGGAGGTTTAAAGGAAAGGTGAGAATCGAAGACAAAGTCCAAGCTACGGGCTTGGGGAATGGCACGGATAGTGACCCCATCAGTAAGGATGGACAGGGGAGAGGAAGGGTAAGGATGAAAGATAAGGAGCTCAGTCTTAGCCATGTTGAGTTTGAGCTGACATCGGGACATCCAGGTGGAGATATCAGAGAGACAGTTGATGCGGTGAGCTTGGACAGAGGGGGAAAGAGAGGGGTTGGAGAGATAGAGTTAAGTGTCATCAGCATAGAGGTGATATTGAAAGCAGTGGGAAGCAATGAGTTTGCCAAGGGACAGGGTATAGATAGAAAAGAGGAGAGGTCCCTGGACAGAGCCTTGGAAAACCCCAACCAAGAGGGGGAGGGAGGAGGACTTGGAATTGGGAAGAGACACATTAAAGGAGCGGTCAGAGAGGTATGAGGAGAACCAGTCAAGGATAGAGCCGCAGAATACTAGGGACCGAAGAGAGTCCAATAGGAGCGAGTGGTCAACAGTGTCAAAGAAAGCAGAGAGCTCAAGGAAGACAAGAATGGAGTAGACACGCTTAGATTTAGCGACCAGTAGATCGTTGGTGAACTTTGCAAGGGCCGTTTCCATGGAGTGAAGGGGGTGGAAGCCAGATTGGAGAGGGTCCAAGGAGGAGTTGGCAGAGAGGAGATCCAGGTAGTGGGAGTAGACAACACTTTCTAGAAGCTTAGAGGTGAAGGGTAGGAGGGAGACCGGCTGGTAGCTAGAGGGGTCACAGGGGTCAAAGGTGGACTTTTTGAGGATGAGAGAGACAGTGGCATCCTTGAAGACAGAGGGGAAGGGGCCAGTGGAGAGGGAGAGATTAATTACATGTAGAAGGGGGAGGGTATGAAGAATCATCCAACAATAAACCCCACAAATTGGACCAAAGAAGGCTGAATAAATAGGCGCCAATGCGCAGGCCTGGCAGACTCCCCTCTCCACTTTCCCTGCTCCTGTCAAACGCCCTTCTACTCCAAATCAAATTTTAGATATCAGTCCAGCATGGTAATTCACAGGTAGACCCAGGAGCATCTCATCAATACCCAGCCATCTTAATTTAGTCCACAATAAACCCCGCTCTGCTGTGTCAAATGCCCTTTTCAAATCGATGAAGGACCCATAAAGCCGCTTCCCTTTGGTAGAACACTTGGAAATCAAATAATCAAGAGTAAAACAATGCTCCATAGTGTAGTAGCCTTGGCGAAAACCAGGCTGCTCCTCCTCAATAGTATTACTCTCAACAACCCAAGCTTGCAGATGATTCAGCAAATGCTGACCATATAGCTTTACAGGTACATTCATTAGACTTATTGGGCAGTAGGAACCTGGATCAAGGCGATCACCTTTTTTGAAAATATGAATGATATCAATCAGCTTCCACTCAGGAGGCCATTGGTCCCACCTAACAATGTTATTAATAAGACACAGAATAGATATCCACCATTCTCCAAAGGTCTAGAAAATCTCAGGAAGGAGAAAATCTGGACCAGGGGCCTTGCCCATTTTGAGATTGGACATATAACCAGCCAGTTGGTCAACTGTATTCAATAAATTTTGGATCACCGCCAGTCTACCTGATAAAGTCATTCCTCTCCGTCTTGCTCCAACCTGGATTTAAACTTGTTCCCAAAATAATCTGCCCATCGTTCTCCATCAATCTGACAATCTGACTGAATATACCCAGCTTGCTTCCTTGACACTATTTACCAGAATCTCTATCATTCTTTGCCTCAACCGCCTTCAATAGCTCCTCCCAAGAGTTGTCCAGGAACTGTTGTTTTTTCCTCCTAATAAGTACCTTATAAGCCTCTTTACTGGCTTTAAAGGCCGCACGGGTATTCTGTGAGTTCTCTCTATGCCAAGAGGTCAGGTTACTAACGACCTCCTTGATGGACCCTCTCGTGTTGCCTAGTCAAATTAGAGGCAAGATTCTGAATTAATTTGTCATAGAGCAACAGTAGTACTACACCATCCTCTGTCTCTTGGAAGAGGTCATAAGAGGACCATGATAACAGAACAGCAGCCAGTTCAGTCTCATCTCATCACTCCACAAGTGCCTTATCATGATGCCCTTCATAGAGTGGGGCAAAAGTTGTCTCAGATCACCACTTTGTAAACCATAATGGGCTCAATTGCCCTGTGGTGTTTCATGCCCCCCAACCCTTCTAATTATTTTTTTTAAATAAAGGTTTTTACTCCAACGATGCTGGGGTCAGTTTGAGCCCATTTATAGTGCATGGGAAACTGAAACTACTACATGCCTAGGGGTGCTGGGGGTAACCCCACAAATTCTCTTAAAATTAAATAAATGTGTCTTATTTCTTAAAATGCGTAAACCAGAACCTGTTCTTTCCTTCTTTTCTCACAACGAACGGAAATAGAAAGAAATATAGCATTGTGTCTGTTTTCGTTAATAACATTTTTCGTGTGTACAAACACTTTTGGGGGTCTATTATACTCCAAACTAAATAACCACTTTACATACATAAATTGAGTTGAAGATTATATATATATATATATATATATATTTGCAGTTATAATCTTACTAGTGTGAACCTTCAACACTGTTTTTTCCATCATAGCTGTTTGCAGAGTGCATTTTGAAAAATACTTACCAACCAGCCATATGGGGTTGTTTGGACCCCTCCATTTACTTGCTAACTGACCCTTATGGTCAGTAAGGTTTAGCATTAAACCTGTTTGCAGTAAGGTGGTTATCTAAAGGCAGCTCAGAAGACTTCATGGAGCCATCTCAGAGGAATACAAAGTGTGCTAATGACCCCTCCATTTACTTGCTAAATGACCCTTTTGTCAGTAAGAGTCAACGTTAACTTGAACTTTTTGCAGTAAGTTTGCTATCTAAAGGCAGATATCAGACTTTATGGAGCCATCTCAGAGGAATACAAAGATAATTAGATAGAATCACTAATTGCTTGGTAAACACTTGGCACCCCAGTAGAAAACTCAGCTGCTATTCCTGTGTAGTTGCTAGTGTTAACACTGTGGCTATCGTGGGGTATTAATGACCCCTGCTGCCTTTTATTTTATTCCTATTCCTGTCCTCCCGCCACACAACACCTTGATACAGTGTGATTTTTTTTCTAGACAGCTATTGTCCTTTTCAAATTAACCCCCCTTTTTTAAGGCTTAATTGGGGTGTGTTTGACCCCAACACCAGATTAGTACAGTGGGCATCTCCAGCTTGCTAGGGTTAAAACGGCAGGAAGAATTGAGGATGCATTCACACAAAATGTAGATTATCACAGGTTAATACAACCATTGTGTAAGTGAAAACTAGGGGTGTGCATTTCATTTTCGTTATTTTGATAATGAAAACTAAAATTGTGATTTTCATTTTTGTTTTTGAAATAATGGAAAAATACTGAAATACATATTTATGGCTATACTTTTTTGTTTCTTATTCAACTTGTGGAGATTGTACCTGCAACAGAGAGAGCGCACAATGTTTATCGAATTTCAAAATGATTGGATAAAGCGTACCAATTCTAGAAGCAATTGAATGCTGTGATTTTAAGAAAACCTCGATACACATTCCTGATTACACCTTTGTCTTCCATCCAATTTGCATGAAACATGGGAAGATAATGTCCCTCCACTAGTGAACCAATCCTGCCAAATTTCAGAAAGATGGGATAAGTTGTCTTGATGTAATATGCTATTAACGTAAAATACATTTCGAGCTATAACATTTTATAATAATTGTTTATTTAGGGTCAGCTTTCGCTATTGCCAAAAACATTAAAAAAACAAAATATTACAATAAGTAGCAGTTATAAGCATGTATCATACAAGATAGTCATACAAAAAAAGTATTTTACACTTTAAAAAACTCCTACAATAACCAAAATTGAAACCTAAAGCAATCCTGCAATTGACATATGTAAGTTATACAGCATAAAACCTCCAATCAAGGTCCTAGTTACAACTCCAAAATTAATAATTAATTAGATCCCATTATATTCAGTCACATCCAGTTATATATAATGAAATACAATCATATTCAACCATACCCAGTCAAATTCAACTAGTCATTAGCTTCATTCCTTTGTCTTGTTCCTCTAACTGCACTTGTAGTTTAGAAAAGTGTTGAAAGTATGTAGCAACAGCCTTAAGTTCTTCTAATTTAGTGAGCTTTAAAATTTTACTCATTTTATATTCTATGTCTAGATGTTTCATTCCCACCAATAATGGTGAAATCCATGTGTCTCTAAGTTGGGAGTACAGAGGACAGGTGAAAAGAATGTGATCTATGGTTTCTAACTTCCTTTCATGACACAAGCATAATCGCAGATCTTTTGATAAGGCCTCATACCGTCCACAAGTTACAGCGGTGTCAATAAAATGAAATCTCAAAAAAGTATAGTTTCTTCACAATCCTGGAGAGTCAATTATATCTAGATAGTTTTACAATCCAAAATTTGTTTTGACTTGGGCCAATCTGGGAGCTACCTTCCAGGTTGATAGCACTGCTAAATCCTTTTGTCTCCCTATGTCGGTAATTCTAATTTTTAACTGTATTTTTTGCTGAGATGGAGTCGTTTGCTATAATGTTGCTATTGAAAAATCCCATTTTGAAGAGATATGTATAAAAAGAGCTCATAACATTTTTATATTCCATCCTGTTTACAAGACATTTGGCAGGAATGTATTGCAAACCTTCCCTGTCATTTCTTTCAAATTACAGGACAATTTGATAAAGGGACCCAATTTTATAAGCAATTGAAGTTGTCCCCTTGAAGACCATTATTCAGATAAATAGCAGCACATCCAGTGCCACAGACACCTGGCATGGCAGGGGGATGGAGGCTGCAGGAGGAAGGATGGGGAACAACCCAACAGACTGACAGACACATTCAATAGCCAATTACTGCATGCTTCCAGCTTTACAGATCCGATCGGTGGTGGCTTCGAGGCAGGCAAAGGGGGTGGCCCTGAGGCTGGCACAGAAGGGACATAACTGGGACTTTGGGGATAGTCTTCCAGTTAGTGAAACTGTAACTATAACTGGGACTTTGGGGATAGCATCCCAGCAATCAGGAGACATAGTTTACACATCCTGACTGACCAATTACCATCACAATCACATCCTGCAGCACTGTGACAGAGGACATACGAGAATCTCTATTGGCTCTTTCCTGAACAGATGCTTCCGACTTCCCAGTAACAAGTGTGGGCAAGAAGTTGGGATGGTTAAAGCAATGAATGAGGATATTTGGTTGACATTTCTGCTGACCAATTTGCATCAAAAACCAATCTTATACCACAGTGACACGTAAGAGAATCCCTGGCATAGGGTCATTCTCTTTATATGATGTGCAGGCATATAAAATTGGAATCCTTATCACATCTTTCTTATATTTGGCAGAGATGATCCTGAAAGTGTGTAATATAGCCCTGGAAAATTTCATGTACACTGCTTGGACTAAAAGGACGTTACAGTCAGACATACATTTATAGCTTACTTTTGGATATGACTAGAACCCCCCTTCTGAAAGTTGGCATAGTTCTTAAACATGGGAAGGGGTATAAGCGTGTCATGTTTCATCCACATTAGATGGGAGACAAAGGTAAATTCAGACATGACAAGCCGTTTGGCCCACCGTGCTAAATCCTGGACAGGGATCTCTCTTGAAGAGATCCCGTGATGAAGCCGGCGGTCCTTTAGACATACCGGCTCCTTCACACTGGGGAATCTTGGAGAGGACGGGGCTGTTCAGTGCAATGTGCAGCCACACAGGCCTTCCCCCCTGTGCTTCCATGGCCGTCCACCCTCAAGGAAACGGGCAGGCGCAGCAGCCAACGTGGCCGCTGCGCCCAATCCCGTACTGTGGTTGGAGCCAAGATCTGTGATGGGCCAAGTTAACTGATGTTACTTTTGGCCCATCACGGATCATGGTGAAGCTAACCACAATTCTGGAGGTGAGGCCGGCCTCACCTTCAGAACCGTGGTCAATTTGATCCCGGCCGGGTGTTCACTGTGTTGAACATCTGGCCGGGAGCAAACAGGCTTTCATGGACTCGCCGCAACCACACAGGATCCACTGTGATCCACTGTAGTGAACAGAGATTTTGTAAAGTCTGAAATTACCCAAAGACATTACAGCCAGGAATGTATATGCAAATGTTTGGAAAATAGCATAATTCAACTGCTTATAAAAATCTGATTCCTTTATCCAATCTTTTTGTAATTTGGTACACTTAATTTCTTTCATTTGAGATACATTCCCCCAATGTTCCATCCACATATGATGAAAAACCAAAAATGTATAGCCAAAAATGAATTTTCCATTAAAATGAATGGAAATTGAAAACAAAAGCAAAAACGAAAACGAAATTTTGATATTTTTGAAAACAAAAACAGATTTAAATAACGAAAACAAAAAACAAAAACAAAAGACATGGGTCCCTGGTACACACCTCTACTGCAAACCTACCTTTAGTCAAAATAAAGATCATCCATGTGGTTCTTCATGTTGGCAGATAGGAGTGTACACAAAATCATTTTGTTTGTGATATCTTTTGCCTGGGCATAAATTATTGTATGTAACCCCAAAGAAAGGAGATCTTGGGTTGTTTACCCTATGGAAATCTCTGTTTTGTGAGAAACTTTGGGTCAAAATAAATGTGTAGCCGGCACACCAGTTGTTTGTTCCAGGGAGGGGAAGCCGTCCCCAGTGCCCCCAGCCACAGGTTGAGGATTGGAATAAACATTTCTCCAGCTTGATTCAGCCAGAGTATGGAGCATCGTGCGGCCAGCTGGTCAGACCCCAAGCTGTTACCAGCGCTGTGGTCCTCACCATGATGGGAATCCATGGCAAACGCCCATGCTGGGCCAGTTTGGCATGGAAACAGATGTGTCTGCCCAATATGGCCTGCCTGGGCGGCCCTTGGGTCCAGACCATGGGCCCAGTTCCTTCTGGATCCATGTTTCTTGGTCAATCACCTACCCCGACAGGGTGTTTTACTATGGTGGATGTAGGTGCGTGTGTGTCCTTCTACATGGGCACACAAACACACACCTCCACCTATCTCCAACCACAAAGACTCCTCCAGTTTCCTACTCAGTGTTCACATGGACGAACACTGAGCAGACATCCATTCTTCCACCCACCGCCGGCCGTTTACATGGATGCCCCGCCTGAATACCGAGCAGGGGGGGGGGGGGGCGTCCATGCAAAAATGGCCAGTATCAGTGTAGAGGGAGAACAGTATATTTTCTAGTTTCTATTGTCTGTAGTACCTCCATTGGATCTGTTTCATACATATATGCACCTCTCAGCAAATGTCTGTTTATGCCCTTTAATTAGATTTTTATTGCATTATTTTTTTTTACTTAAAAGCCTACTGTCCTAAAATGGAATACATCCTTTTATAGACCTCGAGCAGATATTTGTATTTATGAGCAGGTTTTTCATCTAGTCCTGGCAAATGACATCAAATACCCCTCATGTTTCTGTGGATTCAATCACATTTATATGGATTGAAATTTTCTACTAAGAAAGTGAATTTGGAATTGTTGGCTCTTGTTAATACAGTGTATTGTTTAAAATGGAAATTCAAGTTTTGTTGTGTGATCACTGAATCCCTTGTTAATTTGAAAATTATGGTGTAACATAAGTATTGAAATTGAATTAAAACTTATTTACGGCCAAAGCCAACACATAAGTATATTTGACACATCTGCCTCAACATCGCTTTCTGGTCCCCTTCTTTTCCTACTCCCTCCCCTCTCTCTCCTCCCCCTCATCTCCAGTCCTCCTTACCTCTCACCTCCCTTGAGGAAATCTCCTCCCTGCTCTCCTCCTCCAACCATTCCACTTGCCCCCTTGATCCCATCCCCTCCCGCCTCCTGATCTCCATTGTTTCCACTGTCGCCCCTTCCCTCCTGCACATCATCAACCTCTCCCTCTCTACTGGCTCCTTCCTCTCCACCATCAAACTACTATCTCTTCTATCCTCAAAAAGTCCACTCTTGACCCATCTGACCCTCTAGCTACCATCCTGTCTCACGTCTTCCTTTTGCTTCCAAGCTTCTTTAATATGTTGTCTACTCCTACTGCCTCGACTTCCTCTCGACCAACTCCTCCCTTGACCCCCTCCAATCTGACTTCCACCCCTTTCATTCTACTGAAACTGCTCTTGCTAAGATCACCAATGATCTTCTTGTGGCTAAATCTAATTGCCTCTACTCCATTCTTGTCCTCCTTGACTTTCCTGCTGCCTTCGATACTGTTGACCACTCACTCTTGCTGGACTCACTTCACTCCCTTGGCTTCCGTGGCTCCATTCTCTACTGGTTCTCCTCCTACCTCTCTGACCGCTCCTTCAATATGTCTCTTGCCAACTCCACCTCCTCCTCCCTTTCCCACATGGTTGGTGTTCCCCAAGGCTCTGTCCTTGGCCCTCTTCTCTTCTCTATCTATACCCTGTCCCTAGGCAAACTCATTGCCCCCCATAGCTTCCAATATCACCTCTACGCTGATGACACTTAACTCTCTCTCTCTCTACTCTCTCCCACACCCCTCCATCTGTTCAAATTTGCCTCACCAGCTGTCTCTCGGATATCTCTACCTGCATGGCTCAACATCAAGTCAAACTTAACATGGCAAAACTGAACTCCTTATGCCCCCCATTCTTCCTCTCCCTCCTTCCTGACGATCCTTATTGATGGGGTCACCATCCTTCCTGTCCCCCAAGCCCGTAGCTTAGGCTTCATCTTTGACTCACCCCTTTCTTTTAAACCCTACATAAACCCTGTTGCCAAATCCTGTCACTTCTCCCTCCATAACTTTGCTAAGATTCACCCTTTTCTCTCTGTCTCCTCTGCCAAAACCCTTGTACATGCCCTGGTCATCTCTCACCTCGATTACTGTAACCTCCTTTTCACTGGCCTCCCCTGCACTCACCTTTCTCACCTTATCTCCATGCAAAACTCTGCTGTCAGGGTCATCCACCTCGCCAGTCGCTTCAACCACACGCAACCCCTCCTCTCCTCTCTTCAGTGGTTCCACCTTCCTGAACAAATCCTGCACAAGCTCCTTGTCTTCACCTATAAAACTCTTCACAACCTTGCTCCCCCTTACCTCTCTGTGCTAATTTCTCTCCATACTCCAGTCCATGAACTCCGCTCCTCCTCTGTCCCCTCCCTCACACTCCCACTGCTACCCTAACCACCTTTGTTGTTCTTCCTAGATGCCCCCCATGCCTGGAACTTCCTCCCTACCCAAATCTGACTATCCCCCTCCATTTGTACCTTCAAATCCCTCCTCAAGACCCACCTCTTCCACTCTGCCCTCCCCAACTCCTCGGTCGTCTCTCCTAACTCCTGCTGATACCTACCATCCAATACAATCTGTTACCTGAGGTCTGTGTACTCATATCCTCACCACATGGACCATCCAGCCATCATTCTTGATGTAACCAAGCCAAGCACATGCACCTGAGATCTCGCATTTTTGTGAATGTTACAGCCCTTATTTCTCCCTCTGTTCCCCTGCCTTTGTCTCCCCCCCAGTCTCTCAGATTGTAAGCCCTAGGGCAGGGACTGTGTCTATTCCAATACTTTGTAAAGTGCCAGGTACATGGCTGGTGCTAAATAAATGCTTGTTAATAATAATAATAATAATAATAATAATAATAATAATAACATTCACAAAAGTGCCACAAGTACATTATTCTATATGATGTGGCATATGTGCATCTAACTTGTTCTACAGTGCCAGTTACACTGCTTGTGCTATATAAATAAATAAAATAAAGTGTGTATAACACATAACCTCACTTATATGTAGGAACCCAGAAATTGTGCAAACTTGTGGAATTTGACATTTGATGAAATTCTCTACGGAATTGCCTCTGGAAGCATGAATTTGCAGCATGAGTGGTAAGCACAGTGTGTTAGCTAATGAGACATTGGCCCTGTGAGCTAGAGAATGAGGTGCTAGCAATGTAGCTGCCAACATGTATTCCAGGGCCATAGGGCTTCCTGTCTCACTTGCTGTAGAGGAGCAGCCCAGAATACCGTCATGGAGTGAGCATTGCCCTGTTGAGAGGGCTGTGTGTATTTTGTTTTTTTAAAGATGTGAGATGCCCAAAACAGATGGAATGGCATACTGGGAAACTTAATTGTATTTCAAAAACTGCATAATTTGCAAGATTGGTTTAATATGCATAAATTATTCTGCTGGTCAAACTTGAGATTCCTGGTTGTAGAATTTGATCCCCTGTCCACCCCCACGAATACAGAGCATGCTGGAGATAGAAGAAGCTACCAATTGTACACAATATATTATAAGAAATTGGTTGTGACTCTGATTAAAGATTAACTGAGCACTTCATTTGAAGGAGTAGTTAAAGAAGGCAGTAGATCTTCCTCAAATGTGCAGTGCTTATTTATTCTCTGCATACCGAAGATATTTAAATATAAAATAAATTCTCTCTGTGGGTTGTCTGTGAGCTTCTGTAATACACATAAACAGACAGTTGCCAGGTTAGGAATCATACCTTTGGATGACAATGAGGACTGTTCTACTTAGGCATACCCAGGTACACTCCATTATGAAAGGTGTGTGATAGAAGCAGCAGAAGAATGTGGCTGGGATGGAATGGAGCACTCTGATGCGCCTTCTTTCACCACCTAGTCTAGAACTTACACGTAAACTCCATCCTTCTTTCCCCCTTCACTGCTAATATTCCGATATCTTGCAGGGTTGTGGTGTATGTGTCAGGAAGGGAGCAGGTACAGTCTGTGTAGGTTATCTCAGGATAACCTGTAGGTTTTGTCATGTGATCTGCACACCCAGGACTCTACACAAGTAGTGGATCTTATGGCACTGCTGAACCCTGAAAGACCGAGGCCAAACCCAGGTAAAACCAATGCCATCATTTAAAACCCACAGGGTCCTGCCCTTTGTCACTAAATTAGTTAGTGAAATATTACGGGTGAAAAAAGACATGTTGCTGACCCACTAGCCTGGCTCTCACCGCACTGACACGTGACTGCCCCGGGGCAGGTAGGTGGCTGGCTGGCTGATTACAAATGCTCATTCCAGGCCAACAGCTGCCAATGGGGTTCAATGCAGGCCACAGTGGTCCAGCATGTCTGTTCGGCTCTGCCATTCCCGCCAGGGGCTTGGGGACCTCCATGGCTTCCCATCATAGCTGGGAGGCAGGACACAGAGCAGGGAGGCAGTGGTTCCCTGAACATCTGTTGCACCCCTCCCACCTGCATGTGCAGGCGGGTGGATGGCTCTCTGGCCAACAGCATGTTTGGTCAGTGTACCTCCCCAACCCAGAGAGCGGTGGCTGCTGTTTCCCACCCCGTCACAAGTCACAAAGCCACTGTGCGGCCGCACATCTGTTTTCACCCTACATTGCTGCACACAGAACATTATTAAACAAAATCACAAAACTATCAGCCAGAGCTGGAGGTTTGAAACGTAGTTGCTTCATTTTCCTGACAAAATGTTCTATTACATTAACTGTATGAGCTATCATTGCTATTATAAATAAATTAGAATAATAACAAGAAGAAGAATAACAAGTTTGTTTTAGATTATGGTACATTTGAGATTGAAAATGAAGAGCATCCTTTACAACAGCAGAGAGTTGTGACAGAAGCATGATCAGAAGGGGGAAATGGCAGATGTGTGAGACTATGTACATTACATTAATTTATTTCCACAACATTTGTTCTAATGAATCCCTGTTTTTATTGTGAAAGCTAGAACCATGGGCACAATTAGATTTTAATCTGAAACTCAAATGAATGTTATGTGTTTGAACACATTCTTTTCACTTAACCTTTTATGTTCCTTATCTGTTTTCCTTTGAGCATGGGATTTTATTTTATTTATTTCATTTTATATAACATTTTTATCCCGCCCCTTCTGCCCTTTCAGGGCAGCCTGGGGCGGCAAAAAACAATATAAAAACAATTTAAAACAGTTAAAAATTCATAAAATGCAGGGGAAAAAACAAAACAAAAAAAACCCTCCACTCACCCTACCCCTACCCTTCCCCAAAGGCCTGACGGAACAGCCAGGTCTTACAGAAACATCAAAATGACAGGAAAGTGGGGGCAAACCGAGCCTCCTCCGGGAGCGAATTCCACAGCACAGCCACCAAAAAAGATCTAACATCGGTGGCCACCCACCTCACCCAGGGAACCTTCAAAAAGTCTCCCACGGACGATCTCAGGGGTCATACGGACACATGGGGAGTTAGACGGTCCCGCAGATAAGCAGGGCCCAGGCTGTGAAGTGGTTTAAAGGTTAGAACCAGCACCTTGAACCTGTCCCGGTGTTTTATAGGCAGCCAGTGCAGAGCCTGGAGAACAGGTGTCATGTGCTCCCTGCAGCCCGCCCCCAAAAGAAGACATGCCACAACATTCTGTACAAGCTGCAGCCTCTGGACCAGCGCATTGCAGTAATCCAGCCTCGAGGTGATGAAGGCATGGATGACAGTGGTGAGGTCGGAGTCTGAGAAATACAGCCAAAGCCTCCGCACAAGATGTAACTGCCGAAAAGCACTCACCACCATGACCACAACCTGAGATTCCAGACTGAGCTGTGAATCGAGGAGCACACCCAGACTCCGCACTTGAGACACCATGGGAGGGGAAAAAAAACCCAACAAGAGGAGACTCAACCACCCCCAGGTTCCTCAAGCCCTCACCCACCAACATCACCTCCATCTTGTCAGGATTCAATTGCAGATGGCTCAACCTAATCCAAGCCCCCACAGCTGACAGACACTGGGAAAATAAGGAGACTGCCTGACCTGGGTCGATGGAAAAAGAGAGGTAGAGCTGAGTGTCATCAGCATACTAATGATACTTCATGCCCTGAAACCCTCTCATGATCTCCCCTAATGGCTGCATATAGATGTTAAACAAGAGGGGGGACAGAATAGCACCCTGTGGGACTCCACATGTGAGGTCCTGTGAAGAAGACGTACACTCCAAGACCACCTGGTGAGTTCTCCCGGCCAGGAATGAACTAAACCAGTCCAAGACCATCCCACCAATCCTGGCATGATCCCGCAGGTGAGTCACCAACACCTCATGATTGACTGTGTCGAATGCAGCCAAAAGGTCTAGCACAAAGGCCACTTCTACAAGGAATGCACCTAGCACAATGGCCATTTCTTCAATTCCCCTCCCCTCTCTTCTTGGAGGGAGGATCTTTGCCCCCACTCCCACTGAGAAGAAAGGGAGCAAGGGCTGTAGGGCTATGCTGGGTGGGAGAGAGCAGGTGTGCCCAGTGGGGGTTACCTAGCAACCCCTGTTTAGGCACAAAAAGGAAGCCTCATCGAGCAAGGCTTCAGCAGTGTCATTTTGTGGCACCCAGCCAGCCTTCATTCTGGCTGGAGGCAAGCCACAGGGCTGGCACACGTGCACCCACCCACCTGCCCTATAATATGTAGGTGGCACTGTGGGCTGGGAGGGTCACCAATTTGGGGACAGGAAGGACTTTTTCAGGAACTACCAATTAGCCCTGAGGCAACTGTTTTTTGTCTTCCTCATATTGTTAGCAATCAATTAGCTTTAGTTGGGATTTTTGCCAGGGCATTTTATGATTAATTGGTTGTGGCACTCTAGAGTCCAGTGGATAGTTGAATTAACGAACAGTTACAGTTTCACTAACTGGAAGACAACTACTTATGAGATGAGGAATGGGGCAGATGCAAGGCAGGGGGTTACCCCATGCCTGACCCTCCCACAGACTGAGAGTGCGCAGCATCAACTTTTATGTAGGACAGAGGCAGTCCTAGGTAATACATGGTGACCCCCTTCCTTCAAGGGCCTTGATATGGAGCCTCAATAGGCACTAGGGATGTGCGAATATGGTTCAGAAGTTTGGGGTTCGGCCCGAACTTGGGGTGTTTGGCCCGTTCGTGAACACCCCAAATCCAAACCAGCCCCTGCCCGAACTGGCCAAACAAAGTTCGGGTTCTGAACCCATTCAGGCGAGAGCAGGGAGGAACCCATGTTCCCCTCCCCCTCCAGGCTGCGTGGGTGGAAGATGCACCGGGGAGCACCTCTCTCCCCACCCCGGCCAGGCTGGTAAAAAAAATATTAACTCCACCCCACCCCAGGGATCGCCCTACCTGGTGGTGCCAGGGCTCTGACCCCGGGTCTGGCAGCAGTGGGTCCGGCGGTGGGTATGGCGTCGTTGGTGCTCCAGAGTGCTGCTGCTGCTGGACCCACTGCTGCTGCCCAGAGGTGGCGGACCCACTGCCCAGTGGAAGCAGCAGCACTCCAGAGAGCTTCAGGCCACTATTAGGCCTTCTGGTTTGACCCAAAAGGCCTAGTAGTGGATTGAAACGCTCTGAAGTGCCATCACCACCGGACCCGCCACTGCTGAACTCAGGGCCAGAGCCTTGGCATTACCAGGTAGGGTGATCCCAGGGGTAGGTGGGGTTAAAAAAATGTTTTTACAAAGCTGGGCAGGGTGGGGAGGTGCTCCCGGGCACCCCTTCCACTCACACAGTCTGGAGTGGGGAGGGAAAACTGGGCCCCTCCGCCCAAATGGGTTCGGCCCCCTCAAACCTTTTTGGGACAAACCGAACAGTTTGTGGTTTTGCTAAATCCTGAACGGGCTGAACACCGAACCCCACGGTGTTTTCACATCCCTAATAGGCACACCTCCTCCCACAGTCGGGCATCTTGGGGGCAAGGGAGGGAGGTTACACCTGAGGGTATGTTACATTAAAGGCTGGAACCAAAGCAGTAACTCAGAGGCATTTTAAATTAGGGAAGTTATTGGAACTTGGGTTGTTGTTGGGTTTACCCCTCAACTGTCTTGGTTTCAAAGAGTGAATCTTTTTTAACCCCATCAATGGGTGTTTTCAAACAAGATGATAGCCCACAATAGCCTTCAAAAGGTGCATTTTCATGTGTCTGTCTATTAGGCAGGGGCAGCTCTACCTTTAAGGGCTCCATGAAAGTGCCCCGGAGAGTGCTCCACAACGTACCATGGAATGCCACCACCACTTCCAAATTGACTGAGCTGAACCATATGGGCACTTCCAGTGCCCCCTGTGCATGTGCAACTGCAGAGTCAATAGCTCAGGGATTCAGAAGTTGTGTGTAAATGAGGAGCAATGGCAGCACTCGTGCATACACAGGGGCAATGGAGGCAGCCAGTTGGGCCAGGTCAATCAATTTGGTACTCGGCCAGCTAGGGGTGGTGGGGACAATGGGAGGCCAGATCAAAAAGATCATTGCATGACGGTGAGCAATAGGGATTTCCATTTCACACATATTTTTGGCATCTCACACAATGGTCTCTAGGGGCAGGGATAGAGGAGGGGCTGGGAGCTGGCCCATAGGTTACTATGGAGGAATCTAGCAAGAAGAGGGGCAAGGGGAGGGCACTGGAGAGAGCTAGAGCTTATTTAAAAACATTGCAGAAGGGCATTCCCCTTTCCATAGATCATCTCTCTTTTGGTGCCACTTTTAAAACAGATTAAAAATTGTTTGGGAAAAAGATCTGGGGTTTATTCAGTCCCCAGCATGGGGGAACTATTCCTGCTTGAGTTTTCTTAGCGTTTCCTACGTCAAAGCTGATGAAAATTGTTTTGGTGTGAAATCCTGGTTTAGTTTTTAATCCCGAGCAAGGGGGTGGGAAAGGTGGGGAGTGGAGTCCTCCAGGCTTGATTTCTCTTTGCTGTGTCACTTTTATTTATTTATTCATTCAGCTTTCAGCCACAGACAGGTCGGGGTGGCATACAACAATAAAAGCTGATAAAAATTGTTTGGGGGAGAAATCTTAGTTTGGTTTTTAATCCTGAGCATGGGGGCATGGGAGGGTCTTTTAATCATTTTAATAACAATGTTAAGTGTGGGTGGCTACACCCCCTTCTGGTCGCAACACCCAGACCCAACCTGAAAGTCCACCAGATGACACTGCTATTAAGTGTCCACCATGTGGCCTCCACAGAGTTGCCACTCATGGAACAATCCAGAGACACCATGGGCCCACCATGTGGGCCAATCAGTGCTAATGGCCGCATATATCTCTGTGTCTCATCAGTTAGGTTCAACTGCAGCCCAGTGATGACTTGTGGGTTCTATGGCTGGTGAAGCACAGGGTGGGGCAAGAAGTTTATTCACTTGTCACTGTACTGCAGAAAGAAGCAAGGACACATTGGATGAAATCAAATAAGATGATAGC
>QEPC01005304.1:285859-299565 GCA_003113815.1 Sphenodon punctatus
GCCGCGGGTCCGCTGTGTGTGTGCGTATGCTGTGTGTGGTACCTGTTTGTGTCCCGCCCCTGCCCGGTGCCTTCTGGGAGTTTTGACCATGGCTGGAGATCGGCTGTACATCTGTTGTGCTTCCCCGGTCCGTGGTGGGTCAGCCCGGTTCCTGGCCGTGGTCCCGGTCCCGTCACGTCTGTTAGGGGCTTCTGTTAACCCTGGGGTGCAGTTGTTCTGTTCACCCCCTCTGGGGGTTCACCATGGTGAACCGCCTGCCCGTAACGTCTGAAATCACCCTATGATTCTTTAACAAGAAAACTTTTATTTAAACATAGCAGCTACCAGCTGAATGCTTTGGTGGCTCGGTCTCCTATGTTCTTCCATCATCATTTCAAGGTCAAAGCTTCAAATCTTAGGAGGTAAGACTGATTACATTAGCTCCCCATTGAAGGTCAAATATGACCTTTTAGTGTCTGCTGAGGTCTCAAATGTAAAATCAGAGATGAAGTTCTATTAAAGTTCCATTGGGAATCACCTGGACTTCAGGTTGGACAGTAGATTGTTTCTTAAATCATTCAAGACAAAAGCAAATTGAATTCCTTCATTGTGGATGACCAACGCTCTGTGCATTTTTTATGGCTGATAATTCAACACAACATTTCAGTTAAATTATTAGAAGATGTGCCATCTGTGGTTGCATTTTAAAGGTCAAATTGCCTGATTTATTGGAGGCAATTATGGCTCCTTCCTAGGGAACATTTTCTAAATTATGGCTTTGCCAAGGCAGATACAAAAGAGGAATGTTTAACTGAAAGCCACCTTCTCTAGTTAGACTTTTAGACATATGTTAAAAGCAATGTTATAACAGTAGATTAATAATCTATGCATCATATAGGGAGACAATGTTAATATTCATCATATAAATAATTAAAGAAAGCTTAGCAGTTTAAGTCCTTAGGGATTCTTTCAGCAATTACATTCAGCTTCATTGGCCATTTAAAATGATTAATTAAGTTACAGTTAAAGTATGTTTTCCTACTTTTATATTGTAAGATGTTTGGGGTGAGGGAGGAGAAAGCATTTTTATTAGCTTAAATACTAGCATGCAATAGGCATAAGACACAGATTACCTTGTGGTTTATATTAGAGGTATTTTCATTATTCACAGGACCATAAAGAAATGATAATGAAACAAACACCAAAATCAAATGACTGGAGTGTGGGGGGTGGTTTTTTAGATTTTTTTTTTAAAGACAATGCATCCAAACTGCAAGATAGAAAAATCAATATAAGGCAAACCTTTCTGTTAAATTGTTCAGTCTGATAAAATGATAACTAAATAATGTAATAATATGGCTACTAATCCTTTCAGTTGTCATTTAGGTGACCAATATTAACAAAAAGGTCCTCAGATGAACAGAGTTATTTAGTACATGAATCCAAAATGACAAACTCAAAACAACAATGTGCACAATATAGTTATATGGCTGCACTTTCTTTCCAGTCAATATTTTGGATACAGTCTGCTGTCAACTGTAAAAAGTAAATGTCATTGCAAGTGCATTAATGTCAATGGAACTCCACAGATTTATACAATTATGACTTTTTACCACAATAGTAGATTTTAACCAATAGCACTTTTCATCTCCCAAAACCTTCCAAACATCATTTAGTCCTTCTAGTATGCCATCGGAAGCAGGCGTTAATTATCTCTATTTTACTGGTGGGGGGGGAAATACCATCAAATATATGCTAAGCCCTGTCCTATATCCTTTAAGGCCTAGGAATCTTAACTGGGCCCAATACTCAGTTTTGTGATTTTCATGTTTATCGACTAGAATCATGACTCTTGGCTTATTCTGACAAACGAGAATGGGCTGAGAATCAGCAGTGTCTCGACTGCATTCTCAGCAAGAAACACAAGAAAACAACAAAAAACTCTACATGCACAAAATGGGCCACCAGCAGCACCACCACTATTTTGAAAAAGGGCAGCTGTTCTGTACCTGCATGGTGGCCATTTTGCAGACATGCAGACTATTTTCAAAATGGTAGCGATGCTTTCCACTCTGGAAAAGGGCTCTGCATGTGCAGAATGGACCCGGTTGCTATTTTGCATAGGTGAAGTTTTGGATTGTTGTTTTTTTGGTTGTTTTTTTTTTTAAATGAACTATCTCATTAGACTTCTTACTGGCCTGAGATCTTGGTGAGATCTTGGTCCCAAGTACAAAAACTTGCAAGATTCTCACGAGAGAAAAAAATATTCTAATTTCAGCCCTAGTCCTAACAAAACATCTACCAGTAGCGTGGTGGATTGAATTTAAGATTGCACTGCTGGTTTCAAGGCCCTGAACAGTATAGTCCCTGGCTTGCTGGCTATATTTAAGAAGTACTCCTGGAGCCTCACATTGATGGTTGTATTCTCTCAGAAATCAGCCACTGTTTGGGGAGCCCACCATCGTGCCATAAGTCAGCAGGCAATTGGATCTTTTGGTGTTATTAAATGAGCAGCGGGGAGAGAGGTCCATGGTCGATGCATGGGGTGGGTGTGGGGTGTGCAAGCATTGGAAGTACATGGAGAGCAAGTCACACAGGTGACTTCCCACATGGCTGCCCTGTCCACACACTAGTAACCCAGTCAGCACATGGGGTGCTCCAGATTTTCAGGAGTGCTTCATGTGGAATATGGGTGGCCAGCACACCTTCTCATGCACCAACTTCAAATGAGTGTGTAGCAGGGAGCAGCCTTGCAGGGCTGCTGGCCCTTTAAGAGAGGACTGAGTGGGCCAGCCTTAGGGTTGAGCATGTTCAGGGGCATGGCAGAGCCGGCCCCATAGCAAGAGACCAGCCTGAGACAGAAACAGGCTGAGAGCAAAGGAAACAGAGTGGGCAGGACACTGACCCATTAAGGGCAGACAGCCTGAGGAGTTGACCATACGCACTCTGGCTACATAAGAGGCTGGAAGCCAGATCGGGCTTCAGTCTCTGCCTGGGAGCTGAAGAGGCAACATCTCCAGGGACCTTCCAGTAGGGGAGCTGACCGGTCCTGAAGCCCTGATGGGGAGAGGCCTGGATCCCTGGACTTGGGCTGGGAGAAGCCTGGATGCCTGAATACAGGCATCCAGGCCTCTCCATAGACCAGCCACACTATGCTATCCAGGGTCCTGAAACTGGACCAAGGATAAGCTGTGGACCCAAGTATTGGGGAAGGCTATGACCAGGAGGGAGTGCTCTGCCTGGGAAGCCTTGGAGTGAGTCAGGGGCCTGCTGCCTGGCTTGTATGGACTTTGGTGGGCTGTTACTGTATGTGTTGGAGAGACTAAGCTGGGCCTGAAGGGTGTGAGGCAGATTAGCAAAGGCCCAGAGGCAAAGGAACTTTGTATTAACAATAAACAGACTGAGCTAATTCCTGTATGGCATGCGTGTATTGCTAATTCTCCAAAAGAAGTGACAGCCAGGGGTCTGATCCTGCAGGGATTTAACCATTAGGAACAGCTTCCTGCTACAGAGCAGCTTTCCACGTGGATGGTGGGAGGCCATGCATGGAGCCTGTCTCTTATACACATCTAGATGTGTATAAGAGACAGGGTGATGCAGCGGATCATATGGCCGACTGCTTCCAGATGTTCACACCAGTTCCTTCCTCTTCACTTTTAAAAAGCATCTGAAGACTTATTTATTCTTCATATGCATTTGAAAGCTATAGCTCGTTCCTCTTATGGGTTTTTTCTGCTCCCTCTTTACCTTCCCCTTCTAAATAATTTTTAAATGGATTTTTATGTTGTTAGTCACCCCAACATGCTTATAGCAAGAGGGGGCGGCATATAAATTTTAATAATACATACATATAAATGCATATATTGTTCTATCCAATTTTATGTTGTGAAGCTCTCTGAGTGCAACTTGACAGAGGGGTGCTGTATTTATTATTATTACTACTACTATGATGACTACTTGTGGAAATCTCTTGCTGGTATAAGTAACATGGGTGTGGTTGGAGCCCTTAGAAGGTATTTAGAACTTAGAACTGTTTTGAGGTTGCTAGTTATACCGGATGCTATCATTATATCCTAGCTACTTTTGAGGAGCACAAACACAGCATTATGTTAAGATGCCTTTAGGGGAGGGCAGTTCTTCTGGACCTAACTATCTACCGTAAAGGAGATTCAATAAAACTATAATCTTGTATAGAGTTTTTCCATCAATGTCCTCATAGTGCTTTAAGCATTAATCAATGATGGCTTGGAGCATAATCTTGGGGTATATTAGTTAGCTACAGAGCTAAAACAAATACCTGCAAAAAATGAGTATACCTGATGAATTTCCAGTACCTGAATTGACCCAACAACATAGGGTACTGATTGGTACCAGATTGAGACACGATTCAGGTATCCAGTGTCCTGGAAATCAACTTTCCATACCGATTTTTTTACTTCAGTACTGATTTTTTGGTTTTCTGTCCCAGAAAGTTGATTTCTGGTCTTGGAAAGTTGACTTCCAGTTCTGATTTTTTTCTGAATTATTATTTTTTTTGTCATAATTTACCAATCAGTAATCAGAAAATCAAAAAAACTGATACAACAAATTACCAATTTTGGGGGTATCCAGGTACCCCATCACTACCTAGGTAACCCATCAAGTACCCAATGTAGTACTCAAAAATACTGGTATTCCCACAGGTAGCAAATTAGCTACCTGTTTCAGCTCTAGTTAGGTACAAAGATAATGTGGTAATAGGCATAACACACAAGCCCATATAAAGAATGGTTATAGCTAGTCAGCTATGGGTGCATTATTTTCTGATTAGCTATGGATAAGGAATCTATTTAGCTATGGTACAGAGTTCCATTTACCATTGTTCAATCCTGCTATTCAGTGACAATCAAGAAAGACATCAGAGATATCTGGCTTCCCATCACCACCATACCTCATTGATCTTATTCTATGGGCTCAGGGCAATGAAGTGACGCTGGAGAGAACTGAGCAAATTTCAGCTAGGTCTGATATCACGCTGCTGTGTTGCCCATCTACAGAGTTAGCTAATATTGTGGTAAAAAGTGACATCCAAGCAGACTAATGGGGTTAATAACAAAGCTGAAACAGTGAGATCACAAAGTCAGCTTGCCTTTTGAGCTACAGGAAGGTGAAAAAGGCTATGACATCAAACGAGGGGAACAGAAGTGTTTTAGGATTTTGGCTAAATATGAAATAAAACATATTTGTTAGGTGTTTTAGCTCTAGCTTCACCAGGTAGCATAAAACTATTTATCTATCAAGTTAATGTGTTAATAATGAACACTCCTTTAAAACCAGCAATAAAAGTAAATGACTTCACCTTTCAGTTAATGAGCACTGGTGTTAAAACTTTTTCTAGCATATAATGACAGCTCACCAAATCTTCCTTAAAATTTGTCACTGAGGTAAAGGAGCTACTTCTGTTTAAAGGAAGTGTTCAGAGGCAGTGGAAGAAGCTTGACTATGCTGAAATGGCATCAGAAAATGAAGATAAAAGAAGGGATTCAAGTTACAGGAAGAGCCATAATGATAAACTGGATCATCCCTTAAAAAAGTGAAATAATACCCTGCACAGGATACTTGGCTGATGTGCAGTAGATAACAACGAGAATAAAAGTGCATAAAGGGTGCACAATGAGACATATAAGGAAGAAGAAGAGGAAGAATCTATAGGTTGAGACAGGTTACACTGATTCTTGACAAAATTGAAACTGGAAATTTGACTAGGAAAGAAAGCTGACACATGGTAGCCAAAGTTCTCGGTGACCTTGCTGATATTACCAGTGGGAGCAGAAGGGTGGTTTAAAGAAAGATCAGTACCTTTATTGCTCAATAATATTATATAATACATTAAATTTAGGATTACTGTCAGCCTTAGGCAGTCATTCATGTCAAATGTATTTGTCCATCTTTATTTCTATATTAAAATGTACTGGGTTTTTACACTTATATACAACAGTGTACTCGGTTCTTTATAGTATAATTGTATGTAGCTTTTCTTACATAATTGGGAAAGGTTTACAAGATTTTTTTTTGCCAAAGCTAGGTCTTTTACAACTTCAGCTGTGCAATACTTAATAATTACTGTGAAGAAAAATGCCTGCCCATCCTATTTTTTTTTAATCTGTATTAGTGTTTGATATCCTATGAATATCAAAGGATATAAGAGAATACACTACACTATATCAAAAGCTATATATCTCATTAAGATGTGTGAAATAGGTTGAAACCTCTGGTGAGAAGAAACTAGAGATTGCCTGACTTTGATTAAACGAGATTAGCTCCCTGTGAAGAGGCATCAGTTGGTTCTCCCTCATCAAAATAGCAGGACAAAGTATCGGGCTAATTTCTGATTTCCACTCACTATAAACACAGGATTGAAAAAACAAAACAACACAAACTGGTAGTATGGTAATAAAAATAGATAGATTTGATTAGATTCATCTGAAACAGCAACAGAGATGAGGCTGAAAATTAATAGAAAAAAGATCAGTTATCTGTGGAGAAGAAAAAGAGATCCTAGAATCAATGACACCCAAATGAAAGGATAATAAGGAGAAGTGAGTGGTCCACAGTGCATAGAATATTTTGCTGAAAGCTCACACTGTATGTAATGCAGCTGCCTTGGTCATCTCAAAAAGCTTTTTGTAAAAAGAAAACAAAATGAATGGTATCTTTCTGTTGCCAACTCTATGTTACAAAACAATGTCCCTTGTCTAACTACATAGCTCTTTGGATTAAAAAGCGGGACTGTAATAAACAAGACATTTCTTGGTTTTCCCTGACATACTGTCATAGCAACAGCTTGAAATTACTGCCTAGGAGAGAGAATTTTCAAAAATGAGATTGCCATCATGTTTTGATAACAGAGGTCACCCTGAGGGGGAGGGGAATATATGTATTAGAGAAGCTTTGCTATCTCAGTTTGTCTTATGACAAACAAAATCCCATAATTAAATTTGTATTATCTTATATGCTTTTCAGAGAAGAATGCCTTATGCAAAATGTTAAAACCTGCATTTAAACTGAGATATTAGGATAAATGATACGAATAGCATTGTTTCGTTTTTTAGCAAACACAAATGATTCATTTAAAGAATTTGGTTTGATTTGGCCATGTCCTTTGACCTCCCACAAGTGGAGCCAAAGGAGATGTTACTTAAGCTATGTTTCCCTGTAGAACCTGTAGCATGATCCTAGACATAACTCATCTGTTGGGAAGCATTAGGAGCACGTTAGGAAAAAAGGACTTCCATTTTAATGTTCAGGATCCAAGTTTTTCTCTTTTAGGACTCTTATAGTCAGAGGTAGGGACCAACATGCATGATCACTCAATAGGGAGTATGGCCTGGAAGCTTGTCCCTCCTATTTAAGGCCAGTGTCCTTCTCAAGGCCCTCCTCCTTGTTGTTCCTTCTCTCCTCTCACTGGTGGTATGTCCCCAGCACACCAAAAATAAACCCAGTGTCCCCTGTACTTCCCCACAATCATGGGTAAAACGTTAGTTGTGACACTTCTGTTAAAAAAAGCATATTCTTAAAGGATAATGGCAATCTTATAAATATTGCATAAAAGTCAAATCATATGAGAGAAAAACAACTAAATTATCAGGTTGAAACAATGGGTTACTTGCCCCTGGAACTGCTCCGGGGTTACACCCCCGAGTCTGCCAGCTTCGAGCCCCACCTGGGTCCACTTTAAATGGACTTGGTGGTTTCCCTATTCCATGGTTCAACTGTGCAACACCCCTCCCCCCACACACCACAGAGTTTCAGGCAATCACCCAACATTTGAGGCACCCAGTACTCTATGATGCTGTCAGGGGCAATGGTCAGAAGGTGCGAAGGTGAAGGAGAGCAGTTCTGCTCCAGGCTGGTGCCCCAAGCTTAGCCATCCTGCTCTGCTGATGATGCACCAGGATGTTTTTGCTCCGCTGTGCACATCTGGCGGGGCACTTTTAAATGTACTGGCCAGCCTGGTGGTTTAGCAGGCTGGTGCGGGCAGAACTGGGGCTGCCATCCATCTAAAAGCACTAGGGATGGGCGAACAGAACACAGTTCAGATGTTTGGTCGTTCCGTTAGAAACCTGAGTTAGGGTTTGATGGTTCGGTTCAGCCGAGTTCGGTTTGGCCGAACTTGACCGAACATTCAAAAATAGTGAAACTCAAACCGAAATGAAATCAAAACCGAAACCTATTTTTTGGCCCTGGAAAGATGTTTTTTCCACCCCCAAACTCATCCGAACACGACCGAACTGTTCGGTCGTTCGAGAGTTCAGTTCGGACGTCCAAACAGACGAACCGTGTTCGCCCATCTCTAAAAAGCACCCATTGTGTTATGTTTCATCATCATCAACCTGTCTCAATCCATTGTTGGAAGAAGACGCCTCTATGCATTCCCACAACCTTCTGACATGAATCCTCATTTGCCATTGAGCACCCACAAACATTGATTTCACCCATCCATCAGATAGCTCCTCTCGTGATCTATTTGTCTCTTCGAATCCAATAAAGGATTTCTTGGGTCAATTAATGATATTTTGTTCTTACTAATGGGCATGCTTGTAACCTATTCACCCGTAAAAACATATCACAATTTCAGATTGACATTCAGTCCATTAATACCTCTTCATACTGCTACAGGTTATTGCTCAGCATATATGCTCCCATTCTTCGTTGCTTAGTTGAAAGTTTAAACATCATTTTTGCATTCCATCACCAGGTTTCACCTCTGTATTTTATCACTGGTAAAACTCACTAATTGGATAATACCTCCTTATCAAACAAAGGGGCATTGTATTCTTCAATACATAATTAAGTTTGTCAAAGACACTCCAGTCCATTGTGTCCCTTCTTTTGATTCCATTCAACTGATTTTTCCTAGTTAATGCTAATTGTTCCCAATATATGTACGCTGACCTCTTCCACTCTTAGACTGAAAAAAACTTTTTAAATGTTACCTTAGTATTGTAGCTGGCTTCATTAAGCTCTTGCATGTGTAATTGCAATTCTAAAGGACTTAATGTGGATGTCACATGGTCAGATATATAATAGGGATGGGCGAACGCGGTTCGGAAGTTTGGAGTTCGACGTGAACTCGGCCTGTTCGGATGACCGAACCCGAACCCGAACCCAAATCCGAACCTGAACCGATCGAACCGAACTTAATTCCGAACGTCGAAATGACCGAACAGTTCAGTCAGTTCTGATCACATTCGGGTGAGTTTGGGTGGCAAAAACGTGTCGCTGGAAGGCAAAACGTGACAGGGAAGGGGAATCAGCTGAGGAGCAGACTTCCATGCACCAGGGGTGGAGAGGCTTGGAGTAGCAACCAACCTGCCCAATCACCATCCCTTTTCACCTCAGACCACTGGCTTCGCAGTCTGCAATTGGCCACGGGCTAGGCTGCACGGAGACAATGGGACTTGCGGTGAGGTGGGTGCAGCAAGAAACAAAACTGATTGCCTCCCCCCTTCCCAATACCTTCTGAGCTAGTCACTGTTCCTGAACAGCAGGCGTTTCAGAAGACTCCCTCTTCCAGCAGATTTTGTTCCTTCCTATTCCTAATCCATTGCCATCCTCCTCCTATTTCACCCATCCAACCCATTTACCTCCATATTATCATTTATTTAGATTATATTAGATAAATTTAGTTGTTATTTTTTGTTTTTACCCTTCCCTGTGTTCAATCTTCCTTCCTCCCTCCCCCCGCCATTGAATCCTTTCCCTCTCCCTCTCTCTCTCTATTCCATCCCTGATTCCCTTCCCCTGTTTTTTGATTATTAGATTGATTTATTATTAGATTGATTTAGGTTTCATTTCAGTTTTGTACCCCTCCTTGTGTGGTTTGTGATTCCCTCCAATCCCATAGATAGATAGATTAGAGATAGTAGACATTTGTAGGAGTTACTAGTTAACTTAATGATAGAAATACAGAGTTTAGTGTTATCAGGTGGAGGGGGGGTGGGTGGATATCTGACTTCAAGGGAAGGGAAGGTTCCCTGAAAGGGGCCAAGCAGGTTTTGGTGGCGTGAGACATGGGCCACTCAGTGTGTTGCTGGCAAGTCCCCAAAGGAAGGGTAGGATGTCCGTCAGGATAGTAGTTGGGCCACTGAATCCCAATAGGGATTAGGCCCTTATCATCATAGGGCGCTGAGCAGATACACTGGAATACCCTGCCCCACTGTTCAACCACCCACACAACCAAGTCACACCACAAAGGGGGGAATGAGTAGTGCTCACAGTGATGGCTGGGGGAATAGGGATCCCAGGGCTTCCATGAGGGAGCAGGTAACCCACACTGTGGAAGGGGGAAGGGTGGAACCCTCAGAGGGGGGGTGGGGCTTGCACTCTGGCTATCTCTCAAGTTTCACTCATTTGTTTACACTACAAGGAAGATAAGGAAAAGGAACACTCTCACCTCAAACAGGCAGGCCAGTACTCACCACACGCTCGTAGAAAGGGAAAGGGAAAGATGAAAAAGGGGCAATAGCAAGGAGGAATAGAATCACACGCTCTGTCCAGGGGGCCAGTCTCTCTGATCACCGGCGCTGTGTGCTTCACAGCGCTGGCATTTGTATTGTAAGCCACGCCCCCGTAACATGTCTGGAGGTGTCGAGAGCATCTCAGTGGTGCTGTCCCTGCTCCCGCATTGTGTGGCATCGGCAAAATCCCTGCAGCCTCAGGAGAGTGTTGCTGCGGTGGGAGGGAATCCCCTGTGTCAGCGGTAGCAGCCTCGTGGACTGAGGGGTTACTGGGTCCAGGGAGGCTCCCAGGTGAGTTGGTCAGGGGGGGCACTGCTCTTACCCTTCTTTGGGGACATGCCTTGGCCCGGGGGCCTACAATCCTAACAGTACCTCCCTGACAAGCCCCCCGGCGAGGCCCCCACTGAGGACCATGTTTCTCAGGATGATGGCGATGAAACAAACGCACCAGACGGGGGGCGTTGACAAATGTTGCCGGCTCCCATGAACGTTCATCAAGCTCGTACCCATGCCAGTCTATAAGAAAATGTAAGCGACCATAGTGAAACTTGGAGTCGAGGACAGCTTTAACTTCGTACTCAGGTTCCTCGGTAACTGAAGGGAGGGTAGGAGATAGAGGCACAGCTGTCAGCTCAGGGGGCGTGGCTTTCTTGAGGAGGGAAACATGAAAGGTGGGATGAATTCGGAGCTGTAGGGGAAGGGTCACCTTAAAGGTGACTTCGTTAATTTGTTTTTCAATAGGGAAGGGTCCAAAGAAACGGTCATCAAGTTTCTTAGAAGGATGTGCAGATTTATAATGTCATTTCGAAATCCATACGTAGTCCCCTGGCTGTAAGGAAAGGGAAGGAGATTCTTGCTTGTCCGCATGGAGCTTGTACTTTTGTCACGACTGGTTTAACGTAGTTTGTGCTATGGCTTGGGCTTGGAGGATTTGTTGGACTAGTCCACCTGCTGCGGGAACACTAGTGTTGGAAATGTCCGAAACCCCCATACGAGGATGGTATCTATATGTAATAAAGAAGGGCGAGTTTCTGATGAAGGCGTTTGGTGTATTGTTATGTGCAAACTCTGCTAGAGGGAACCAGGTGTACCAATCGTCCTGGAGGTAATTTACATAACAACACAAGTATTGTTTAAAATCTTGATTAACTCTTTCTACCTGTCCATTTGCTTGGATTTTAGAGCTTATGAAATATGGCACTGGCAGTGGTGGAGACAAAAATACTGGATTGATAGCCCTGGGCTTTCTTTATCTAAAGAACAAATGGGTATCAGAAATGGAATTGCAACCTTCTACACATTGACCACAATCCCAAACTCCAATCCACGTGGCAACCACGTGGCAAAATGCACTTACAATGGACTTGCACGCAAGCTGAGAGCGATGCATGCAGGATATGGGATCGGCCCCATCATTCTGCAAAATGTATCTCTTAACTCTCACATGTACTGGCTGATTAGTCTGTGGGTAGAAAACTTCCTCCATGATTACTCTATTCTTAAATGTCTTTACCAAGACTAGCAACAACAAATGCTAATTGTGAAAATTTCAGTAACATATATTGTTTTCCATTAAATAACACCAACAGATTCATTTAATGTATGCCACCAGTGGACTATATTCCAGGATTTAAGCTACACCCACCCATCCCAAAAGGGAAAAATGCCCTATTATTCCTTGTTCTCTATTATTCCAAACCCATAGACTCTGCTTCTTTCATCAAGATAAATACTGTACTTTGTAACAACATCCAGACAGGATCAGTGTATTCCAAATAAGGCTGCAAAGCTCAAAGCACTTGCATCAGCTGCAGTCCCATCAACTAAATATTTTGAGGATTGGGCTATGTGGTATTCAGATTCTCATAGTTAATGGCTGCAGCCTCAAACAGCCCTCTGTGCACCAAGCGCATGGATCCCGGGTGGGTCTGAATGGGTTGCGCATGGCACAGTGTCCTGTTAATGAGTGTGTGCAACTCCCCCGTAGGATCTGCACATGAAGCCATGTGCACCATGTGTGGGGGATGGGATCTTCCTCAGTGGCAGGAGGAACAGTTCACTTGTCATCTCATCCTCCATCTCCCACCCCAACCCCTTTCATTTTTGTCATTAGTGCCTTGACTGTCAAATCTTGCTTCAAATGGTAGCAAAAGGCCTTATGATATGACTACCACCCATCAACCAACGTATTTGGTCTACTTATTCATGATCTCTAGCAAGAACTAACAGTCCACACCAAATAAATATTAATTTATAAACGCTATATAAATTTAACATTTAAAAAAATAAAAAAATTTTAAAGCAATTTTTCAGGGTGGATGAGTAATCATTTGAAGTTATAATATTTACCAGGCATGACATCAAGTTTTCCCCCGAAGGTTACGCTGCTGCTCATCAAAAGTGACAGGATTCATGAGCACAACTCCACTGAGGGTCCCCCTCTTCATAAAATAAGTGTATATATTCACATAAAGAAATTGATAGCCTACAGTGCACAAATATGTGGAAGCCTGAGGAAAAGAAACAACACCTAGCTGGAGCTATTTAGCTTGCAAGAGGAAGACAAAGTCAAGGACTAAACTTAACAATGGATGACATAATGAAAAGATTTCCATAATATAACTCGGGTGCAGAGAGTATAATTCTGCCCCAAACACCAATTCCTTGACAACCTATTTCACAGTAGCAGATTTCACTGCTTTTATAATTGTGCATAATATACAGATTTATAATAATGAGGTGTCAATGGTAGAATAGCAGGATTGTGACCCATTATTTTCCCAGACATTTTCATGGCATGTGCCAGGTGCTTAATATTTCTTATTCAAACATGTTCCTAGGGCAAGGTGTGCAGACATCTACAGTTCAACGTATGTACCTTTCAAAGTGGCTAGACAAGGAGAAGGTATGTGATAGCAGACACTTCTATAACCTTCTTGTCCAAAACACTTCTTTCAGCCCTAATGATTCAGCCCTATGATATGTGCCAATAGGAATCTATAATGATTCACTAAAACAAAAAACTTAACAGTTTAAAAAGACACTTAAATGTACAAGAGTTTTCTTAAAATACACACAAAAACACAATTCAGTACAATTACAATTCAAAACACCTTCCACTTCATACATTGCAACAAAACATAAACTCCAAAAAACATAGAAATTAATTCACGCTTAGAGCAATATTTAATATTTTATCGTCAACATACATGTAATATATATGTACTA
>QEPC01005304.1:340809-361118 GCA_003113815.1 Sphenodon punctatus
AGTACATATATTAAACGTATGTTGATGATAAAATATTAAATATTGCTCTAATTGTGAATTAATTTCTATGTTTTTTGATGTTTATGTTTTGTTGCAATGTATGGAGTGGAAGGTGTTTTGAATTGTAATTGTACTCAATTGTTTTTTGTGTGTATTTTAAGAAAACTCTGGTACATTTAAGTTTATTTTTAAACTGTTAAGTTTTTTGCTTTGGTTAATTTCTAATAAAGATAAAGATACAAAAGTCAGTATACAAATAAAATACATACATTTGCATGCTGTGCTGAACATTCCAAACATCACTCTGCTTTAGATAAAAGACTTTTTTCTATACAACCTTGAAAGAAAAGAAAAAAAGACCCCATTTTTCATGACTGATTTATGTTTCTTTTTTAAAGATTATAAATTTCCAGCATAATAGGTTATTTTTGCCTCAACACATCATTCTTGCCAAAAGACGACAAGGGCAGTTTTTAAGGAGTGGTTGCTATATTTGAAGACCTTAGCTCACCTGCAGAGAATTGTTCAGTCTTCATTCAGTAGCTATTCTGACAAACAATATGGTAATGGCAGTTAAGCAATAAAAAAGTAATATCTTTCAGATCCTTGCCTCCAGGTACAAACTTCCTGTTATTAAGTTAACACATTTCATTTATTTCTGAATTTCTATATCTATTTCTCATCTTTAACAAAGTCACTAGTGTGACATTTCTATCTCTGGGGAAAAAATCCAGACTCCATTTATCAACAAAAATGCTACCACATCTTTCTCTACCATTGCAGTAATAAATAGCACTGATGGTGAACTGTCATAACCCCCATCTTAACTTTCTCTTCAAATTTTCAAGTGTTGTCCATGAATTTTAACCCTTCCTCTGCCTTTTTTCTCTTTAATAATAATATTAATAATAATAATAATAATAATAAAATATCTTTGGGATTGACAGGGACTTAAGACATAATGTGGTGTGTAAGATATATCGCGTCAGGTATATCTCCAAGAGCCACCATGATTTAGCCACCTGAGAGTCCTGTTCCGAGTTTGCTTTGGCAGAGTAATAATTTATGGCTGGTCTAAACGAGCAAGACATTACAACCTCTACAGCTGCACTGGTCAATGACTATGAAGAGAAGAACCAGTTTACCACTCATTCCCCAAGGGTGCAGCTACATGAGATGTTATCCCACTTTGGGCAATGTTAATGCCAGTGGCACATATGCTTGGTGGTCATCAGATATTCACCCCATCCCATGGTGAGCAGCCAGCTAAGAGGCTGTCTTCCATGTGGCAAGGCCCATGCTGCCCCACTCCGTAGTGGGGGCTACAGGCACGACAGAGTGGCAGGTGCCGTTTTCCATTCCTGGGCATCTACTTCATAGCTGGAGGCAGAATAGTGGATAGGCTAGGTGGGAGTGGGGTGGAGCCGGACACTGACCCAGTTTCCTCATGGCAGGACAGATCACATCCCCTACTCTCCCAAAGTGTGGTGGCTGCATTTGCCCTCCCCGTGGCAGGTGGGGGATTGGTTCTGGCCAAGCTTGTGTGGTTTCACCCTGTCTCCATCTCCCGTCTAGAAAGGAATAAAAAGTGCTTGTTTCCAAGTAGACCTTCACACCTGCCTACTGTTGTGCCCAAGGTCTGAGTAGCTTGTGTAAGTGTTGGGAGGAGGGGGCTTGAATAGGTTCACGAGTAGGTAGTCCAAGTCACAAATTATCTCAAAGTGACAGGTGAAGAAAACTTACTAATAATAGCCATTCGCTTGCCACCCTGGCAGCGAGTAGGTCAATTGTTACACTCCCTGAAGGAATGGGTCAAGGCAGGTTTAGACTTCCCTCTCCTGGGTTGCATCCCTAGGCAATTGCAGCAGCTTGGAGTGAAAGTGGCTCTGGCTAGGAAAAGAAACTGAAGTTTGGAAGGGGGAAAAGAAACTTAAGCTTGGCCGTGGTTGCCAAGGCAACCAGGGCCAGCCAGCGCAAAAATCCAGCCCTATGAGAAGAGAGAGCCACTCCTTGGAGGTGACGTGCCAGGAGTCAGCCTGAGCTCCTGCCTTAGTTGTGGGCAGGAACCAAATGTCTGCTGTTCTTTTCACAATTCCTTGTATTTGTTTGTTGTTTTTAAACTGTGTATGGTCTTAATTGTTTATTTTAACATTCAGATACTCATATCCAAGGCTCCCACTATTCCAGTCATCCATATTATCTGCTAGTAACAACTAACATCAGGCAAGAGGAAAATAGCAATTAACCTCTTAGTGTCTATTAGTGATAATCAACAGCTTTGTATTAATAGCAACAAGGCATGGAAACACAAGCTTAGCTTGCAGCAGAGTCTTACAAAACAAGGCAGAAAGGGAAACAGTGTGTCCTAGATGTGAAGCAGAAGCTACAGATACTTGAGGCGCAAGAAAGAAGAGATAAGGCTATCAATGTCCTGTAGACGTGAAAGATTGATAATCCTCCAAGTTCATCATCTGGATGGTGAGGGACAAGACGTAGAGCTTTGCAGCAGCCATGGATTTCAGCGTTAAGCTGGAAGAAGAAAAAACCATGTATGCTTGCTTGGATGAGGCCTTGGATAAGGTGATGTAAATGTAGCTTGTATAAAATTGCATTTAAATGTACACTGATATCCAGGCTCCTTAAAGAGAAGGCAAAACAGTCCAATGGGGAGTTCAATGGCAAAGAGGCAGTTTTGCCTACAAGCAATGGTTGGCTCAACCAATTTAAACACCATCATGGTATTTGTCAGCTGACTATCACCACAGAACTAATGAGCACATTGCAACTTTTTGTTGCTAGATGCAGAAGAACTAATGTTGAGACAGGGGCTCGCTGACCAGAAGATCTACTTTGCTGATGAGTCTGGGACTTACTCGTATCTGCCTCTAGAGAATACACTAGCCTCCCTTGATGAACACTGCACCCCAGCTCCAGAGTGGAGAAGGGGGCATGTAGTAACTAGCTATTTTATCCTGTTGCAATACCACAAGAGAACATAAGTTCCCTCGCCTCGCAGAAGATAATTCTGTAAACCTGCAGTTCTTTAAGCAAATGGACATTGTCTCTCCTCCCATAATCTGCCAGGCCCAAGATAGCACATGAAAAAATGCTGACCTCTTCCATTAGACTAGTGATATTTTGAGAAAAGCTAACATGCTCAGGCATTTTTGAGTAAAAGTTGGAAATTAGTTTTTTTTCTAAAGAATTCAAGGATGCTGAATCCATTTTTGGCATTTTCCATGCTATAGCTATAAAGCTTAACCTTTTAAAATCGGAAAAACAAAATGGACACTAAAACACAAGATAATCATCATATTTGCATATTACTTTTGTGTTAAACTATTTAGACACTGTTTCCCCCATAGTTTGGGTGTGTTGAATCCAATTATCATGCACATTGAATTCTTAGGTAAGTTCACAGCTGCAAATGCACCCAAAGAGACTTGCCAATAGAAGATGATAATACTATGTTCTTTGTTGATAGCTACTTTATTACAATAAAAATAAAAATACAACAGAGTCGTACAATATGTCATAAGGATATTGTCCCAAACTATTCTTATCTCTGAATGAAATTAAATCTTGTTACACGTCACCTGGATGTAACAACATAGTACAATCACTTTAACTTGAGTTAGATTAATACATCTGTTTTCAAACATAAAGAGCCATGGTTCATACATCATTATTGCAACAGTCACTGGTGGCTATGGATTTGCAGGCTGCTGTGCACAACAAACGAGACTTCATATACTTGCAGTGTGCATACATGCACCTTCTGCTACAGTTACAATTGCAAGTTATCAGTTCCATAATTGAATCTGGACAGGAGGTAGAGACTAGGGCTGAAACTCGATCTCTAGTTTTTTTCATTTATCATCGAGAATCATGGTTCTCGACTTGTTTTAAGCAAGAAACAATAATCGAGAAAAATACCAATACTCAACATTTCTCAGTTGAGATTTTTTTTCTTGAAATACCATTTGCCATTTATTGTTTACCTTTACCATTTACCACAATTTACCATATACTGATTTACTGTGTGCCACTTACCGTGTACCACATTCATCCCGGCAATGTGCATGTGCAAAGTGACATTTTGCGCATGAATACAGAGTCAATTGCTACACAGTAAATAGTAACAGTAAACGATAAACTGCAAATTGTATTTTGAGAAAACTTTCTCGACCGAAATCTCGGTCTCTTATGGAGATCTCAGTGACAATTTTTGATTCCCATCATATTTTCGTGAGAAAAAAATTGCTTTTCATTTCAGCCTTATTAGAAACATGAGGCTGGGCACAAGTAAAGTCTCTTCTACTCTCTATTACATGGACTTTTTATTGTAGCTTTGGGCATTTCCTGATGAGGTGGAATGCACAGCCTTTGGAGCTGTGGGATTCTACAAGAGGTAAATGACGTGCAGCTTCCGTCTTATGGGAAGTGTGGATCTTTGCCAGCAAGTATGCATGTCTAGCAGAATAGGATTTAACTACTCTGCCATACACATGTTTGCCAGCAAAGATCTGCTCTACTGCCCTTCCCATGAGATGGAAGCTGTGTGTCATTTCATTTGACACCTGGTCTTCCCCATGGAGCCAAAGGCTGAATAGTCCATCTCATTGAAAAGAGCTTTTTGTAGTATCTGTCAAATTCTACAACAATTTGCTTGAACAGTACTCCACCTTGTAGAAGAGCTGCAGCAAACACATTGGCAAGGTCCCGGAATGTTGTAGATGTCTAGAGTTTCCCAATAAAAATTACCAGTGCCTGTCTGTCAATAAGCGATGGTGCCTCACCTAGATCTGTGGCTTGAAGCTCAGGGGGACAAGAGATTCCTACAGTTAGCACCTCAGAGAGAATTTTCTTTTACTCGGAGTGAAGTCTCCCATTCATTCCTGCTAGAGTCTGTGATACTGGCAAGAGTTCATGTAACAATGTATCAGAGAGGTTGACAGTGGGGCTGATCTGATAACCCACAGATCCTCTGTTCATCCCCGTGCGTATGTGCATGTGCAAAATTTTCATATTGCACAATGAATGGTGGTGCACGTGGTTCCTGCACAGCTGTGTCAGTGGACGGGATCTATGGGGAATGGGATCAGCCCCACCATGTCCATCTTCGTAGGCAGTGATGAAACATTGCATGATTTTTCTGCCTGATTTGATACAGCTCATTTACCTGTACCTGAATCTTTAAGTCCCACATCAAACAATGAGGAAAGTGTCAGAGGCTTGTTCTTATGGATGGGATCTCTGAATTGGACCTCTCTCATCACAGGGTATAAACTTCTCCTCAATTAATCTGTTCAGCTGTTCTTAACCTTTCTGTTGAGCTCCCAAAAAGAAAAGTTTCAATCTGTTTTCATTGCAATGGTTTGCAAGTATTGGAACACCTCAATGGGAAGCAGGTTGAAATTCTGTACAATTGTCAGAAGGTGGTCTTTACCAGGCATTGACAGACATCATGCAGGTCCGGTTTAGTCCACTTTGGCCCAACTGAACCAGCGTGATGTCTGAACGTTTGTTCCAGGCCTGCCAGATGTGGGCCCAGAAAAACCCCGCCCAGGGTGGCAGCTGGGTCAGAAAAGTGTGTCAAGAACAAAGTGGGCCCACAGTCCACACTCAGCTGTGGCCCATTTGGACAAGAGCAGGTGAACTGGATGGGAACATGTGTTCCAGGCTCCAGCTTGTCCTGTTGTATGGGGATGCTAGGGTGGGCACTTATGGCTGCCTGTAATAGGCAGCTATGGCTGCCCATCATGGTGGGGTGTGTGTCAGGGGGATGCCAGGAGTGTTGAGGCATGGCTGAGCAGCTCCACATCACTCTCCACACCTCAGGATGGGTCAGGCCATAGGGACATTTTTTCCCGCAGCCAGAGCGCACCCGGCCAGGGGAAGCCCTCGCCAACCCATGGGTGGGATGACGGTATTGTCGTCACCTTTTTAAGTGCCCATCCTGGCTGTCTTGTTTCCGTCTCCCTTTGGTGGAATCATTGTGCACTAAGGCATTATCTGAATCTCATTCTTCGTGCACAGGAATGCTCAGCCATCACCTGCTCTGCTATTCTAGACTCCAGCATTTTGCTTTTAACCCATGACTCCAGTAGTCTGGAACACTGAACATGTTTCCCTAGGACTGTCAGAAAGTTCACGGAATTAAGACCTGAAGTGAGAGCAGGTGTTTTCGTTCTGTTGAGAAATACCAACCTTTCAGGAGTGAGGAGGAAATTTACTAACATTTTCAGTGATTTTCTGCCCTTTCAATAATTTCCAGTAATTTGGTAAGGTGACGTTATTGGTTCTTAGTTGTCTCCTACACCAATATATAAATTTACAGCTGTTTTTAAATGTCTGGCACATCTCTCTCTCTTTGCATCCTTCCACCTTGTTCTGTTAACTCCTACCCATTCCATGCACCCTGCTCTACATTTGCTCAGTTTATATATTTCTACTGGCTATGCTACCTGCCTGAGGAAAAGTCCTCTATGGCCCAAAAGCTTGCTTATTTCCACCAGGAACAGTTGGCCCAGTAGGAGATATCATTCAAACCACTCTGTCTCCCCCTTCAGTGATGACAAAGCCTTTCTAGACAGGCTGTGCCAGAATGTCAGATCTCTGTTTCAAAGCTAATTGCACTTTCTCCAGGAATCCTTCTTTAGGGGGATGATACATGGGCATTAGAGATTAAATGAGATCTCACCAAAAATCCCAATTCTCGACTCATCCAGGAGAAACTGAGAACAGGTAATATTATTATTATTTTTTAAAAAAAAAACATTGTGCATGTGCATGGCTTGTTTTGTACATGCAAAAAAATGGCTGCCACTCTTAACCAAAAATTGCAGTTACAGCATCACCATGATTTTGGTTAAGGGCAATGGTCATTTTGTGCATGTGCAAGACAGTTTGCTGGCCATTTTGAATGTAGAAACGACTGCTTTCTCACCCAGAATGAGTTCTTGGACAGGAAAATAAAGAAATTCTACTACAAAATAATTGTGCATGCACAAAGCAGCCACTGGACTATTTGTGCATGTGCAAACTGTCCTGTGCCACCCTTAAGCAAAATGGCAATGATGCTATTGCCATCATTTTAGTTAAAGACGGTGGCCATTTTGTGCATGCACAAAACAGCCTGTCAGCCATTTTCACATGCAGTGATCCCTGCCCCCCCCCCCCCAAAAAAAAAACCCACCTCACTCTGGGACTGAGCGAGATGTTGTTCCCGGTTCTCAAACTCACGAGTTTTGTCATGAGAAAAAAATTGTCTTCACATTCAGCCCTAACAGGCATTGATGAAAATTCAGGGTCATCAGTCAGTAATGTGGAAAAAGGTACATGTTTATACTTCACTAACACAAGCAATATTTTTCGCTCTGACAGAGTGATTCAGCCAAAGATGTCACTAATGAAAGACAAGTCCTTCCTTGAAGGAAGATCTCCTGCTGATGAACGATGGGGTATTTCAGCTTCCACAGATCTGAATTATCCAGTACATATGCCTTTGCTGCTGCTTCTTTTATTTCAGTGGTTAGCTGCTCCATGGCTAAGTCTGTTTATGCGGAGCTATTCTTGTTTTTTGATGTTTTTCTCTGAAATTTCATGTAGCATAAGGTGTGATGTTTATCCTCGACAGTGATAACACCTCACTTACACCTGAGAATCGTACACAGGCAACTTGTTCAAATTTGGAGGCCTCCAACATATGTACACTCATTTAAAATATACTAACAGATGAAAGACTGGCTTTGCTGGTTCTGTGTTGGAAAAACATACAGGCATCCCAGGGTAAAAACAAACAAGATTCTGGCCCGTGTTGGCTTGGAAGTCACCTGCACATGTGGTCTCACATATGATCCCGCTACTGCTCCGGGGTGGGTAGGCATCTGGCCTGGGATGTATTCTCAGGAAAATCTCAGAGGCACAGCATGGGCCAACAAGTTTGTTCAGCATCACCATCCAGTATGGCCATGTGACATGACTGGTTGCCATGGCTAATGTGTCATGGCAAGGGATGGGGCTCTGGGAGCTGTCACAGGGCCGGCCACTGCATTCTTGTTGCATTCCCCTCCTCCCAGGTTGTGTGGGTGGTGGGATGACCTTCCTGTTGGCAGGTGTGTTTGTTTCATGCCACTCACTGAACTCGAGAGTGGCGGTCACCGTTTTTTGACCCAGGCTGGAGAGCTGTCTCGCTGCTTGCAGCACTTTTGTTTTTACCTCCAGTTGACAGCGTCCATAGAACTCTAGCATGGAAGAATGTGTGTTTCGACCAGCACTTTCCAGATTTCTTACTACTCTAGGTTCTTTGACAACTTTATCCATGGTATATCCCAACTTTATCCCTTTCCTTAGGTCAAACCAACTGCTGGTCTGTGCTTTCCTTCCAATCAATAATGCTGGGGAACACCTAGAGACAGAATGCTAATTATTTTTGACAGTGGGTGCATCATCTGCAATGAGAAATTTTGGCAGCTGACACCTCTGCTAATATTCAACCTATGGAACAGGGTGTGCTGGCAATACTGAAAATAATTTACAGAAAGGCTATGTCCTTAATGGGGAAAATATTACACTAACAAACAATGTTAAGTCAATATCCATTAAAGGCAGATCTATATTAGGGGTGGGAAACCTTAGGCTTTAAAATCAAATGGGGGGGAGGGGGAGAGATGCAGCCCTAAACTACTTTTTATTTGGCTCCTTTCTAGTCCCTGGATCATTTCTATCACCCACCCCAGCATCAAAATACAAAGCTCAGGGTAAGCGAGTAGCGATGGGGTCATACACATCAGAAGGGGGAACAGATACATGATGTGGGTCCTCTTGAGAGCACCCCTTAACCACCCTTCTCCTCAACTTCAATGCAGCCTTCGGAGGTTGTATTAGTTTTCAAAGTGGCCACTGGGAAGGAAAAGATCCCCAATCTACCTGTTAGCAAAGTTGTGGAAGGATATCCCAAATGGTAACCATACAAAAAGGCAGGGCTCGGCGCTGCCACTTCCCCAAAATGCTGCTGCCACTTCCCCAAAATGTGCCCAATCATAACCCTTATGTACATGATGCAACCAATCAAGTGGAAGAAGCAATCAGCAACCTATAAGACATTGCAGAAAAATTGTCTATTGCTCAAGAGGATGACTACATGGTCCAGTTTGACAAATTCAATGAATGGTACAGAGATTTGTCTGACTGTAACCTTTTGGAATCTATGGCGTTTTTAGATGGACCCCACACTTCCCGTGAGGGGTCCATGTGGAATGGGTCCACACTTCAGACGGGTGTCTGGGTCCATGTGGAATCGGTGGACCTGCATGAGCTTGTCCCATCTGAAAATGGCCTGTGTCACAATAGGATAAAGATAATGAAGAAACTCAGGAGGAAACTGATGATATTACAGTCGGTTGAGACATCAGTTGTCTGGTTAAGATTATCACTTAATTAGAAAATTAGAAGGATGCTGATGGGTTACAGATTTTATTTTAGCATCTACATCTCAGAAAGCTTTGTGATAAAAGAAACAATGATACAGACCCAGAATTAGTTTTCTCTTTAATAAAGAAGAAAGGCTTGAATGTTCTATCTAGCATTAGGAGGACAACTGTCTAATAAGTAGATAAAGTCCATTCTGGTGCTCATTCTTAAAGTGCAAGGTGTAGCCTTACATCCTTTGCTTCTTTCATTCCTCAGTTCTTTAGAATGTGCTGTACAGAGCTGTATTATCCTACACTGCACAAAATAGCACAGCTCCGTTTGTCTGCACAATGAAGCTCTGCATGCTCAATAATTCTCTATATACAAACACTCATGAATCCAAACAGTTTTGATATTCGCAGTGCAGTCCAGATAAGCAGACTTCAGTAATCACACCACCAGAAGGTGTTACAGATGGCTGCCAGCAAGGATTCATGTTCACTACATTGTCCCCATTGGTGGCGATGGGGAAAACACAGTGAACATGGATCCCTGCTTGCAAGTCTCGTTTAAGAGTCATTTTTTTTAAAAGTGGTGTTTAAGCTTCCTTTGAGGAGGAGGACTGAGAGACTAGAGATGGAGTGGCCATTTGGGGAGAAGTGGCTGTTCCTGTGCTTACACAACATCTTCTAAAGACGGGCCTCAGAACTAAATTCCATAACTTCATTAGAAAATTAAAATGGACTCCACTGAGACTTAAGCTTTTCAAGCCATGATACAAGTCGGTAGTAACTGACAGACCCTGTCAGCTGTATACTCACTACTTACATTATTGTGGTGAACTCGGTTCCTTTCATATGGAAATTTCCTTTACCTGATAAGCTGTTTCCTACTATAATCCTATCCAAATGTTTGCTTTAGCCTTGTCCTCTCTCTGTATTTAGCCAATAGAGATTCTCTTATGTCCTCTGTCACAGTGCTGCAGGATGTGATTGTGATGATAATTGGCCAGCCTGGATGTGTAAACCACGTGTCCTGATTGCTGGCATTTTATTCCAAAAGTCCCAGTTATGTCCCTTCTATGCCCGCATCTGGCCCTCCCACTATCCCCGCCTAGAAGCCACTACCAACTAGTTCTGTAAATCTGGAAGCATGCAGTAACTGGCCAGTGAATTTTTATGTCAGTCTGTTGGGTTTCTCCCTATCCTCCCTCCTAAAGACTCCCTCCCCCTGCTATTCCAGGTGCCTGTCTCTGACTGGCACTGCATGTGCTGCTACTTATCTGAATAATGGTCTTCAAGGGGATAACTTCAATTGCTTATAAAATTGGGGCCCTTTATCAAGTTGTCCTGTAGTGTGACAGAGATGACAGGGAAGATGTGGGATACATTCCTGCCAAATGTCTTCTAAACACAATGAAATATAAAAATGTTACTGTTGGAAATGCATTTTTCAGGTTAATGCCATATAACAGCAGGACCCTTTATCTACTCTTTTTGAAATTTGGCATGATTAGTAATAATTTTGTGGGACATAAAATTCCCAGATTTCATGCAAATTGAACATAAGATAAAGGCGTTGCAGCCAAGAATGTGTATGGAGCTTTTCTTAAAATCACAACAGTCAATTGCTTCTAAAATTGGATCCCTTTATCCAATCTTTTCAAAATCTGGAACATATAGCGCCCTCCATTGGGGGTACAAGCTCCATAAGTTTCATCAGACTTAAATAAGAAACAAAAACGGTATAGCTGGAAACACGTCTTTTATTGTTTTCCCATTATTTAAAAAAGAAAAATGAGGTGGTTTCCCTGTTTGTTATTATTTGTAGTTTTTGTTATTATAAAAACAAAAAAGAAGATCAAATTTTTTATTTTTGTTATCATACGGTAATTTCAAACATGATGGGCCTTTCAGCCTGCCACACTGAACCCTGGACCAGGATCTGTCTCGGATCCCGGTCCATGATCAGACCGGCCCTCCATCAGACATGCCAACCTGATCGCAGAGGGGATTCTCGGAATGGGGCGGGTGGGGGGAAGGCTCCACGGTGCAACATGCGGCTGCTCAGCCCCGCCCCCCTGTCTGCCCACCCTCGGGGAGATGGGCCGGCACAATGCCAATCAGGCTGCTACGCTCGATCCTGTCCCATGGTTGAGACCTGATTCCGGGATGGGGCTAGAAAACAGATGTTCATCATGGCCATTGCTAGCCCCATCCCAGATCATGGCCAACCTAACCACGGTTCTGGAGGTGAGGCCGGCCTCACCTCCAGAACCATGGGTAGCTTTGAACCCTGCCAGGAATTCACCATGGTGAACATCTGGTGGGGCTCAAAACAGACATTACCGTGATCGCTGTCTCCAGATGGGTTCAACTGTGATTCAGTGTGGTGAGCAGCAATCCCATAACATCTGATAGTTCCCATAACAACAAAACCAAATTGCACACCCCTAGTAGGCCAAAAGCTTAACTGCTAAGCCACGCTGATGGTGCTGCATTTCTAATCGCTCAGCTCAGACAAGCCCCTTTCATCCCTGCTCTCCTTAGGAGCTAAATTTGGCCTATGGCAAGTCTTTATTTGGGATCTTTCCAGTTCCTGGATCTGGCCCCTATTCCCTGTTATTTCCCTCAAGAACTGAAAATCAGAGTTCTGGGTAAGGGAGCAGAGATGAAGGTATGCACACAAGAGAATCCATTGTTCTAGAGAGAAAAACTATTATTCTTTTGGAATCTTCAAATGAAAGAAATGAAATAGATTAAACAATACACATTCATGATAGGGGTGCACATGTTGTTTTTCTTATTACAAAAATGATAACGAAAATGGTCATTTTCATTTTCGTTACTGCAACAACAAAAATGACAACTGACAATAATGATACCAATAGCAAAAATGATAACTGAGAATGATACCGACACCGATAACACCAATAATGACAATGTTGTTATTATTATTAGTGCTGTGGCAGTTGGATTTTGGAGGGAAAATGTGAAGGGGGAGGAGGGAGCAGACATCTTGGAGCCCTAAGCAGGGCTGAACTCTTGAACTGTGCCTGTGTTGGGAGGGGTGAGTAGCTCAGCAGTATCTGATGGATGTATAGCTAGCCGATGACCAGCGCAAGCAGGCCCCAGCAGTCTCATGATACTCTGTGATTTTGCTGTCTCCCACAACCAATCAGGAGGGCTCTGGAAGAGGGCACTGCAACCCTTTAAAATGGGAGGGACAGGCTTTTTGTCTCTGTTCTGTGAGAGCTCTGCTTGGCAGGTTGCATTTACAGAACTGTGGTGCTTGCACACAAAAAATCCTCCCTAGCCCTCCTTGTATTACCAATACCTTTCCTTCCTCATACCCTCTCCCTTTCCCTGCCCTTCTCCCCCCTGTACATTATATATAAATAGGTAGTATAGATTAGATATATAGTATAGACATATAGATTAGAATAGTTATACAGATAATGGATTAGATAATAGATAGATTTCCTTTCCCTTTCCCCTGTCTCCCTTAGATTTAGATAGATTTTAGTTGTGCACAGGAATTGATACCAACAATGAAAACAACATTGTCATTAACAGTGATAATGAAAATGACATTTTTGAATAACAAAAACAAAAAATGAAAATGACACGAGGGTCTGGCGCACACCCTTAATTCATGACGGGGGGAAGATCCAGGGCACAGATCCATAATCTGGACCCTCCTCTTCCTCCGTCGGCACATCTGCTTTCAGCTTTATGCAACTCTCAGAACTTGTACAAATTTTTCAATCGGTCCCTGAAAGGGAAAAGGTTCCTAACCTCTGATATAGCACTTTTATTATCCTTCCTACAAGATTCCATAGCTGTTTTCCATACATCTTCCAAGACCACCCATTGGCACCAATATACTGTAAACTTTTTTGATAGTTTCAGCCAGAAACTTTATTACTTGGGTGACATCACAGACTCATTCCATTCCTCTTTGTTATACCTATACTTTCTAGCACTTGCGACAGGTAATTAGCTTGTCAGGTCATCATCTTTACTTTTCTATTACTCTAGGGAGAAACTATTATTCTTTTAACTTGAAATCTTCAAATGAAGGAAATGAAAAAGATTAAACAATACACATTCATGAAACTATACAGAAGAACCATTTATACACATCACAGGAAAACCTAAGTATTCAGGTTAGAACAATGAGTTACTCTCAGTTTATAAAAATTATAGTTCATATCACTGATAAGGAAAAAAGACAAACAAAAGGAGATTTGTCTGAGAAAGGAAAATGATTGCCATTAATGAGCCCTTTTCACTATTCTCATTTTCTATCAAGGCAGTTTTAAATTTTGTGTTTCCCCTGCACACACAGAGCCAAATATTTTTTTTCATTGTTTTAATTAATTAAAACATTTGAATTGTTCTGGTACTCTATATGAAATACAGTGAGAGGTCATTTGACATAACGGATGTTTTTAGAAAAGCGGCTCCACACCCATCATGCATGTTGAAGGACTGCATTGACACTCTATGCAGCCCTGCAGCATGGGTGATTGGTGGTTAATGGGTGAGGAGGTGCTTGTCTAAAATAGTTTTATGTATTTGAATTAAATTTAGGCCTCGATTCAGCAAAACACTTAAGCATGCTTAAATTTAACATGTCAATAAAGCTTCAGCAAGTGCTTAAGTGCTTTGTTGAAGTACTTTAATTTCCAATCAAAAGTACATTGAATTAGTGGAAGTGTTTCTATTAGCTTAAATGAGATTTTAGTGCATACATTTATGATCTCCAAAGCTCCCCTCCCCATTTTCAGAGACACGTAAGTACAGCGTCCTGCCCAACACACAGGTCCCTAGGTTGGGTGTTATCTTCAGATCAGTTCTCTCTCGTTACTGATACCTACCACACTATAGTTTCAATCCATCATGAAAGTCAATGGGCGGCTAACTTTAACAGAGGAATGATTAACTATTAACTAACTAACTAACTAAACTGCCTAACTGAGTCAGACCAATGGTCCATCTGAGCCCAGTATTGTCACAACCTGATACGGTACCAGGGGTTTCAAATTCGGGTTCAAATCTGGCTCTTCCAGTGTCTCTGGCAGAGGCCATCCCGGTGTGCTACCTGAGACCCCTCCAAGCCCCCAGCAGAGGTCTCCCCCAAGTGTGTTACCAGTGATCCTGAAGTGGACATGCCGGGGATTGAACCTGGGACCTTATCACACGCTTTTACCACTTGAGTTATGCCCCCTCACTGGTAAAGCCACATGAGACAGCATCAGCCAAATCCCCCATCTTCCCCAAGAAGGGTGAATGCAGGTATCACATTTTAGGCTGTCAGGGAGAACAGACCAAACAATCTGCCCCTGCCCCCACAGGGAAATCAGATGGGCAGGCTGCCTACACAAGTCCCACCAAATCCTGGGATGGGCTGAGAAATGGTCTAGCCACGTGGGTGCCCTGCTCTGCCTCCCAGATCACCCACCACTATCCTGCCATGTGCTGTGACATGGATGTACAGCAACGTAGAACTGTGCCTGTCACTCTATGGTGCTGGCAGACTTTGCCAGACTGCAGGCTGAACAGAACTGACTAGTCAAGAGGCAGTCTACTACCCATCATTGGCCCAGGTGGGTCAACAGTAGCCCATGATGCATCACTGGTCTTCTCCAGCAGACACATCACATAGCAGAGGTAGAAGTGGGCAAACATCTGGCCCAACATGGGTTAATGTCTTGTGTGGTCATGTTTCGTGTCGTCTTACCCTATGTCTATATCTTGGGAGGAGGGAATACACAAACCCACTAAAATCAATCATTTCCCCTCCATTAACATAGACAAAACACTTGCTCAGGCCCTTTACCATCTTGCTACTTGAGGACTCAAAAGGTTCTCTTCTCTGGCTTTGACAAATTCCTTCTCCCTACGGATGAAAACTATTGCTGCAAAGATAATTTTATTGTCTGTCTGATTTGGCCATGCCACCCTGCTTAATACTATAGCTGGTTCCCTTCTCTCTGCCACATCAAATACAATACATTCATCTTAGCTTTTAAAACCTTTCGTGCCCTACTCTCACCCAATCTATTGTTTCTCACATACTATTAAGATGTTGACTCCTACCTCTGCTCTGCTCATGATTACAGCTTGCATTAGTCAGCCATGGGTTGTGTTCTTCTTTATGCACATTAACATCTGCAAAGCCACCTAATTATTCTCCTTTGAATCCCCAAGATGCGCGTGTTGGGAAAGGAGAGGAGTGGGAATCAAAGACAACACTCAAATCAGAAGGAGCCTCTCAGATCCTAAGATGCCTTCCCCTCTCCATTCAGGAAAGGAACTTATCACAGGATCTATGTAACTCCACTGGGAGCGGCCTCATGCTGCCTTTGATCCCTGAGTCTCTCCATTCCCACTAAAAAGGAGAGCGGCAGGTATAGAAAGGGTGGTGGGGGGGGTCACAACCAGGGAAGATGTCCTCCCTGGCTATGACCCCTTTCCACTGGAACCAGTGCTAGCATGCCCTTCTCAGCTTACATCCAGCTGAGTGGAGAGCAGATCGCACTCCTGAGAGCCTGTGGAAACTTTTACACTTCCCTCTCCCAGCTAGCTGTCATCTGAGAAAGGTGTGCAAGCTGCATCTCTATGGTGCTGGCTGACCTGGGGCTGCAGAGAACCTTACAATTGAGGCCTGTCCCTATGGTTGCCCATTGCCCCAGTTTGGACTGGGTTAACCTGCACAGCGTGCGTCCCCTTCCTGGAGATGATATGTGGTGCTTCTCTGGGATAGTTCCAGGGAAAACATCTGAGTGATAGACACCATTCAGAGAGGCAGGTAAATCCAGGGCAAAGGGGGACTAAGGAGGGGCAATGTCTCATCTGTTAATACCTTCTCTCTTATTTGGGACCAGCACATCAACCACACTCCTTCTAGACTTCCAGTTCTTGCACAGTTAAGCAGCTAATGCAATACTGTCTCACTCCTCCCTGGTTTCCAACTTTCTCATTGAGCCTCATTATTTCCCTGTGCTTTTCTGCTTCCACTAGCCATTTCTTGTAAACTCTTAGGAGCAGAAACTATTTTGTTGTTCTGCAATGTAGAATCTACAATGCCAGTATTGTGGGCTTGGAATGTGACTGGGACTCCCTAGGTATTATTGCAGTTTAATGACAATGGTGATGATGATCTCAGTAAGTTTACTTTAAAGCAGAAATTCACAAAGTAAGCAGCAGAGTATCCAAAGTCCTATTTGCAAACACAAAATCCAATGGGCAAATGTGTGTCAAATGGGCCCATGTAAAATGTAAAAGTGGCATACAACACTGGTGGTCTGATTGGTACTAAATTTGGCTGTAACTTCCACTTTATTATTATTATTATTAACAAACATTTATATAGCACCAGCGGTGTACCTGGCACTTTACAAAGTAATAAAATAGACACGGTCCCTGCCCCTAGGGCTTACAATCTGAGAGACAGGAGCTGGGGGAGAGACTTAGGAAGGGGAACAGAGGGAGAGACAAGGGGTCTAACATTCATGAAGATTGCAAGGATTACAGCCATCATTAAAGATCCATTCAGAAGCTATTGTTGCTACATGAAGCTGTTTGCTGTACAAGCGGGACATGTAATGAGAGAGGCCTTAGCTGAAAATTCAGCACTAGCTATAGCTAGTCTTTGTTTCTTTCCTTCAGATCACAGTAAATTGCTGCTTTTTCCTTTTTTAACATTTTAAATTGGCTTAATGCTTTCCATAAAGCATGATCTAGTGTACTGAGCATTCAGCTAGAGAACCATGTTTTCTTGAATTCTTATCCCACCTGAGACGGACTCCTGTTTTGGCTTTGGGCAAGTCAGTTAACCTTTGTCTCTCATTTTGCTCATCTGTCAAATGGTGATTAATTAATTATACTTTTCCTAAGAAGCTTGCAGGAATTCTAATGAAAAGCTATTAGTTAATATGTGTAAAGTGTTTCGGAATATACAAAAAGTCTATGAGCTCTAAGTATTATTACTATTATAGATTCTATTTACTACAACCTGCTAACTTGAGGTACAATTGCACATTGTGGGTAAAAACAGAAGTGACGCTGGGCAGCCATGTCCCTGTCTCTTATACACATCTAGATGTGTATAAGAGACAGATTGAGGCCTGTCCCTATGGTTGCCCATTGCCCCAGTTTGGACTGGGTTAACCTGCACAGTGTGCGTCCCCTTCCTGGAGATGATATGTGGTGCTTCTCTGGGATAGTTCCAGGGAAAACATCTGAGTGATAGACACCATTCAGAGAGGCAGGTAAATCCAGGGCAAAGGGGGACTAAGGAGGGGCAATGTCTCATCTGTTAATACCTTCTCTCTTATTTGGGACCAGCACATCAACCACACTCCTTCTAGACTTCCAGTTCTTGCACAGTTAAGCAGCTAATGCAATACTGTCTCACTCCTCCCTGGTTTCCAACTTTCTCATTGAGCCTCATTATTTCCCTGTGCTTTTCTGCTTCCACTAGCCATTTCTTGTAAACTCTTAGGAGCAGAAACTATTTTGTTGTTCTGCAATGTAGAATCTACAATGCCAGTATTGTGGGCTTGGAATGTGACTGGGACTCCCTAGGTATTATTGCAGTTTAATGACAATGGTGATGATGATCTCAGTAAGTTTACTTTAAAGCAGAAATTCACAAAGTAAGCAGCAGAGTATCCAAAGTCCTATTTGCAAACACAAAATCCAATGGGCAAATGNACCTTATCACACGCTTTTACCACTTGAGTTATGCCCCCTCACTGGTAAAGCCACATGAGACAGCATCAGCCAAATCCCCCATCTTCCCCAAGAAGGGTGAATGCAGGTATCACATTTTAGGCTGTCAGGGAGAACAGACCAAACAATCTGCCCCTGCCCCCACAGGGAAATCAGATGGGCAGGCTGCCTACACAAGTCCCACCAAATCCTGGGATGGGCTGAGAAATGGTCTAGCCACGTGGGTGCCCTGCTCTGCCTCCCAGATCACCCACCACTATCCTGCCATGTGCTGTGACATGGATGTACAGCAACGTAGAACTGTGCCTGTCACTCTATGGTGCTGGCAGACTTTGCCAGACTGCAGGCTGAACAGAACTGACTAGTCAAGAGGCAGTCTACTACCCATCATTGGCCCAGGTGGGTCAACAGTAGCCCATGATGCATCACTGGTCTTCTCCAGCAGACACATCACATAGCAGAGGTAGAAGTGGGCAAACATCTGGCCCAACATGGGTTAATGTCTTGTGTGGTCATGTTTCGTGTCGTCTTACCCTATGTCTATATCTTGGGAGGAGGGAATACACAAACCCACTAAAATCAATCATTTCCCCTCCATTAACATAGACAAAACACTTGCTCAGGCCCTTTACCATCTTGCTACTTGAGGACTCAAAAGGTTCTCTTCTCTGGCTTTGACAAATTCCTTCTCCCTACGGATGAAAACTATTGCTGCAAAGATAATTTTACTGTCTGTCTGATTTGGCCATGCCACCCTGCTTAATACTATAGCTGGTTCCCTTCTCTCTGCCACATCAAATACAATACATTCATCTTAGCTTTTAAAACCTTTCGTGCCCTACTCTCACACAATCTATTGTTTCTCACATACTATTAAGATGTTGACTCCTACCTCTGCTCTGCTCATGATTACAGCTTGCATTAGTCAGCCATGGGTTGTGTTCTTCTTTATGCACATTAACATCTGCAAAGCCACCTAATTATTCTCCTTTGAATCCCCAAGATGCGCGTGTTGGGAAAGGAGAGGAGTGGGAATCAAAGACAACACTCAAATCAGAAGGAGCCTCTCAGATCCTAAGATGCCTTCCCCTCTCCATTCAGGAAAGGAACTTATCACAGGATCTATGTAACTCCACTGGGAGCGGCCTCATGCTGCCTTTGATCCCTGAGTCTCTCCATTCCCACTAAAAAGGAGAGCGGCAGGTATAGAAAGGGTGAGGGGGGGGGGGTCACAACCAGGGAAGATGTCCTCCCTGGCTATGACCCCTTTCCACTGGAACCAGTGCTAGCATGCCCTTCTCAGCTTACATCCAGCTGAGTGGAGAGCAGATCGCACTCCTGAGAGCCTGTGGAAACTTTTACACTTCCCTCTCCCAGCTAGCTGTCATCTGAGAAAGGTGTGCAAGCTGCATCTCTATGGTGCTGGCTGACCTGGGGCTGCAGAGAACCTTACAATTGAGGCCTGTCCCTATGGTTGCCCATTGCCCCAGTTTGGACTGGGTTAACCTGCACAGCGTGCGTCCCCTTCCTGGAGATGATATGTGGTGCTTCTCTGGGATAGTTCCAGGGAAAACATCTGAGTGATAGACACCATTCAGAGAGGCAGGTAAATCCAGGGCAAAGGGGGACTAAGGAGGGGCAATGTCTCATCTGTTAATACCTTCTCTCTTATTTGGGACCAGCACATCAACCACACTCCTTCTAGACTTCCAGTTCTTGCACAGTTAAGCAGCTAATGCAATACTGTCTCACTCCTCCCTGGTTTCCAACTTTCTCATTGAGCCTCATTATTTCCCTGTGCTTTTCTGCTTCCACTAGCCATTTCTTGTAAACTCTTAGGAGCAGAAACTATTTTGTTGTTCTGCAATGTAGAATCTACAATGCCAGTATTGTGGGCTTGGAATGTGACTGGGACTCCCTAGGTATTATTGCAGTTTAATGACAATGGTGATGATGATCTCAGTAAGTTTACTTTAAAGCAGAAATTCACAAAGTAAGCAGCAGAGTATCCAAAGTCCTATTTGCAAACACAAAATCCAATGGGCAAATGTGTGTCAAATGGGCCCATGTAAAATGTAAAAGTGGCATACAACACTGGTGGTCTGATTGGTACTAAATTTGGCTGTAACTTCCACTTTATTATTATTATTATTA